>CM068719.1:20138285-20738285 GCA_035079005.1 Fraxinus americana | reverse complement strand
AGAGATGATTATGCTGGTGAAAAAGCTATATATTGGATTTTGCTATTTGAACATATCACTTGATAAATATATACATTTACCGATTTATGTCACCTGTAATTGCGAACATGCAATTCTGCCTTAAAGCGAAAAAAAACAACAGCGTTACAACTCCTTCCCGTTACCATGTTTGACTTACTGTTAGGTTTTCCCCTGTTTTTCAGATGTCCAAAGATATGAACAAAGTACACGTTGAACTGAATCAGAAGATATCAGAGATAAGAAGATTGCAGATGGAGTTACATGGAAGAGACAGAGAACACACCGATGACACTGTAGAGAAATTAAAAAAAGTTATTGCTACCTTGGAGAATGAAAAGAGCAATATTAAGGTCAATGCCTTACCATGACTTATGAAACATATCTTTCTCAAAGAGTAACTCAATAACTATTATGGAAGTATTACATCATATTCAACATTCTTGTAATCTTGGACCTTACACCTGCTTCAATGCTGTTTTTCCATGGTAGAAAGAAAGAGATGAATTTGAGGCTGCTTTAAAAGTTCGCATCTCTCCAGCACATAAAGACATATCAGGCGGTATAGATAATTTAGATAAGCATTTCAGTAATGAGGTGGGTTCATTCTAGCCTTTTTTTTGTTCGATAGAGATCTCCTTCCCACTACCATTGTTATTTCTCGTTTGCTTCTAAATTCATTTCAAGCTGGAAAATGGCAAAGCATGTATTTCCATTTGTCAAGATTTTTTGTGGTAGAGATTTCCAACTTCTAAATATGTATGTAATTTTTGTTTAGAAGGGAGAATCATCGAACACATTTCCAGAACAGGAAGAAATGCTGCAATCATTGCAGAAGCTGGAGAGAGATTTGAAGGAAACACGCCAAGAAAGGGACAAAGCATTGCAAGGATTGAATCGTCTTAAGCAGCACTTATTAGAAAAGGTGTGCCTTCTGGTCTTACTTTTTTGAGTGGGCCGTTACAAATGTTGATGATGACATTGAACTTCTCTTCTGTTGGTATCCGTTACTCACTTTTAATATCTCCCATTTACATATTCCACTAAGTCAAAATTGATCTTGTGTCTGCTTTGTTCATAGGAAGCTGAAGAATCGGAGAAAATGGATGAGGATAGTAAAGTTATTGAGGAACTGCGAGAAACCAATGAATACCAAAGAGTTCAAATATTGCATTTGGAGAAAGCTCTTCGGCAGGCAATAGGAAGCCAAGAAGAAATTAAAATGTCTAATAACAACGAGCTGAAGAAGTCTAAGGAAACAATTGATGAGCTTAATAGAAAATTGGCTAGCTGTATGAGCACAATAGAGGCTAAGAATATGGAAGTTCTTAATCTGCAAACTGCTCTTGGCCAGTATTATGCTGAAATTGAAGCTAAGGTTAATCTCCTTCTCTTTTCATGTATAATATAAGGAAGGAGAAGGATATTTGAATAACATATTTACAAACTTTGCGTGTTCAGGAGCGTCTTAGAGAAGAGTTGGCAGTTGCGAAAGAAGAATCAGCTAGACTTTTTGAGCAGTTGAAGGTGTAGTTTCTTAACTTTGGTCTGTCATAAATTTTTTTGGTAGTCTCTGTGTCTTTAGTCTTTTAATACTTTTTTCAATATTGTCTTTAAACAGTGGCAATATAGAGTTATTATAGGCATGGGTAACATTATCTCACTATTAGATAGAAAGCTCAACTTGATTATTTCATATGTGACATTATGTGTCCATCAAGTTAAAAGCTATTCGACATTGTACGCCTCTTAATAATACATAAGCTGCATCATACAGCTATGAGCTTTGATGTAATATTTTCTTGGCGTGTTGTTGATATCTTAATGCTGGTATGCTTTTGACTGTCATATTGCTGATTTAGCAAATTGTCCATCAGTGCTTTAATGCAAATTGACTTTATTATCCTACTGTCTCACTTCAAATGTTTTCCAGGATGCACAGCACCAAGCAGGAGCATTGAAAGAGGAAAACGGAGAAATACTGGGAAAGCTTTCACAAGCTGAAAGAATGCTTGGTGAAGGAAAGAACAGAGTTAAGAAGCTTGAGGAAGATAATGAAAAATTGCGCCGTGCTCTTGAGCAGAGCATGACAAGGCTAAACAGGATGTCTGTGGACTCTGATTTTCTTGTTGACAGGTTAGACTACTTGAAGTTTTCATGCATCTATCATGAGGTATCTCTTCTAGATTTTGCATGCTAATATTCTTCATGCAAGAAATTAATTTTCATTCTTCCGTATTTTTGGTAATTGGTCTCTTTTTAGGCATTGTGGAATTTGCCATACAAGGCAAATGAGATTCTTTAGAAAAATATTAGGAAGATAGTGGAGATGTCTCTAAGAAGATGGGGTAAGGAGGTAAAATAGGCATGGATTAACAGAATAAGACACCTACAGCTTACTGGTATATGTATAGTATGAAATCTCTCTCATCTTGGCCATGCCATTTCATGATTGCATACAGAACAATTTGTTACTGTTTAAATCTTAATACGCTCATGTCACATTCTTGCACAATCAATATGGGCTAAACCAGCTCCTGAATTCTAATGGGTCACTAATGTTTGAAGATGCCGACAGTATATTTGGTTGGGTGGGTGTGGGGATTGGGGCATCATGTTTCCAACTGTCCTCGTGCTGTCCTACCATTAATGGTCACGTAAAAGATGTTGCTCACTCAACTGTGCGTGTTCTCTCTTAGACGCTCTTCCCGAATGGAGAGCCCTCCCTTAACATCCAAACCCAGCCACCTAGCCACCAACCCACCACATCCACCACCAACCACCAAAAACCGGCCTCACGCCAACAAACCTTGGCCAACCCGACCAGGGAAGATACTCGCAGGCAGCAACCCTAGGTGAAAACCCTAGCGCCGCCGCTCAAGATCTGGAAATAGGCAGCATTCCGTCCACCTCCAGGGACCACGCGCCTGACTGGTCTACTCCCCTCGCCATTCCGACCCCGGCGAAGGCGGCGTTGCTCCCTGGTGGCGCGCCGGCTACGCGTGCGCCTCACGCTTCGGCGGCGCGTGTCCCCCACATGCCGGCGATTGGCAGATAGCAGCAAGTGCGTGTTCTGCCCAGGTCATTCCAACCCTCCATTCTACTGTCGGATGCACCATTTCAACGACATGCGGATTTGTCTGGTATAAAGGAATTTTATCTTCGAGATGGAGTGGAAGCAAAGGAATTTTTTGTGTCTATTAATGAATCTGGCATTGTGAAGTTGACCGAATGGGGACTGAGGACATCGAATGCAATATATATGGGGAGGTTTGGAGCCTTGTGGATGTTGAATATGATGGATAAAGTGAGGGGGGCGAGCAAGCAAGAGGAGTTTATTGCTAAGTTTATAGAGTCGTCGAGAGCTTTTATGGCGCAGCGTTGTGGTAACAGTCGAGGTAGGTATCTGACGATAGCACAATATGGGGAGATGCGTCGTAAAGGAATGGTGATGGTACCGGAAGGTGCGAACGGAGAGGGATGGGCGTCGATGCAGCGAATGTTTCAGGCAGTTGTCGATTTTTTTGTCACTAGAGACAAAGTGGAGCGTCAAAAGGTTAAAGTCAACAATCAACAAGGGAGGACATACGCTGCAGTTACGGCAAACCGACGGGTCGAGCAGAACACGAAAAAGCCAGTGCCGTTACAAAAGGATAGCGAGGGTCATCATTTGATGCATAAGTTGAAGGAGATACCGCCAGACGGTGCTCTAGACAGTTCATTGAGTAATGATGAAATAAGGGCTCGCGTCCAGGGATTGAAAGGTGAGGTGGATGAATTATTGAGGTTACTGGGAGGTGGCGCTCTAGAGGGCTCCAAGATGATTTGTTGTCATAAGTGCGGGGCTGGTATGTCTGAGTATCCGGCTAAGGAGATACAATCAAACTCGTTTCAAACTAAAGAAACGCAGGTGATGATTGAGCCCATCAGAGGGAATCAGGTACGGTATGATGTGAAGTTTAGTGGAGATGATGAGGGAGAAGAGATTATGGGGTTGGATTTGGATGAAAAATACTCGGGGTATGAGAGAACAAAGAGCACGATGATGACGACACTGAATGAGCCTTTTGATAAGAATGAGGCAACTGCGATTGAGGGAGATATGATCACAGTTGTAGAGGGAGTTGGGTTGACAGATAAAGTGATCGGATTAGTGATGGCAGAGGAATCAAGTCTGGCACCGACACAAGAGCAAGTGGTGACAGGCTTGACTACTATGATTGTGAACACTTACATTAGGAGGCATTCAAAGTCTCTTAATGAAAACGTATTGGGGAACGACAAAGCAATAGTAGTGTGGGAGGAGTGCGACAAAAAAGGAATACTAGACAAGGGTACAACACGGGTGGAGGAGGGGAAATGACAGATCTTTGAGATAGTAAAAGTTACTGCGCTTGATGTTAGACCTCCAGTTTCAAATTGGGTTCTCCATAAAATTCAGGAATTTAGCAAGATGGTAGTGTGTCCTGTGATGGGTATGAAGATAACCTTTTGCACTTGTTTGAGGAGTTGGAGACACGTAGGGGACATGGGATGTGTTCACTAGGAGGAAGAGCAAGAAGAAAAGGGAACCGTGAGCTTAAGCGGCTTGAATGGTCGATGAACTACGACGTTAAAGGGGGTGAGTCAGAGAGAGAGTTGTCAGGGAGGGAGGAAGGAGAGTTTAGATGATCGCAAAAATCATTAGCTGGAATGTGCAGGGGCTCAACGAAGTTGGGAAAATGTTAAGTGTATGGAACTTGTTAAGGGGATGGTGGGCCGATCTTGTCTGTTTACAAGAAACGAAGTTAGAGGTCATTTCGATGGCTGTTGTGAGTTCTTTATGGGGGGACAGCATGTTGGGTATTAGTTTCTTGGAGCTTCAGGGGCATCAGGAGACGTGCTTGTCATGTGGGACAGTAGAATGTTTGAAATGGAGGAGGTTATTGTAGGGTTATTTTTTCTATCACTTTCCTTTAAGTGGATGTTTATTGGAGTTTATTGACCAAACTCAGATGTGGATAGAAGAAGCATGTGGGATGAACTGGCTGATATGATGACTTGGTGGAACTTACCAGTGTGCATTGGGGGTGTTTTTAATGTTGTCAGGTTTCCTTCTGAGAAGTCGAGTGGAGGGAGATTAACAGGGGCTATGGAGGATTTTTTTGATTTTATTAGTGAAAATATGTTGGTGGACTTACCTATGATGGGGGGAGAGTTTACTTGGTCATCCAATCGCGATCAACCTGTTGAATCGCAGATTGATCGATTCTTGATTAGTGGTGAGCGGAAGTTTGAGATGATGTGGCTGAAAGTTGAGGGTTTTGGGGAGCAAGTTCGGACTTGGTGGGCTTCTTATCATTTCAGGGGGTCCCCTAGTTATGTTTTACATCAGAAATTAAAGGCCTTGAAAGGGGATTTAAAGAAGCGGAATGGGGAGGTGGTGGGAGACATAGACGTTCGTAACAATCAGTGTTTGTCAGACATAGGAGAGTTGGATAGGCAGGAGGAGAGTCGAGGGCTGGATGAGGAGGAAAGGGAGAGGCGTGGAAGGTTAAGAGGAGAGTTGGAGAGATTAGTGGAGATGAAAGAGATCGCGTGGAGACAGAAGTCTAGAGTTTGTGGTTGAAGGAGGGTGACAAATGCACAAAGTTCTTTCATCGAGTCGCCAATTCCAACCGGCGCAATAACTCTATTTCATTGTTGGAGGTTGATGGGGTTACGCACGAGGACCTACAAGATATTGTGACTCAGCATGTGCGATTTTATCAGAATCTCTATCCGGAGCATTTTGCGTGGAGGCCTGAGCCGGAGGGGCTAGATTTCTTCACTATCACTGAACAGGATGCTAGTTGGGTTGAGAGACCATTTGAGGAGGATGAAGTTAGGGATGTGGTGTTTAATATGAATGATGATAAGGCTCCTGGACCGGACGGGTTCTCTTTCTCATTCTATAAGGCTTGTTGGGAGATGGTTAGATCAGACATTATGGATACAATCAATTATTTTTTCGAACGTGGCAGGTTTATGAGAAGTCTTAATGCCACATTCATTGTGCTTATCCCTAAGAAACCGGGAGTGACTGATATTAAGGACTACCGTCCCATTAGCTTGGTTAGTGGGGTTTACAAGATCATTGCTAAAGTGTTGGCGAATAGATTAAACGAAGTTCCGGGAAAAGTGGTATTGAAGTTCCAGATTGTTTTTGTGAAGGGTGTCAGATTTTGGATTCAGTTCTTATAGCGAACGAATGCATTGACACAAGAATACGTCAGGAGACCCCAGGGATGTTGTGTAAGCTTGATATTCAAAAGGTGTATGATCACATCAATTGGGGATTTCTTATGTATATGCTCAGGCGATGCGGCTTTCGGGATAGGTGGTGTAAGTGGATTCTGTTCTGTATCTCTACGGTTTCGTTTTCAGTTTTAGTTAATGGCAACCCTGAAGGTTACTTTCAGAGTAGTAGAGGTTTGAGGCAAGGTGATCCGTTGTCACCCTTGTTGTTTGTTATTGTGATGGAGGCATTCAGTAGAATGATTGAGAAAGCTGTGACTGAGGGTTTGTTAAGAGGTTTTGCAGTTGGTCATCTACAGGTCTCCCATTTGTTATTTGCAGACGACACACCGATCTTTTGTGATGCAGAGTTATGCAAATTAGGAATTTGTGCCGCTTGCTTCTGTGTTTTGAAGCAGTCTTTGGTTTGAGGGCAAATCTGAGGAAATCGGAGGTTATTCCAATGGGGGGAGGTTGCTAATGTGGAGGAATTAGCGGCCATACTCGAATGCAAAGTGACACAATTGTCTATGTCATATCTTGGGCTTCCGTTAGGTGCGAGGCTTAAAAGTAAACATATCTGGAATGGTATTCTTGAAAGGGTGAGGAGGAGGTTAGCGGGGTGGAAGCGTATTTATCTGTCAAAAGGAGGCCGACTTAGCCCCTGTTTCAGCCATATTATTTTTTCATTCTCCTTCTTCTACTCATTTTCAACCTCACATTTTTCAATAAAATAATATTTTTCATCACATCAATAACTTTTCCTTCTTTTTCAACCACATATTCCCCATCACATCACTTCAAAAAAATGCATTCTCTCATTTTAATGTGCACCAAACAGGCTCTTACTCTCATCAAATCCACGCTTTCTAATCTTCCAACTTATTTTCTATCTTTATTTCCTATTCCCATCGCAGTGGCAAATAGTTTGGAAAAGTTGCAGAGGAATTTTCTTTGGGCAGTGTTGGGGGAAGAGAGGAAGTTTCATTTGGTCAAATGGGGTGATGTTTGTTTCCCTGTTAGGGTGGGGGGTCTTGGATTGAGGAGCCTTGTTTTATTTAACAAGGCATTGATGGGCAAGTGGTTGTGGCGATTTGGAATGGAGAGGGAGAGCTTTTGGAGAGAAATTATTGGGGTGAAGTATGGTATTTTGGAGGGGGGGTGGCGCTTAGGTGAGGGTCGTGGTTCTTATGGGATGAGCTTGTGGAAGTATATCAGGAAAGGATGGAGCGAGTTTCAGAATAGATCGACTTTTGCGGTGGGGACCAGGACGAATATCAGATTTTGGGACGATTGTTGGTGTGAAGATCAAATATTAAAAGTGCGGTTTACTTCTTTACATCGCATTGCCTTGGAGCCTTCAGCCATGGTGAGTGATACAATGGCTATATCTAATGGGAATTTTAGCTGGAATATTGCTTTCGGGAGGGGCTTAGGAACTGGATGACTATGCATTGTTTTTGGCCTCTCTGTATGATGTGCACATTCAAGTGGGAGAGGAAGATTGTAGCAGGTGGAGGGCGGCACATAATGGTTTGTTTTCTGTTCGTACTTATTTCAGATCCTTATTGGAACCTGTTGAGAGCTCATTCTCCTGGCAAAGGGTTTGGCAAAGTAAATTACTTCCAAGAGTGACTTTTTTACTGTGGACGGTTATGAGGGGACATGTGTTAACGGCGGATAATCTTAGAAGAAAGGGCTATTGTCTTACGGAGTGGTGCTATATGTGTAAGGGGGATGGCGAGACGGTCGATCATTTGTTCATTCATTGTGTCCGTGTTCGGTGGATGTGGAACGATATTTTGGCTTCGCAAGATATGAGTTAGGTGTTGCCAAGGCGTATCAAGGAGGTGGTGTGGACATGGAAGAGAAAGTTTCAAAATAAGAATAGTAAGTTCGTTTGTGATCTCATTCCAGGATGTATTGTTTGGTGTGTGTGGAGAGAACGAAATGGCAGATGCTTTGAAGACCAAATACGGACACAGAGCAATTTAGGGAATTGTTTTATTTGACTTTGTATAGTTGGTTTAATGCTATAACCATTAGTCCGATAGAAGGGTTGCCGAATTTTTTATCATTTTTATCTTGTTTAAACTAATAATGCACTCCTTGTGTATTATCGTTTGAGTTTTTTTATAAAATTACGTAATTACCTATAAAAAAAAAAAAAAAGATGTTGCTCACTCCTTCAGCATTCTGAGGCTAAGATGTTTAGCTTTATATCAGGATGTTAGTATCATTTAAGATCTTTTCAACTAATAGAATGTTCGTGAATTCTGATTTTCTTGTCTGTTGGTTAGTCTTCCTACATTTTCAGTTTATCATTATATGAGATCAGAACATCGAATAAGTTCCACATGAATGTGAACTGTCTCTGTTTATGTCTAAATAGTTCGGGTTGACATTTTTTCGTTTTTGTTTTTATCATTGCACTGATTTTCAAAGAAGAATTTGTCGATTTTATGTGAGAGCTGCAGAACTATGAAATTGATGGTTTATATATCCTTTTTCTTTTGAGTTCTTGGTCATCGCTTTGGTTTTACTGGGAGATGACCTTTATTTAACTGCGACATATCATTAATCATTTGAGTACTTTTTACATATGCCTCTGTTAATCTCTTTAATGTACTATGGCTATGTTATGAGCTTTTGATGTGCATTCCTATGTAGTTCATTATATCTTCAGTGAGGTACCCTAAACAACAAGGTATGCTCAACATGAATTAGGTGTCAGTGAAACTTTTCACAGGAATCCTTCAAAAACTTTCCAAATTTTTACTAATATTATTGTCTAATCAGAATGTCTTATTATTCGATCATGGTATTTGATAATACAAGTACATAATTATTGTACTCTCTTTCATATATATAGATATAACATAACTAACAAGAAATTCTCTTGATCTATGTTGCTCGGACTCGGGTATGGGTATCGGGTAAGGGTACGTATCTATGTATCAGATCTTTTATTTTCCAAAATGTAGGATACGGGGACATGGCTAAAAAGAGTCCAAATTTCGGATACGGGTACGTGGGTACGTCTTTCAAATTTCAATTTTTTTTATTAACTCAAGATATCATTTTGAATTGACCAAAATTAATTATTTACAATGAATAAAATGAGTATTTAATAACGGGTTAAGACAAATTTTTGGGGTTTAGTTTTCAATAATGAAAATTACTAAATATTATATAAAATAGAAAATGATGAACTCGATTGTAATTTGAACTCAGTGGAGCATTAAGTAGCTCTATATGGAACCCATTTTCATATTATACAAACAAAATCCTAAACCATCGATATAGAGAGAGAAATAAGAAAAAAAGAAAAAAATGGAAAGAAAGAAAAAAGAAGAAGAAAAAGAAGGAAAAATCTAGTATCGCCATCTTTCTCCACCCCCTTGATGACCACGCTAGGTTTATAGAGAGCAAAAGTGAGAAAGAAAAGAAAAAGAAAAAAAAAAAAAAAAAAGAAAGAAGAAGCAAAAACGACAAAGTATCTGGTTGAAATTTGGAGGATCCGACACATATGTCATACCCATACCCATGTCGTGTCGTATTCGACACGGGTACTCCAACTATTTCGAAGAGTCCGAGCATCAGAGCTCTTGATAGTGATGTTTGTTCCATATGTAACTCCTAGACGTTAAAATATGTAGACTTCGTATATGAAAAGGTATTAGAATCAAAAAGAAAGAATAGGCTAGGCAAAAATCATTGTGCTGAAATTAAAAATATGATTAGTGGATGAGATAGAAATAATGAATAAATAGGATAAGCCAAAATTCCAATCAAATTAAAGGACTTTTTCCGGAAAGGGGACTTATTTTGTAGGTTAATCCTATCCCTTTTCCTACCATCGAAAACATTACTATGGAGTATAACCAAGTGGTAAGGCATCAGGTTCTATAACCTGATGTTCGCAATTTTACAAATATTCACAGATATGTATTTGGCCAGTTTATGTACTCTGCACTTCCCTTAAATTTAGTTGCACTGTGGAGTTTTAATGAATGGTCTCAATGGCAGGCGCATCGTAATCAAATTACTAGTGACTTACTTCCAGAGAAACCACAGCAAAGAGGTATGGTGCTCCATACATCTAAATGATTCATGAAGGTCAATGTATGAGCAGGATAGTTATCAATATGTGTTTGATAGAAAGCTCTGAAAACATGATGCAATTAAACAAATATTTTATGTTCTTTTGTCCATGATAATTGTAACCCTCTTATATAACTTTGTTTAACCGTCTAAAATTCTATCCTACCCCACTTGTATAGAAAGAAGGATGTCTTAAAAAATACAACGTCCAAATGCTTGAATAATGAATCAAATGATGGAACACACTTCGCTAGAATAGCAAGAAACTTATTTCCATTCCTCTTAGAAATTGTTGGTTACCCATTTTAATTTTTTCAGGTTCTTGATCTTATGGTTCGCATGTTGGGATTTTCTGATGAAGACAAGCAAAGGATAGGTGTAGCTCAACAAGGGGCTGGCAAAGGAGTAGTTCGCGGTGTCTTGGGTCTTCCTGGTCGATTAGTAGGTGGCATCATGAGTGGTGGTTCCGCTGAAGCTCCCACAACTATGGCATCTGAGGACCAGGTCGTTATTGCTGTCACTTTCTCTGGCTGCCCTTATTCTCTTTTTGGTGCACGCATCTGCACATTTTACATAAATGAAAAATTGTTCTTCAAAAATCTGCAACTGGATATCTAAGATCAGAGAAAGGAATTGTTTTTTCATTTTTCATTCTTCTGCTGGGTTTGTGGCAAGGTACTTGTACATTTGCGTATCTGAGCGTGTGTGTTCATAATTCTTCCATAAGGATTAAATGTTTCTTCAAATAGATACCACATACATCTTGTTCCACTTTAAGTCAGGTAAGTTTTTCCGCCTCAGAGCCAATGACCTTTGAAATAAAAAGATTATACCACCTGATTACTCCATATTTGGACTCTTGTACACATCATTTTTAAGCTAAGTGAAGCATGCTCTTAATGGGATGTTTGGTATATTGATTTAGACCACAGTGGATATGATAAATGAAGAGCAAAAGTTGAAATATTGTTGAGTACTGGCCCAGGCTGTGCACCAAATATATCCCAAGTGTTCTGCATTATTCTTCTTTACCAAAAATCAATATTATCTCTATTTTTGCTACTATTGCCAATTCTAACTGTTGCTGGACATTTTCTTCCAGTCTTTTGCAAATTTGTGGGTTGATTTTCTCCTCAAAGAGACTGTAGAAAGAGAAAAGAGAGGGTCTTCTGATACTGCAAATGGATCCAACGGAGAACATAAAGGAAGTCCAAATCCTATCGGGAGCGTTTCACCTTTGTCAGATAAAAAAGGGGATAATGTTGCCGCTGCTCCAACTTTCTCAAGATCAAACCCTTTTCAAAACCAGAACCGAAGCCCTGAACCATCTCGTGGAAATTTCCTGAAGTCTGAACATTCCGATTCGGAGTTTTCTACGGTACCTCTCACTTCATCCGAAAGCAATTCGAAAATTTCTAGACTGCTTCCAAGATATTGATGATTTATATAAAATGTGTTCTACAATTGGTATATATTTTTTCATTCACCTCGGTCCAATTAGTGACGGTAAAATTTGTTCTTTCAATTCTTTTTCCCTGTATTTTGCACAAGTTGATGACCTATGTTGGTTGATATTTGCTAGCACAATGTTGAGATTGTCACAAACAAGATTGGACATTTGTGTTAGTTAGGTCGTCGAAGAGATCTCAGAGAGTGAAATGTATATAAACATGAAAATTAATACATTATTTTTTACGCTATTGACCCATTATCCCGCCCGTTCCCCTCTCCCTCGCACCTTGCGTGCCTCTGATTCTTATCTGTATTCTGTGCTGTTGAATTTGAACTGTCAAACTGCAGGAGCCAACATTTTTCAGGTGCCTTTTGTAGAGTAAGCCCCAGTTTGATTGCCATTATTTGAAAATTCTTTGTTTTTACACACTTGTTTTCAACCATATTTATCCAATAAAATATTCTATACACGTAAATTCAAAATTTACCTCTTTTAGCCACACGGTTTCCTAAAAATCACAATTCAAAATATTGTTTATTTCCAATAATGGTCATAAACTTGGACTAAATGAAGCAAATTTTTTTGCTATTAAAATTTTGATATGCACAATAATCAGGATAAGGAATGTATTATCTCATTATTGAAGTCGTTGAAGACTTCCCTCTCCCACACTTGCGACTCAAATGTGTATGGCTAACATAAAGGGCCGTTCATAATCGCTAAATCTAGGGTTTTGCCATTTTGATTGAGCAATTAGTATTATCTTCACGCCTCTCTGAATGCAATATCTTAGTGCTTTATGATTCACATCTTTTATTTGATCAATCAAACATTGAGAATATTTTCATTTAAAAAAAAAAATTGAAAAATACAATGGGAAGGCCAACAAAATTAAATTAGAGTATTTAGGTATCATTATGTTTGTTGAATGAGAACGGTCCCGATCAACTAATACAGAGCGAGGGTAAAACGGTCATTTTACAGTTAGTGGACAGAAAATTATTGCAAGGGACTAATTTCTTCATTTCTGAAACTATAGACATGGTTTTGAGATATATATACACCTCAAAATTCAGGGACTTGAATGAAAATTAACCTACAGCTGAATCTATAAGTTTTGTCAAGGAATTTGACATGATATCAGTGATCATCCATATTTTATTGACGTGATCTTCTGTTTAAATCCTGGTACAAATATGAAATTATATAAAAAAACTATCCCATATTCAATAAGTATTAAATAAGTTATTTTATTTTTTAAATCAAACCATAAACATTTCATTAAGATATATTGTCGCGAATAATGAACAATAAAAATCTAGCATACAATTTGTCCATTGAAATGTATCAACAATATGAAAATCATGCAAGGTGATACGTCAATTGATTTCCATTTCTAAGCAACAACAAGAGCCACAACCCGTGTGAGGCAGCTACAACTGTAGCTGCCTCACACAGGCAGCTACGAAAACGTAGCTGGCTACATTTTGTAGCTGCCTGTCACGTAGCTGCCTCACAGGCAGCTACATTTTGTAGTTGCGTCTGTGTGCAGGCACTTTAATTGCCTGCACGTAGATGTAAAATTTTATTAAATGAAACGTCTTGTCAAAAATTTAAATTTATAAATTAAATATAGTTAAAACGGATATATTTTTTTATTTATAAATACGAGAAAATTTTACAAATTCATATCAAACTATTTCATATTTTCTTTACGTAATATTCAAATTCCAATTGAGCTCTCAACTTTCTTTACTCAATATTCAAATTCAGTATTATACTCTCAAATTTCTTTTACTCTTTTTAAATATTTTTTACTATAATACTTACACATGATTTCACTAGTGATGAGATCAATCAGTTTAGAAGTAGTTCGAGTACTCCATTGGGGTACGATGCATTTCAAAATGTTCCAATTGATTTGGAAGATATCGAAGAGGAAGAAGTAGTCGAGGTTAAAAAGTCGAAAAAAGAGTCTGCAGATTGTTAGCAACATATGACTCGGAAAAAAGTTGGGGTTCAAAATGGAGTCTATATTTGAAAAGTATGTTGCAATTATTGCGGTAAAGAACTTAGTTGGAAGCCTAGTTCGAGCATATCGCATTTAAATAGACACATATTAAGAAGTTGCAAAGCGAAACCAGTCGGTCTTGACCCGAAACAGACCGAACTAACATTTGCTGGTTCCGGTTTTACTCTTTCCACTTTTGTATATTCACATGAAAGATTTCGTGAAGGAATGGTTACATACGTGGCTGCAGCAGAGATGCCACTAACGATGATCGAGTCAATACACTTTACTCGTCTTGTGCAGAATTATCTCCAACCCAGGTATCATTCTTATTGTAGAAATACTCTTCATTCTGATGCTATAAAATTATATAACAAAAGAAAACAAACTAATATTGAAAGTTTAAAAACTTTTAATTGTGTTATATCATTTACCTCTGATTTATGGACCGGTATTAATAAAAAAAGTTATATTGCTGCTACAGCTCATTACATTGATCACCTATGGATTATGCATAAAAGAATTATTGCATTTAGATGTGTAGAATATCCTCATTATGCGACTAACACATACAGGGTTTTAAAAGATATTATACAAGAATATGGTATGTAAGAAATGATTCGAAGTTTTACTTTTGATAATGCTAGTGTAAACAAAGTTGTTGTCGATAAATTTATTGATGATTTGAACCCTATATTTGGAGGTTTATTTTTTCATCAACGTTGTGTATGCCATATTATTAATTTGATTGTAAAAGCTGGATTAGAACATATAAAAACACTGTTAGATAAAATTAGGCAAGCAATTAATTTTATTACTATATCACCTGCAAAAAAGCAAGCATTTAACAGTTTATGTGCTGAGTATGACTTAGAAGAGAAATCATTTGTCACTGATGTATCACATAGATGGAACTCTACATATCTTATGTTACACTCGTGTGAAAATTATGATAAAGTTATTACAATGTATTATAATGGTAGGCATACATATGGACCCGAACATAATTTGGAAGATTGGGAATGGAATATTGCATTTATCGTTAAAACATTTTTAAAACCTTTTTTCAATGCCAAAAAGGAATGTAGCGGTGTTTATTACCCTACATCTTCACTTGTTTTACAACATTTTTTCTATTTTGCACAAACATTTCAAAAACATAGAAATTTCCCAATTTTTATTGATGTATTTTATTCTATGGAGTTAAAGTTTCGTAAATATTGGAAATAGATACCCTCATTATTTTTATTAGCTTCTGTAATGGACCCTCGACTTAATTTAACTGGCACAAAAGCTATTATAAATGAGATTTCACGTTTCATGAATATACAATTTTCACATACGAATATAGAATCAATGTTATGCAAAATGTATAACTATTACGCTGAAAAAGAAGGTCAGTGTAGTTCTTCCCAAAATTCTTTTTCAAAAAACACTTCAACAAATGTAGATAATATATGGACTTATTTAGAGACCAATACTAGTGTTCCCTCATTTAGTTCTAGTTCGTCAATATCTAGAGTAATAGATGTCAGTGGTACAAATCTTGAAATTCCTTCGGAGTTAGCTAGGTATATGTGCGTGGATGTTCGTAGTATGTTACAACCACAAGAATTACAGGATTTTAGTCTTTTATCATGGTGGAGATGTAACGAAAGGCAGTATCCAATTGTATCAAAAATTGCTCGCGATCTACTAACACCGCCGGAGTTTACAGTAGCATCGGAGGCTGCATTTAGTTTAGGTGATCGAGTTTTATGTGACGGACGATCAAGACTAAAAGAAGATATATTGGAGGCTTTAATATATTTGAAGGATTGAGAATGTGTAGAATTACGTCTTCAAGAACAAGTTGATAGTATAATGGCCGATGAATTACAGCAGATTAAAGTATAAGATATTGTAAGTTTTTAAATTGTTTAGTTTCAAAAAAATACGTAATTTTAAATTTTTTTGGTTTCAAAAAAAATTGTACACGAAATATTTTATTTGTGTACAATTTTAACTCCGCCTATGATAATTGTAGCCGATCCCAAGCCCGGATAAAGGAGGAGGGTTTTATTCTTCAATGATAAATAGAATAGTTATTGCCTTGAATTATTGGAATTACGACCCTCAAGGAAGTTTCACCATGACATTACAAGAAATAATAGTTACATACTTTAAATAAAAATGAAGCTTTCATAATCTCTTTAATTTATAACACGTATTACGCATATAATATACAATTTTTTTTTTTTTGTTTTAATGTAGAATTTACACAAAAAAAAAAAAAAAAAAAAAACCCGAGCCGGCTCGACTAGGCCCGCTAAGGCTCGGGCCTAAAGATCGGGCTGAGCCTCATTTTTTTTGGCCGGGCCCGGCTCGGCTCGGCTCGGCTCGGGCCAAAAAAAGCTCGGTCCAAAAAAACTCGGGCTCGGCCCGAGCATTTTTTTCCCGGCTCGGGCTTGGCTCGGCTCGGCTCGGCTTGTTGCCACCGCTAGACTTGACTAGGCGTGGAGGCCAAGCTTCGAGCTAGACGAGCCTAGGCTTAAAAAAAAAACATTTCTTATTTCAATATTATTTTTTATTTTTAATTAATCTAAAAATTATTTAATAATTTAAATAATACCTGTCAAACATCTAAAATTATAAAATACTATATTGAAAAAAAAAGCGCCTATAGCATCTGGGCACCGCCGAGATGCACTTTTTAGAACATTACTATTAACAAGTAGAAACAATGAACATCAAAATGCATTCGGGGAGAGATGAAAATCATTTTGGAGACTTTGTACAACAAGAAGAGAGTCGATTCCAGCAACAAAATCAAGAAAACGTAGTTGTAGAGCTAAAAGAAGGCCTTCCATAAGAGCTATCAACTCGTCAATCGTCATGCTCAAGCAAGAAATCCAATTAAACTAGGGATGGCAACATGGCGGGGAGAGGGCCCTTGCCCCGTTTACTACCCGTTTAATTTTTTTTAGTTTTTGATAATTTATTTTTATTGCTCATATTCATTAAATTTAGACAAATAGTTTTAGTTGCTATTTTCTATTAGAATTAATAAAAATTTGTGAAAATTTTCATTTAAAGTATTGAATTCTAAAAAAAAAAATTAACGGGGCGGGGCGAGGAGCCTGTTAGCCGTCCCCGCCTCGAACCCGCACCGAGGCAAAATTCTCCGCCTCGAACCTGCCTTGGGGCAAAATTCCCCGCCCAAAATACCCGATTAAGCTGGTTATCCCCGCCCTGTTCAAGCGGGACCTCGCGGGTATCGGGTTTGTCGGATTTTTTTTTGTCAACCCCTCTTTGGTTTAGTTGATAAAATTTTAAGTCAAAATTAACAATTAATTTTTGGATCATGCTACATGTAGAGGTGTCAAAACGGACGGGCCGGCCATGACCCGTGAAAATCGGGACCGCGGGCCGACCCGTGACCCGTGCGGGCGGGTCACGGGCCAAAAAGTTGTGATCCGCGGGTTTCGCGGGTTTAGGCTTCACAGGCCGCGGTTAACCTGCGGCTCGCGAAAAAAAAAAGAAAAAGAAAAAAACGAAAAAATTTGAAAAAACGGGGGGAGAGAGCCCCAGCAGCCTGCTACGTCTGCAGCAAGCAGCTTGCATGCAGGCGTAGTCTGCAGCTACGCCTGCACGCAATTTTTAAATATATATATATTTTTTGTAAAGTACGAAGTTGTAACGGTAATATATTCAACATCTATAAATTCAATTAATTGTTAGTATTAGTTCACTTCATTTTTGTCTTTCAACTACAAATATTATCATCATCTCCGATTCTCTATTATATTTCTTTATTCTTACTACTAAACTGTTTAATACTACTATATTATGGATTCTCATGATTTTTCATCTCAAAATCCTATTTTCAATGATAGTTGCTCCCCAATAAATTTAGAAGATGATAATATTGTAGAAGTTGGATCATTTCAATCATCAAGGAAAAAAAAAAAACAAATATCAGAGGTGTGGCAAATTTTTACAGTAAATGAAAAGGATGGAAAAGCAGTATGCAATATCTGCAAAAAAGATTATGTCTGGAGATATGGTCAAGGCACCGGCACGCTACGGAGACACAAAGAGAAACATCTAAATGAAACAGGACATTTGGATCCTAGACAAACTCAAATTACTGGTTTTACTAATGCTATTGGATCAGTCATTTTTACTAATTTTGTTTATTCGCAGGAACGAATGCGAGTTGGGATGTCGGAATTTTTAGCAGCTCGTGAGATGCCCTTCACATTTGCGGAAGATTAGTATTTTGCGGAACTCCTGCAAAAGTACATTCAATCTTCTTACAGGAGTGTAAGTAGAAATACTGCTCGTTCTGATTCTATAAAATTATTTCATACAATGGCTGAGAATTTAAAAAATGAACTTAAAAAAATTGATGGAATTATGTGTTTCACGTCTGATTGTTGGTTTGGACGAAATCATAATGGTTATGCTTGTATTACAACACATTTCATTGATAATAATTGGTTATTGCATAAAAAAATTATTGCTTTTCGTTTACTTGAATTTCCACATAATGGTGTAAATTTGTGTGAAAATTTATTACAAGTTTTTAATGAATTTGGTGTGTTAAATAAACTATCTAGTGTTACATTTGATAATGCAAGTGCTAATAATGTATGTATTGAGTTTTTAATTAGGGCGATTAGACCCATATATGATTCTAAATTATTTCACATGCGTTGTTTTGTCATATATATAATTTAGTTGTGCAAGATGGTTTGAAATTAATAACACCACAAATAAGCATAATTAGAGAATCTATTAATTATATTTCTTGTTCATATTCTAGACAACAAGAATTTACAAAAAATTGTAAAAATCTTGAATTGAGAAGAAGAAAATTTATTGATGATGTTCCTAATAGATGAAATTCAACATTTTTAATGTTAAAATCGTGTGTTGGCTATACTAATGCTATTAATGCATTTGTTAATTCAAAGAAAAGTCAATTTTATATAACTGATTCGGACTAGGAAAAAGAATTTCAAGTTATGAAATTTTTGAAACCTTTTTATAAGGCAACAAAAGTTAGTTCTGGAGTTTATTATCCAACTAGTAATCTTGTACTTTTACAATTAGTAGAAATTGCTGAGTAATTTTCATCATTTAGAGACGATCCATTTTTCTTTCAAATTATTTGCTCAATGGAAGAAAAGTTTAAAAAATATTATGAAAATATGCCACTAATTTTTCTACTGGCAGCTGTAATGGATCCTCGCATTAAGTTGTTTGGTGTTCATTGTGCTTTAGAATCACTTTCTGATACACTAGCTTTTAACATAAATATTACAAATCGACAATTGGATACTTTTATTAATGAAATGTATAACGACTATTTTATTAAATATGGTAACAATGAAAATATTTCTTCTTCTACAAACTCTAGTACAACTTCGAAAGGCAAATCTTCTTTTTTCTCCATAATAGCTAAGAAACGTAATTCTTGGTTCTTCATCTACAACTTCAACTGCAAATCCAAATACCACACCTGCTGAATTAGAAAGATATTATCATTTGATCATTATAGTGTAATACCTGAAGATGAAGTGGATAAATTAAATATTTTAGGATGATGGAAATTAAATGAGCGGTCGTATCCTGTATTATCTAAAATGGCACGAGATCTACTAACAGTTCCAATCTCAACAGTTGCATCCGAGTCTGCTTTTAGTGCAGGCAACATGGTATTGAACGAAAGAAGATCTAGACTTAAAGAAAATATTTTGGAAGCTCTCATATGCGTGAAAGATTGGATATTCGCGGATCGAAAGATATAAGATAAAATTATTGATGATATTGCTGAAGACTTCAAAAATCTTGCAATTCCTGAAGAATGATTGGAAAACAAAAATTATAGTTAAGTAGGTGCCAACCTAGTTGTGATGTACTTATACTATAAATATTTGATAATAATAATTAGACATGCATTTTGATGTAGTTGTTATTTGTTTAAGTTAAATTTAAGTTTGCAAAGTTCTAAATAATTCATGTAAAATTAAATTTCAATTCTATGTAAAAATTTCTTGATATAATTATAAATTTATCATTTTGTTCAATTCTTAGTTTACATTTAACAAAAAAAAAATATATTTTTTGTTATAAATATGAAAAATTCTATATTTTTATAATTTATTTATACAATCATACGGGCCAAACCGGAACGAACCGCGACCCGCGCTACCCGTGATCCGCATGGGCTCGACTCGGATGGGTCAGCGGGCGGGCCTGGGTTGTAATCCAAAATTGTGGACCGACCCGTAACCGCCCCGGAACCCGCGGGGGGGGGGGGGGGGGTCTTTTTTCCATGCGGGCCGTTATCGGGCTCACATGTTGGCGGGCCGACCCGAACCACCCGGATTGACACCTCTAGCTACATGTACCAAATTTTTTTATCGAATCTTTTACCTACTACTCACAATGGGGATGTAGACCAGATTGTTGGAATTTTTAAATACACGCTGGCTCCGTGCATTATGTGAAAGAGGGTAATCCATTATATATAAACCATTATGTACAACTGGATTAACCCTTAATTTTAAGAGGAAATTAGGTCAATTACTTTAAAAAGGAAAGGAATTAGATTAATGCACTCGAAACAAATTAAACATCTTATAATCGTAATGAATACGTCTTAACAAAACCTAAAATCTTCCAACTAAGTACAAGACCACAATTCTGTCATTCTTGCAGAGAGAAACCTTAATCACCCACTATGGGAAGTCCTTTCACCTACACAAAGAAGAAGCATTACCTACACGAAGAAGAAGGTGATTCACCCACGGATAAAAGGCTCCATCCACATGAGAAATCATGTCAAAAAAATTGTTGACCACTTCAGTTTTGGCCGATTCAGCAGCTTTCTGTAATTTACCAGAAGTTAATTTTGGAGGTTGTTGCATTCTAAAGTTTATAAGATGTGTTGTATTGTGAAATTGAGATCCACGAAACGAAATAGATTACTTGGAGAAAATTGAAAGACTTGGGAGGCTAGTTAATGGAAAAGTACCTGGACTATGTGGAATCAAAATGGCCATATTATTGCAAAATAATCAGATCTTTGAAAAGGGAAAATTTAATTTAGTTCTTTGAGCACTAGAAATTAGGATTTTTCTTCGCGTAGATAAAATTTTTCAAAGGCAAAAATGGATGAATTTCTTTTTGGGTTCTTGATCCCTTGAACATTTAGAGGACACCAGAGAATGTGTAGAGTTGTCAAATTTTTTAAACCATTTTCTCGAAGGAATTCCGAGCATTTCCATCTTCAGTTGTTGTTTATTTGAATCTATGGTGATAATTGTTTAGAAGATAAGTTTGTGTGATTTCATCTTATTTTAGAGTTGAAAATTGTGGGTTATGATTGTTTGTAAGATTTTGTGAGAAGAAGAGTGGTGAATGAATGGTTTGTCACTTTTTCGATTGGCGTTTGTTACTTTATCGAATGATTTTGATTGATATTTTGTCACTTTTTCGCATATTTGCAGTTTTTTTAAACTTTGTCAATTTTCTGAACTTTTATCACTTTTTTTGAATTCATGTTACTTTTTCAGTGTTTGCCACTTTTTTCTATCACATTTTTTTTCTATTGTTTGTCATTTTTTTACTAACAAAATCACTTTTTTGTAAAAGTGAGATTGTGTCACTTACTTATTTTAGGCAGTACCATCCAAGGATGTCAAAGTTGCTTTTCAATTTTATAAAAGTGACATTGTATTACTTTTTTAAATTTTGTCACTTTTTAAGTTTTTGTCACTTTTTAAGATGATAAAAAAATGAAATAATATGTTATGTTTTCCTAACATAATTAGCACGTGGATTTGCCTGAACATACTGATTATTTTAATAACATGATTACTGGTGCTGCACGAATGGATAGTGCTATTTTGTTATTTGTCACTTTTTTGAGTCTGTGTCACTTTTTTGAGTTTGTCTCACTTTTTGAGTGTCGCTTTTTTTTTTATAGTGCTATTTTGTTATTTGTCACTTTTTTGAGTTTGTGTCACTTTTTTGAGTTTGTCTCACTTTTTGAGTGTCGCTTTTTTTTTTTTTTTTGTCTCACTTTTTTAAAAGAAGTAAAAAAGTGACAATTTTTTAAAAAAAAGTGACGCAAAAAGTGACATTGCGTCACTTTTTTTATTTTACACAGTATTTTTTACTTCCTAAAAACCTTTCACATGATTTTTCAAAACATCCTTAATTTTAAGGGTATTTTTGTAAGTACCCGTCCTTAATCATTGCCCCCACTCCAATCCAGCCCAGCCCCTACAGTAGGGCCGCATCAGTATTGGGCTTAAGTTTGCCTCAACTTGGAGCCACCCACTTACACCGCCTTGAGTCATTTTCCACCCACATCTTACCACGCAGCTCCCCCAAACACAACCATATCCGTCTTGCACCAAAGAACCCATAGAAAGCTAGTTTGATCAAAGTTTGGATGAGTGCAATGCTGGATAAACCGATAAGCACATCCTCGATGTTGTCCAACCTAAGGTAAGGCTTTACTGGACGCCACCAATCCATCTTCCAAACCCCTTCGCAGCACCACCCATAGAAAGCTAGTTTGATCAAAGTTTGGATGAGTGCAATGCTGGATAAACCGATAAGCACATCCTCGTTGTTGTCCAACCTAAGGTAAGGCTTTACTGGGCGCCACCAATCCATCTTCCAAACCCCTTCGCAGCACCACATAAGAACAAGGCATGTATCTTGGACTCAACTCGCCCACATTGGCTGCACCTTCCATTCAAACTACCTTGCATTGAGCTAGACTAGAGTGCGTCGTTGAAGAATCAAAAAGATTCTCCAAACATATTTCAATTTATTATATTGTTTAGTCATGTCCAGTGTACCAAGTATACTTCATAAGTTCTTGGTATAAATGGTTTAAGTTCTGAATAGTCTATTCATCATTATAGTGTGTGGAGAGAGAGAGAGAGAGAGAGAGAGAGAGAGAGAGAGAGAGAGAGAGAGAGAGAGCAATGTTAATAACACAACCTATTAAATCAGTTTTCTACATCAATTCTAGTTCTATTCATACTAAAAATTCCTAAGATGGAAATTTACGTAATACAATAAAACGTAATACAATAAAATGAATCACAATCATTTATTTTTTATGCCTAAAATAAGGACGAGTTTTTGGCAATTGATCTCTCAGATTTAGTAACAGTAACATAAATGTTACCTCTCCATGAACACGATTATCTGAAAGGCCTTGGTGGCTTTTCTAACACAGCAGAGAAGAACACTTCAAGATCTTCACTTTTGTCTCTTTTTGGGACAACAATCCACTTGTGTTTCTTGTACCTTAACATTTTGAATATTTGCAAATAGTCATGTAAATCTTCTTTCAAGCAGAAGAAGCTATCAATCCAGAGAAGCCCTCCTGGTCTTAAAACCCTATCCCAATCATACAATATGAAATCTAAAAGCACAAAATCGATCCATCCATCGAGAAATCTTGTTGAATGAATCAAATCTAACGTGTTGTCAAAGAAAGGAAGTCGTTGATTTATCGTTAAGTAAAGAGGGATTAATCCACGGAGGGCAATGAATTCGTTGAAGGGAGCTCCAAGATTTATTGCAGCAGAAACTATAGTGACATTGAATTCCCTCATTCTTGCAGCAAATGTACCAGTACCTATGCTGAAATCTAGTCCAACACGGATTTCATTAGGCTTAAGATCAAGAATTTCTTTGATGAGAAAATCCGATGTTAGATTTGAATTGGGATCTTGATATACTGGTTCGATCCATCTAGTCCATTCATGATCATCGAGATTGAAGCAATCTGCACATTTGAAGAATCCCTTTTGAGTCGTGTTTTTCGCCAGGCAAGTGAAATTCTTGCATCTATACTGACTCCAACGGACATTTAGATCATCAGGTAGTTTCCACATGGATTCATTAGCAGGGAGAGGCTTAGTGTAGTATTGAGGAGATTTCGCAAAGCATCTTCTTCTTGGTAGTGGATCACAGCCATGGACCATCAATTTTTGTGCTAATTTCCAGTCGTCATTACATATATCGCCTATATCGTACTCCATGTACTCTTCAAGCTCTTTTTTCATCCAAAAACATGCATGTCCAATGCTGGTGAAAGTGCCATTAGCTCCCATGAAATTCTGTTTTTTGAGCCTATTAGGTTTGATCCTGACATACTTCCTGATTTCCTCTGTCAAGAAGTACTCAGCAGGTTCCTCAGTTTCTTGATTAGGTCTTGACAGTGGATGTACTACAACACCATTTTGCTCGGCAGTCCCTTCTGTACGTGATAGAGATGCTACAGACTCAACAAGGCCCAAAATGTCTGCAAGAAAAGAAGCGTACGCATGCTTCGACTCAGAAGGTGATGATTCATGTGGCAAATCTCTCATCCTGTTGATTTCTTGTTGAATTTTCTGGACGACAAGTTCGATTGTTGCATTGATCTCCGTTGCAATCGAGCCATGAGTAGTGAAACTATTGGAGTAGCACGAGGAGGAGGTATCAGTAACAAGAAAAAACCTGAGAGAATAGGCTTTCGACAAGGTGGCTATACAGATTAGAATAGCAAGAGTGCCTACTATAAGAATAAACCTGTGGATCCATCTCCATGATCTCAACTTGGATACGACATTTGCTTTCCGCATAATCACTTATGAATATCTAAACCACTCCGTAGGTGGCTCAAGAAGTTTGAGTGCTTTAAGCGAAAATCCAGGGACAACCTTTTTCTAAGTGATTACCAGAAATTTGACGGGAGAAAATGTGTATCAGTCTAAACTTTGAGAGTGTAACCAAATATGGTGCATTTGCAACCGCTTCACTCGCTTAACTTTGAGCTGCCTCTCCGGGCTTCAGATTGTAGTAGTTGGACAACCATAATATACAGAAGAACTGACACTCTGCAGACTATTTCCACAGCATAATTTCGTTTACAGACGGAGAACTTATGATTTTAACAGATAATCTAACTTAAGATTGGCACAAGAAAAAGGCTAATTCTAATGATCATAATGAGATTTATATTATTTAGCAAAGAAGGGAAGTTGGATAATCGAAGCTGAAAAATCAGTAAAGAAAAAGGGTTATTGAGATTGATAATCTTGAGATCTCAGTCTTTAGGTTCCATTCTTTATAAAGTTTTGAACAGTTGGGACAGTTTCCCGTATATGCCTCGTAAGTTGCAATACCAAGCAAACTCCATGTTACTGAGTTGAAATTTGTATCAATTGCTTTCATTTGAAGTGACTTCAAGATTTCAATCAATTTCATAAGGAATCCCTTAGGGGTTGGACATGTCTAGCCTCACACTTTTCTGTACGTCTTGGCTTGACGTGACCCGACTCGACCCAACCCGATAGACAAAAGACTAAGAAGAAATTAGAGCATGACAAGGTTTTAAAATTTCATTTTCATAAATCAAGAATCAAGTTTCATAATACAGAAATCAGGTTTTAATTAATAATTAATATGATTTAAATATTAATAAATTTTAATCACTACGTTAAATATTAATCTATCCACTCAAACCTTAATTTCCTCTCTCCCTCCCACTTATACTTCTCTTTCCCTCCTCTCTCTACGGCACGTGACTGCAACATGACACCACAGCGACAAGAGTGCCGACAGTGACGTCGACGTCATCCCGTGGAAAAAGGTTTGAAGCGGTGGGTGGTTTTCATACTGCTATGGTGATGGTGGATTTGGCGGCAGTGAGGGTGGTGATGTGATGATGTGGGAGCGGTGCTGTGGGTGCTGGTGCGCGTGCGTGCGTGCGGCGATGGTGGTGGTCGTGATTGGCGTTGGTGGTTATTTTTGTGCTGCAGTCAGGATTTACTGCGCATCATGGTCAGGATCTGCACCGCTGCGATCTGGTGTGGGATTTTTAGGTTGTGTTTTTAGTTGGAGGATGGGGGCTGTGGTGGTGGTGTTTGGGTAACGAGATTATGTTGGATTTGGTAGTGGCTGTGGTTTTGTTGGTTGCGGCGGTGGTGGATCTTCTTGTTGGCGGTGGTGGTTTTGAAGTTGAAAGTGGTAGTTTGTTGGAGGTGGTGATAGTGGTGCTGGGAGGTTGGGGTGCTTGTTTGTTTTAGATGGTGATGTTGCTACTGGGCGGCGACAGTGGTGGTGCTATTGCTGGAGGCAGTGGCGAGGTGATTGTCGCAAGCGTTGGTGGTGGTTACAGATTATTTGATTAATTGTGACCATCAAATTGGTTAACCTATGACCAATAAACAATATGTGACCAAAAAAAAAAAAAAAAAAGATAAATTGTGACCAAAAAAATAATATGTAACCTAAAAATTTGTTAATTTGTGACCGTAATTTTATAATATGTGATTGTATATTAAGTTGTGACTTATATTTATGATTTATGAACGATAAATAAATTGTGACTTTTAATTTTTTAATTTGTGACCGTTGAACAAACTGTGACCTATAAAATTTTTGAATTGTGATCGTAAAATAATTTGTGACATATAAAAATTTTGATTTGTGACCGAAAAATAATATGTGACTAATTAAATGGTTAATTTGTGACTATATTGTATAGATATGTGACCTTAATATATTTAATTAATTAAATATATAATTAATTGATTAAATCATAAATAAATTTTAATAAAAACCTGATTTTTGAAATTTAAAACCTCCATTATAAATTTTGAAATAGGTGATACTTAATCCCTTACTTATGAAATTTTCCCAAAGACTAAGTTGTGCTAGGTCACAATAAAAGTTGTTCAACCCAACTTGATTTTCATTTTTAATCAGCAGAGTCACGAATTTTGTCTTGGGGGCCCAAGAGTGGTTGGTGATCAAAAAATGTCCAAGGCCGAACTCCTACTATATCTCCGTGGGTGAAATAGTATCATCAATTAACTCTAAAGTTCACGGATTAGTTTGGATTATCCTACTTTCACAGAATTCACTGAGTCAACAAGCAATCGATATTTCAAGATCAAGAATGTAATACTCGTTGTAGTAGTAGTCCTCATTTCATATTAACAATCGAAATATGGATGAAAGAAAAAATCTCTATTCGAGAGAGATTCTTCTCATACCTATGAATTCCATTGGACAAAAAATGGTAATGTAAAGGATGAAATATAGAGATGGCAACGGGACGATTTTAGGGCGGGTGCCAGCCCCACCACTCCCCCACCCCGCCCCACCTTAGACGGGAAGGGGCGGGGCGGGTTCAGGGTGCGAACTTGCCCCGTTTATTTATTTTTTTCAAAAACTTCCAATTAAGTATTTTATGTTTTTAATTTGTAATTAATTATTTTTTGAATCTTCACGGGGCGGGTTCAGGGTGCTTTAGGGTGGGGGTTGCCCCGTCCCACCAACCCATCGGGGCAGGTTTTTTTTGCCCCATTCGGGTCGAGGCGGGGCAGGGCGGGGTGGAGCGGATTTTTTACCATCACTAATGAAATATGCATGTGAAACTAAGGGACTGCTCTCTTTGTGTTTCAATTTTGTGTTTTGAGTGTCTATTTTGAAATTTCTGAAAATGCGTTTTTTTTGTCATTCTGAAAAACTGTTTCTGAAAACATAAAAATGGAAAACGCGTTTACTTTGAAATTTTGAGAATTTTTTTAATAATATTTTTTTTCAAGAAATCTGATTATTCAATAAGTTTTAATATTTTAATGTTAATATAGTATTAAATAACATATAAATTTTGAAATTGGTGAATCTTGAAATATTTTTTTTCCAAATATAAAAAACATAACCTAAATTAAATTTGACAAATCCTTATTTTTGTCTTTGTACATAACTTGTGACAATTTTATTGAGTTCATGTTAGTTCTCACAATTCTTGCCAAATACAATTTTGATCGTCTAAACACACATACTGTAGGCCCTGAAGAACAGAGCAATTTTTTTGTTGCGAACAATGATCAAAATATTAATAAGACAATATGATGGTCCGAACAATTTTTTGCCAAGTGTAGATGCAGGGGTGGAGGTCAACTGTGAGAAGGTAGAAGGGATATCATCCTGCATGAGCTGCAACTATATAAAAAATTGTTCCGCAGATGTTCTAAACCACTAATGATAACATCAAAGTGGTTAATTGTTTTATGCAACCATTAGTGTGAACAAAATCAGGACTAAACCTAACAGTCATCAATTATTCATGACAAATCAGGACTAAGTGCTTGCTTCATCAAACCGTCCAGGATGCCTAAGAGTAGGGTCGATTGCATCCACGAGATTGGTAGCAACCAAAACAAGTACACCCTAAAAATAGCAAGAGGAAATCTGAGGAAGATATCGTTAACTCATCTCCAATTGTTGTGTTCATTGTTTGTGGATAGTGTTATGACTTACTTTAGACTCCTCTAAGCCATCCATTTCAGGTAGCAATGTAGATAATATTTTGTCCCCAACTCTTAAGTTGCCACTTGAACTTCCTCCTCTAGCATGGAAACAAAATTTGTAATAGAATTCAGGAAGCAGTTATGCAAAGACCTCAATGGCAAGATCAATATAACTGAATTTGTACTTGAGACAGTTCCAAGCAAATGGACTGAAAGAAGCAAGCTTTCTTTAACCATCAACACAGTTACAATTCCTAAACTATAAATAAATCTATAGAAAATGTGTGTGGTAAGAAGGGTAAGGTTGGATTCCTTCCCAAGTCCAATCCAAAACAAGGTACATAACTCTTAACATTACCACTGAAAATAATGAAGCATCAAATTGTCCAAGCGAAATTTTGAAATAATTCAAATTTAAAGCAGGATGACAGAAACTAGTATTGGAACTATGCAGGATTACCAATCAACATTTCAACTAGTATTGGCAACCTCTTCTCGACAATTCAACTAGTAAGTTCAACTAGCTTTTTAGTTGGATAAATGAATTAAGTTAAACATGTCTAGCACCACCAGTAACACAGTCTAAGTGGGGTACTAAACGTCAGTAAATGAATGAATTATAGAATTTTACATTTAGTTAAACTTTTCACATAATGCCACCTAAATTGAATGGTAGCATCAACCCTTGAAACGACTCATTCAATTGAGAAACCACTACTCTGCATTTCTAATTAAGTTCCCCAATAAGCATCACCTGCAGGTTTTTCATGTCTAACGAGAGAATAGAAAGACAGTTCAACATAAAAAAAAAAAGAGACAACGACGACATAATATAGCCTTCACACTTGAGCATTACTCAAAACCCCCATACAAACCATCTCAGCATACTCAAATCATAACAATGATGCCACTAAAAATTACCAATCATCCATCCACAGATTAAGTCATCAGTTGCACAACGACCAATCTCAACTATCACATGATACTTAATAATGATAATTGTATTTCAACATCTAGAATATGCCATACTTTAAAATGGAAATGTAAAAGTCAGCTAAAAGATGAGACGTCAAACAATTATTGAAGAGGGGTAATTTCAACTACTTAATTCATTTATCCAACTCAAAAGAGGGGTAATTTCTCTATTCTTATTGGGTTTAGAGTTGAACTTACTTTCAATTCACAAACAAATTGACAGCATTTTTTACTCTTCTCTGCACCGCAAGATTGGGTTCCCCACGCCCATGCCCGTGCCGGCACTGGCGCATCTCCTCCGTCACCGGTTGCAGTGTTTGAGTGGGTCGCCAGCGTCGTGAGGAGAGAAGGAAGAGATGGGATTGGAAGAAGAGGGAAGAGTTGGTTTGGAGTGGTTTCGGTGTTTTCCATTTTTGGGGGATTGGAAGAAGAGTGTAGGAAGGGACGATTTTGAGTTTGAGTGTTTCCCGTGTTTTCCATTTGTTTGGGTGTTTTGTACAGAAAACGACCAAAACGTAAAAAATGATGTTTTGTGTTTTCAGTACAATTTTTTTTTTTTGTTTTCGAAAACAGGAAAGAGAACGCGATTTCATTGTTTTGAAAAATCGAAAACAGAAAACGACTTGAAAACGATAAAGAGAACAGGCCCTAAGGGTTTGAGATTGTTCGTAGCATCTTAACTTTAGCACAAAATGTCACTTGTGTGACAACAAAAAATCCATCCATATCAAATTCTTAAACATTAATCAATAACAGAAAAAGCATCACGAATTTTTACTCAACCGTCTTAAACCAAACCTTGGTACTTAAGAATAGAATGTACATAAAATTGACACCAAAAAAATAGTTAAGAAGCAATATTCAATAGTTTAATTTTAGGGTGTGATGTTGGTGAAAGGTTCACTTGGTTGGGGATAGCTATGCAAGGATGCGGGGGAACCCTGTGTTGTATGTAATCATTATCATGCCGAGAAACAAGAATCATAGCTTTAAATTCATAATTCCAAGAGATATACCTACGAAAGACATCTAGGATGTAAATTCTAGTAGCTAGATCTTCCTCTCTTTACAAAAGTATTAGCCGAGGCAAGCCAATAAAAACATGTGGACATGAGAGCCGACCTAGCCTCTTGTGTATATAAACTTATTGAGTCATCCCATTAATGACTCAACTCTAATTAGGGTTTATTTTTGGACAACATACTTAAATTAACAAACTACTTAGGATATAACCCTATATAACTAAGATGTAAAATAGACTAAGTGATCGCTTAATATATTGGGCTTAACCATAGTAACATTATGAGTTGTATAGCTAACCTGTTATATAAAACATAAAATTTGCAATTAAATGGGAAGCCCATATTTTGAAATTATTTTAACATTCTCCCACTTGGACGAACATTTGATTGCTATTAAATAATAAAACAAAAGTTTTGACTCTGGGGTTAGACTACATAGGTTTCCACACACACATAATTCCTATGATAATAACTTAGAAAACACGATCGGGTCCAACAAGAATGTCAACATCAAACATGAAAGTCGTTACATCATTTAAACGATGTAAAATCACTCCACAACTACAAATGCTAACATCCTTATCGACATGGATCCCCATCCTCCAACCAATGTGGTATGAATTTAGCACCAAATGTGATAAAAACCCGTGCTAATTCATATCAGTCCTCATAATGCTTCAAATCAAAATAAAGCCATGTCTCTAAAAGGGACTAATATTATGTCTTTATGCGTTATATCTCAAGATCATACTAATATCATAATAAAAGGCATAAGCCAAATGCATACTTAAAAATAATTGATAGATAGATGATATATATTTTATTATTGAAAGGGAATGTACCAAAAACATATGGGTTACCTACGTACCCGATGGAGAGATCAAACCAAAACGTAGTTCTTTTACATAGGTAACTCTCACTAACCAAAAACATAAAAGGTTTCCACAATACCCATATTAGCAATATGTGTCTTAAAAACTTTAGGAGCGAGTCCCTAAGTCAAAGGATCTGATTACGCCCAAAGCATAATGTGGTAGTTGTAGTGCAGTTTTGGAGTGTCGTATCCACAGGGAGATGAAAAAATGTTTAAAGGTTCCAAAAGTGATGGATTGTTCTCTCAAGAGTGTAGTTGAATTCAATATTGAAAAAATGAAGTTAAAAATCAATAATTTAAAATAGTGAAGCATCGAAATTCTCTCGGTTGGATTGAATCATTCACATCAATTATTCAGGTTTATAACTCAATTAGAGACTATCATCCCAACACTCTCATCGAAATATTTATCGTGAAATCCATTTTATTTTACAAATGTAATCCTAGAATCTAGATTTATGACATGTTTACACAATTTTATGAAATTAGATTCATAAATTGACCATATACTTTAAGCATAAAGCAGTAAATGAATCACACCAGTAAAATAGTTGAGATTTCAATTCAACAATTAATTCAATTCGTCGATTGAAAAAACATGACTGAATCTATGATTAATTTAATAAAAGTTAAATCAAACTCAACATATATTCATGAAATTGAAATTCAACAAATATTTTGATTAAACAATGGAAAAAACATGATTGAATTCATGAAAAATCAAATAAGAATTAAACCAATTTCAATGTAAATTTATAAGAATGAAAACCTAAAGTCTAGCATTGTTTGACAATGAAAATATCAAAATAGTTGAATAAAATATATGAAATCACCAATTCCAACCGAATTCCTTCGTAGATTCACCAAGATCTTTAGTTCCTCATATGTTTCTTGAACCTAATCAATGAATGGATGGTGTAGAATGAAAAATGATGAGGAATTAAGAGTTCTGGAATGTTTTTGGGGTCTGTTTAAGGTTGAAAAGTCATGTAAGATATGTTACCAAAATAGTTTGAGTCATAGAAGGAAACCAGAAATTTCGTCACAGAAATGACTTATGCGGCTACAAGGTATAAATCCATGTGGCCGCATGTAACGCCCCAATTTTCAATAACTCAAGACGCTACTTAAGTCGAAATATCCTGTAAATAAGTATTCTAAATAAACGCCAAAATGCGTAAATATTTTTTTCTCAACTATAGTACATTGAAATAAATGCGGAAACGTCATTTGAATAATTTGCTCATATCCAAGTGTCAATACCAAATAAAAGAAGCAAAGTGTCAAAATTTGCAAAAATACTAAAACTTGAAATTTAATTGTCAAAATGGAAAACCAACTATTAAAATACTTGTTTCAAAAATCTATAAATTAAATTGTCTGTTATTTAATCAATATTGCCCCGCTCATTGCCTTGCCTTGTCGAGCTCCTTAACCTGAAATGGTGGAAAATATTGGGGTGAGCATAACGATTTATACTCAGTGGGGAGACAGCAATCAGTCGAAATTAAATCTAAACATGAAATTAAATTATGAATATAATACCAATACACATACTGTAGAAATATGTACTGTGGGACATCCCCAAGGACCCAATTTCGATCCCGGACCTATTTACGGTCCCTGACAACATGTATAAGCGCATAACAATTTTGCACTGTGGGACACCCCCAAGGACCCACTTTCGATCCCGGACCTATTTACGGTTCCTGGCAACCTTTTCATATGTATAAGCATTTTATTACAATTAAAATCACACATCAAGAATTAACATGGACAAAAATAATCACAATTTCTTAAATGTAAATCCCACCTCAAAATCTTGGAAATTCTCTTGAAATTGAACTGATGTGATGTTATCGTGCTTTAAACTTTTCCCGCGAACTCGTCTAGCAATGACAAAATTAATATAATTTAAGATACTAAGTCCTAATTAATGCTTTAAAACTTTTAGGGACTTGATTGGAATTTTTGAAAGTAAAGAAAATGAGAAATTTGAAATTTTTTTTAAATATTAAGGGTCTAATGATGAAAATTAAAATGTTTAGGACCAATAAGATAAAATTAGAAAATATTTTATATTCAATTTGAAGAATACATAAATTTTAGGGGTGAAGAAAGAATTAAAATTAAATAAGGGACCAACTTACACTTGTGGTCAAACTTGAGGATTTAAAAGTGAAATTTCCCTATTTATAACCAAACCCCCCATCCCCAATTCTATTTTCACGTAGAGAGAGATAGAGAGTTCTTAGCTTCAAGCTTAAGGAGAAATTTCAAATGGGTTTTCACAATTTAATGCTTTTCAACCAAAATTGATGCCGGGGAATGATGTCTAATGCAAATGGTGGCTCGTATGAGAGTGTTCTAGGCGAGAGAGGAGGAATAGAGGTTGGGCTATGATTTGTTTGGCATGAAAAATTATTGGCGACATCGGGTTTTCGAGTGTTCTTAACTGCACCCATAAATCTCACTCATGAGAAGCAAGTTATGGGAAGCAAGGATTGAAGTATGTAATTTCATTATCTTCTGCTCCTGTGTTTTTTTTTTGAACATATATTGAATAGAAACAGAGATTATTGAATCCCAGAAGATTGAAAATTAATTTCGATTGATTTACCTGCACCGAGTTTTGCCGAGAAAGATTTACTGGTTCGAGAGTTCAAATTTTTGAAATTGGGAGAGCTGTGCAGTGTCAAAAGGATTAGACGATGATGGTAGTGAAATCAATGGAAAATAGTTGTTTTAATGCTGAAGGAGTTACCTAGTTGAATGTCCAGATTTCTTGTGAGATTGCAAGTGTGGTATCAGAGCCCAGGTTTACCTTTCTGTAGACTTGTGAAATTTTTGCAAAAAAATAAAATAAATGAGAAGATGTTTAGTAATTAATTTGAATGCCACCCGCTTTTGCTTCGCCACGCCGACTCCGAAAATGTAAAATGTTTAGAAAATTTTATTTGATGAAGTTTGAAAATTTTCATTTGCTGGATACCATGAATTTATTATATAGCTGCATCTGAATTTGAATGTTTACTACGAAAAGTTATATGAGAATGAAATTTTGCTATAGTTGATGCAGTTTGAAATGTTTGAAAGTTTGTATCCAGTACATGTTATAAATTTTCCCATGAGTTATTATATTTAGGAGTTGAACTTGTGATGTGAAGTATTTAAAAATTTTTAGAAATTATAAAATTAGTCCTCGAAATTAGACTAAAACATGTAGTAACATATTTCAATGGAATTTACTTTCATAATTGATATGCCAAATGGAATGTATGAGAGGGAGATGTATGAAGAATTGTTTGTGGAATTCAGTAGGAGAACATATTTCGGATTATAGATATTGGTTGCAAGTTTATTATTTTATTTTCCTTTTGGGAAAATTTGAAATAATAATAAAATTTGCTTTTTAGATCTACTGTGTTTTTCTATGATGATTCCTTTTTAAATTTTATTATTCATGGATAAGCATGGTGAATTGCGCAATTAAGTGGATGCTGAGACTAATATTGTTATGGTTTAGGAAATATCTCGTAGAACAAATCGAGCTCCTGCGAATCAGGCTGCTGGAAGACAAGCTACCCCAGGCCAGATTGCTACTGGTGATGCGGGAAATAATGCATTAAGGGACCTCGCGAATGCTCTCCAGAGGTTCACTCAGCAACAAGTCCCAACAGCCCCACGAAGTGCCCCTCATTTACCGAATCCATATGCTAATGCAAACAACACCAGCATGATTGTTGAACAATTTCGCCGATATAAGCCACCAACATTCAATGGTCGAGAGGGATCCCTAGCTGCAGAGGAATGGTTAAGGGCATTAGAACGGATCTTTAAACACATAGCCTGCTCAGACACTCAGAAGGTGTCATACGCTGTGTTCCAGCTTGCTGAGGACGCAGATCATTGGTGGGAGTCATATCAGTGCACCAGGACTGAGGCACAGCAACTTGAACTGACATGGGAAGGATTTAAGGAATTAATACTACAAAAGTATTTTCCTCAGTCTTTCCGAGATCAGAAAGAAACAGAGTTCCTTAAACTTAGGCAGGGAAGTTTGTCCGTTGTGGAATATGAAACGAAATTCAACCAGTTGTCCAGGTATGCTATCCATCTGGTTGACAGGGATATCAAGAAGGCTAGAAGATTTGAAAGGGGTTTACGCCCAGAAATTGGAGGAATCATGGCAGGTTTAGGACTCACTACCTATGCCGAAGCTATTGAGCGAGCACAAGCTATATCCTCTCGCTTAAACTTGGAAAAGACTACGCAGAAGCACCAGTGAAAAGGAAATGGGATAGTCAAAATATGGGCAAAGGCAGATATCAGAACAAGAAAGGGAAACCATGGGAAAAAATTGAGGAAAATAGTAGCACTGAGAAACCCGTATGCCAGAAGCGTGGTAAGCAACACTATGGGGAGTGCCTGCTTGGAAGGGGGATGTGTTTCAGATGTAAGAAACCTGGTCATTTTGCTGATGAATGTCCTGAATTCAAGGATAAAGAAGATGCCAAGAGGGGAAAGGCCCGAGTTTTTGCTTTAACTTAGAAGGAAGCAGAGAAAGATTCAGACGTGATAACAGGTATTCTATCAGCATTCAATATACCTGCTATCATTTTGATTGACTCGGGTGCTACGAATTCTTTTATCTCTGCTAGTTTTCATGCTAAGATTGGAAATGTGTTTGATAGTGTGAATAATGCTCTAGAGGTTAGTATTCCTTCAGGTGAAACTATTATCACCAATCTGATGTTGAAAGCTGTTAAGTTTGAAATAGATGGGAAGAATTTAGAGGCAGACTTGTACTTAATAGACATGAGGGATTTTGATATCATTTTAGGCATGGATTGGCTTAGTTGTAATCACGTTACGATTAAGTGTCATGAGAGGGAAGTGCTCTTTCAGAAACCAGGAGAATGTGAATTCACCTTCTTTGGGGCAAAAGTTAAAACCATGCCTCGTGTCATATCAGCATTGAAAGCACAAAGGATGTTGAGAAAGAGTACCAGTCAGGGATATCTAGTGAACATCACTAGTGTTCAGACAACTGAGATAACTGCTACAGATGTACCAGTTGTGCGTAATTTTGTTGATGTATTTCCAGAGGATCTGTTTGGTATTCCACCAGATAGACAAGTGGAATTCACGATTGACTTGATACCTGGAGCTGCACCCATATCTAAAGCACCTTACAGGATGGCGCCGAAGGAACTTCAGGAGTTGAAGGTGCAACTACAGGAACTATTGGATAAAGGATTCATTCGGCCTAGTGTATCTCCTTGGGGAGCGCCAGTATTGTTTGTGAAAAAGAAAGATGGATCAATGAGGATGTGCATTGATTACAGAGAGTTGAATCGCTTCACAGTCAAGAATAGGTATCCTTTACCACGAATAGAAGATTTGTTTGATCAGTTAAAGGGTGCCACTGTATTTTCCAAGATTAATTTGAGATCAGGTTACCATCAATTGAAGGTTAAGGACAATGATATACCAAAAACCGCATTTAGGACTCGATACGGACATTACGAATTCACTGTGATGCCGTTTGGGTTAACTAATGCACCAGTTGTCTTCATGGACTTGATGAATAGAGTATTTCATCAATACTTGGATCGATTTGTAATTGTCTTTATTGATGATATTCTAATTTATTCAAGGAACAAGAAACAACATGAGGAGCATCTCAGCATTGTATTACAGACACTTCAACAGGAAAAGTTGTATGCAAAATTCAAGAAGTGCGAATTTTGGCTCGACCGAATTGGTTTTCTTGGACATGTGATTACCGCGAATGGTATTGAAGTTGATCCAGCTAAAGTTGAGGCTGTCACTAATTGGAGTGCACCAACCAATGTGAATGAAGTTCGTAGTTTCTTGGGATTGGCTGGCTATTATCGAAGGATTTTCAAAAATAGCTGGACTGATGACACAGTTGACCAGAAAGGGAGTGAAGTTTCAGTGGACAGAAAATTGCGAGAAGAGTTTCCAAGAATTGAAACAGAAATTCATATCTGCACCAGTTTTGGCCATTTCTGAAGGGACAGAAGGTTTTGTTATCTATAGTGATGCATCGAAACAAGGTTTGGGATGTGTACTGATGCAACATGGAAAAGTGATTGCATATGCCTCTAGACAATTGAAGCAACATGAGCAGAACTACCCTACACATGACTTGGAATTGGCTGCGTAATTCATGCTTTAAAAATATGGCGACACTATCTATAAGTGTGAGATATACACCGACCATAAAAGTCTAAAGTATTTCTTCACTCAAAAGGAATTGAATATGAGACAGAGAAGGTGGTTGGAGTTAGTTAAAGATTATGACCGTACTATCCACTACCATCCTGGCAAGGCTAATGTTGTTGCTGATGCACTTAGCCGGAAAGGTAAAGGACAGTTAGCTGCCCTAACCAATCAAGAACAGTTGATCAAGGATTTTGCCAACATGAGACTTCAAGTTGTAGCTCCTCCACATCACACAACTGTAATTATAGCTGCTTTGATTGTTCGACCGACTCTCAGAGACAGAATGAAAGAAACTCAGGGTAAGGATAAATTTTTGTGCAAGATTAAGGACCGAGTACTTGTTGGCAATGTTAAAGGTTTTGAAGTATCAGCAGATGACACTCTCATGTTCAAGGGAAGACTGTGTGTACCGAAGGATGAAACATTGAGAAAGGAGATTTTAGAGGAAGCACATTATTCACCCTATACTGCACACCCAGGAGGTACGAAGATGTACCAGGATCTACGAAAAATTTATTGGTGGAGAAACATGAAGAGGTCAATTGGCTTGTTTGTTGAGAAGTGCATGACTTGCCAACAAGTTAAAGCTGAACATCAACGTCCGTCTGGAATGTTGAACCCACTTGAGATCCCAGAATGGAAGTGGGAACATATAGCAATGGATTTTGTCGTTGGACTTCCTAGATCTGCTAGAGGTCATCAAGCTATATGGGTCATAGTTGATCGGCTGACAAAATCTGCTCATTTTCTACCAGTGAAGATGACTTTCAGTTTAGATCAGTATGCTCAGTTGTACATTAGGGAAATTGTAAGATTGCATGGTGTACCAGTTTCTATAGTGTCAGATAGGGATACTAGATTTACATCCAAGTTCTGGGAAAGCCTGCAGACATCTATGGGAACTAAATTGAAATTCAGTACAGCATATCATCCACAGAAGGATGGACAATCAGAGAGAACTATACAGACTCTAGAGGATATGTTGAGAGCTTGCGCTTTAGACCTTGGTGGTAACTGGGAAATGCATTTACCGTTGGTTGAGTTTGCATATAACAATAGTTTCCAGTCTACCATTGGCATGGCACCATATGAAGCTCTTTATGGCAGAAAGTGCAGATCACCAATTCATTGGGATGAAGTTGGTGAGAAGAGAGTTTTGGGTCCAGAAATAGTGGAACAAACTGTAAATGCTGTGGAAAAGATCAGAGAAAGGATTAAGACAGCACAAGACAGACAGAAGTCTTATGCTGACAAGAGACGAAAGGAACTACAATTTGAAATTGGTGAAAAAGTGTTTCTTAAAGTGTCTCCTATGAAAGGTGTGGTAAGGTTTGGAAAGAAAGGGAAGCTTAGACCAAGGTTTATTGGACCTTTTGAAATCTTGGAAAGAGTTGGAAAAGTGGCCTATAGGTTGGCTTTACCGCCAGAATTATCAGCAGTACATAATGTTTTCCACATCTCCATGTTAAGGAAATATGTCCATGATCCGGACCACATTGTTAATTATGCATCCTTGGATGTTAACAAGGATATGACATATGAGGAAACTCCTGCGGCTATACTTGAGAGGAAAGTTCATACCTCTAGGAATAAAGATATTCCTTTAGTTAAAGTCCAATGGAGCAGACATGGTAGAGAAGAGACAACTTGGGAAAGAGAAGATGAGATTTTAGCCAAATACCCAGACATTTCTAAATCAAGTAAGTTTAATTTCGAGAACGAAATTTATTTAAGTGGGGGAGGTTGTAACGACCCGAATTTTCAAATGTAAATTTTATAATTTAAGTGGTGTCGCTACGACATCTCCGTCAAATTTTAGAATTTATTTTACGTCCGTCGAGTTGTCTAGCAAAACATTTAATATAATAATTCAAAAACGATTTTAAACTTAAAAATTCAATATTTTTTTATTGTGTCGAATTTTACACCACATCGATTTTAAATTTCTTTTGGTCCAATATTTCTTTTTTGGCCCAATCCTAAGCCCATTATCAGCTCAAATGATTGCCCAAATTCTGGAGCCTACGTTTATATGGCTCAATTGTGCCAAACCTAGAAATTCAATCTATTCCATCTCCAAAAACATTCAAGTCTCACGGCTGCAATCTCACAAGAAATCTGGACATTCAACTAGGTAACTCCTTCAGTATTAAAACAATTATTTTCCATTGATTTCACTACCATCATCGTCTAATCCTTTTGACACTGCACAGCTCTCCCAATTTCAAAAATTTGAACTCTCGAACCAGTAAATCTTTCTCGGCAAAACTCGGTGCAGGTAAATCAATCGAAATTAATTTTCAATCTTCTGGGATTCAATAATCTCTGTTTCTATTCAATATATGTTCAAAAAAAAAAAAAAAAAAAAACACAGGAGCAGAAGATAATGAAATTACATACTTCAATCCTTGCTTCCCATAACTTGCTTATCATGAGTGAGATTTATGGGTGCAGTTAAGAACACTCGAAAACCCGATGTAGCCAATAATTTTTCATGCCAAACAAATCATAGCCCAACCTCTATTCCTCCTCTCTCGCCTAGAACACTCTCATACGAGCCACCATTTGCATTAGACATCGTGCCCCGGCATCAATTTTGGTTGAAAAGCATTAAATTGTGAAAACCCATTTGAAATTTCTCCTTAAGCTTGAAGCCAAGAACTCTCTGTCTCTCTCTACGTGAAAATAGAATTGGGGATGGGGGATTTGGTTATAAATAGGAAAATTTCACTTTTAAATCCTCAAGTTTGACCACAAGTGTAAGTTGGTCCCTTATTTAATTTTAATTCTTTCTTCACCCCTAAAATTTATGTATTCTTCAAATTGAATATAAAATATTTTCTAATTTTATCTTATTGGTCCTAAACATTTTAATTTTCATCATTAGACCCTTAATATTTAAAAAAAATTTCAAATTTCTCATTTTCTTTACTTTCAAAAATTCCAATCAAGTCCCTAAAAGTTTTAAAGCATTAATTAGGACTTAGTATCCTAAATTATATTAATTTTTTCATTGCTAGACGAGTTCGCGGGAAAATTTTAAAGCACGGTAACATCACATCAGTTCAATTTCAAGAAAATTTCCAAGACTTTGAGGTGGGATTTACATTTAAGAAATTTTGATTATTTTTGTCCATGTTAATTCTTGATGTGTGATTTTAATTGTGATAAAATGCTTATACATATGAAAAGGTTGCAAGGGACCGTAAATAGTTCCGGGATCGAAAGTGGGTCCTTGGGGGTGTCCCACAGTGCAAAATTGTTATACGCTTATACATGTTGTCAGGGACCGTAAATAGGTTCGGGATCGAAATTGGGTCCTTGGGATGTCCCACAGTACATATTTCTATAGTATGTGTATTGGTATTATATTCATAATTTAATTTCATGTTTATATTTAATTTGGACTGATTGCTGTCTCCCCACTGAGTATAATTCGTTATGCTCACCCCAATATTTTCCACCATTTCAGGTTAAGGAGCTCGGCAAGGCAAGGCAATGAGCGGGGCAATATTGATTAAATAACAGACAATTTAATTTATAGATTTTTGAAACAAGTATTTTAATAGTTGGTTTTCCATTTTGACAATTAAATTTCAAGTTTTAGTATTTTTGCAAATTTTGACACTTTGCTTTTTTTATTTGGTATTGACACTTGGATATGAGCAAATTATTCAAATGACGTTTCCGCATTTATTTCTAATGTACTATAGTTGAGAAAAAAATATTTACGCATTTTGGCGTTTATTTAGAATACTTATTTATAGGATATTTCGATTTAAGTAGCATCTTGAGTTATTGAAAATTGGGGCGTTACACCGCATGGAGCAAAGAATTGCTACCCTTGGATTCTCGGTAGATGACCATGCGGCTGCATGGTTATAATGTTTTCCCTCCGAACAATTTTCATTATTTTGACCGTATCTTCCTCTACTGATATCCGATTGAGGTGATTCAAGATGTCCTGGAAATTTAACTCAAAGGAATACAACTTTACTTCAAACACTATCTTCGAATTAGATTGTTTACCATGTCAAAAACTGGTCTCAATATGAGGCTGAAAATCAGTGCAAAACTTTTCAGCTTGAAAGTTGATATGTGATAATGTTTTGACTATATTTCACCCATTTGACTCCTTTATTCATCCAATTGAACTCTAAAACTCTCGAATCTTCATCCCAATGTTGGAAACAAGTTTATATTATTTGCACATTGGGCCCTGAACTTTTATTTTCCTCTATTTTGTTCATTTTTTTACTTGTTGCTCCTTATTTCACGACATTCATCACTTTATCCTGCAAAACATGAATTACATAGAATTAAACTATATTTCAACATTTTAATCAATAATTGATCATGTTTTGGCAGTCAAATAAGTATGTAAAAACACGCTATCAGGATATGTAATCATCGCCTCTCCCATTGGTCATGAGATAAATGCACCGATCAACTGTATTTTCAACAAAACCAAGAGAAATTACAATCTCGTCAAATTTCAAATACCATTGTCGAGATACTTGCTTAAGACCATATAAAGATTTGTTCTACTTAAATACCAAGTTTTCTTTTCCTTCCACAACAAATCCTTCAGGTTGTCTCATGCAAACATTTTCAGATAGATCTCCATTAAAAAAGACAGACTTAAAATCCATCTGATGAAGTGCCAAATTATAGTGTACCACAAATGGCATGATAATTCAAAAAGAATATTTTGATGAGATATGTGAGAAGGTTTCATTATAGTCAATACATTCTCACTGAGTGAACCCATCTACAACCAATCTTGCCTTCTTTTATTCAACATTCGCTTTTGAGCCCAATTTTCTTTTGAAGATCCGCTTATTATCTATGGTGTTAGCATCTGGAGGAAATTCAATAAGTTTTCAAATTTTATTTTGTTCCATAGAATGCATTTCATATTCCATAGCATTTATCCATTGTGTGAAGCATGACTTATCAATGCTTGATTAAAAGTAACATGATCAACAATATGTCCAATATTAAAATCACTCTCAAATAAATAGGTAATATAATCATTGGGCAATGTAGACCTCGTTTCCCTTTGTGATCTTCTGACTTGTGACTTACAAGATGAAGCTGAATCCTACTAAATGCTCATTTGGCATAGCTTTCGGAAAGTTATTAGGATTCATGATCACACATAGGAGAATAGAGGCCAACCCTAACAAGTCCAAGCCTTGATATCTATGGAACCCCAAGTTGCAAATAGGACACACAAAAATTAACAGGTCGGGTTACTGCCTTGAATAGGTTCGTGTCCTGAGAAATAGATATGTACTTCTCCTTTTTCAAAGTCCTAAGGGGTAATCGGAGCTTAGATTGGAATGATGAAATGTAATTTAGCCTTTCAAGAGTTGAAGCAGACATTGTCAACACCCCTCGTCCTCACCAAGCCAGAACCTGGTAATACATTGCTACTATACTTGGTCGTTTCTGAGGATGCTATAAGTGGGAGTATTGTTGAAGGAAGTTGGAAATGTCCAGCAACCTATTTACTATGTGAGTAAAGTACTTCTCGAACATAAATTTGGTATACATTGGCTGAGCAACTTGCACTCGCCTTGGTTATAGGTGCCAGAAAACTACGTCAATATTTTCAATCTTATCCAATTGTTGTGCTTACTGATCAACCACTTAGACACATATTTCAGAAACCAGGCGTCTCAAGAAGACTACTGAAATGGGCAATTGAACTAGGCGAGTGCAATTAAGTCGCAGGCCTTAGCTGACTTCATTGTAGAACTTACCCCTAGGCCTCGGAGGCCACAGGATAATAACCCGAGCAAGACCTTGGAAATTTAGAAAATCTTTGTGGATGGAGCATCGAACAGTCCGGGATCGGGCGTTGGAGTTATCATCACTAACCTGAACAAGACTACTGAGATCCAATGTATGCTCAGGTTTGAATTTGAAGCCACCAACAATAAAACAGAGTATGAAGCTAAAATTGGCATACAACCTTGAACTTGAGCACATCAAAGTTTTCAATGATTCACAACTTGTGGTTGGCCAGATCGAGGGTACTTTTGAGAGAAAAGATGAGAAAATGAGCATGTAATATTTAAAGGTGCATGACCTTCGGAGACGATTTCAAAGCTGTGAGATCATTAAAATTGCTAGAGCGACAATGCGAAGGTCGACATATTATCTAGACTTATCTTCATGGGAATAGATGGATTGGACAGAACGGTACATATCAAGATGGTGACAGAGCCTAACATGAGTTAGAAACCAAGCATCATGGACATTGATCATGAGCTTTCTTGAATGGACCCAATATTGGAGTACTTAAATAATGGGAACCTATCGCCTAACCCCCGAGACGCAAGAAGTATTAAGACTAGAGATCGAGGTACTGCATTATTGGAGAAGTCTTATTTCGCAGGAATTCTACACTACCCTACTTTAGATGTCTCAAACCCTCTGAGTCCCTCCAAGCCCTAACGGAGGTTCACGAAAGTGTATGTGGGAATCATCAAGGAGCTTGAGCACTTGCTTACAATCTCATAAGGTACTGGTATTACTGGTCTAACATGAAGAAAGATGCATCAAATTATGTAAGGAGGTGTGACAAGTGCCAAATGTTCGGCAATGTCATACATACTCATGCTAAGGAACTAACTTCCATCCCATGTGCTGCCTTTTTTGAGCAATTGGGAGTTGACATCCTTGGACCTTTCCCTTTGTCAAGAGGTCAACTGAAATTCATTGCTATAGCAGTAGAGTACTTCACCAAGTGGGTAGAAGTGGATCCCTTGGCAACCATCTCAGAACCCAAGCTTAGATCATTCATGTGGAAATCCATTGTGTGTAGGTTTGTGGTGCACTGTCGTAGGCACCCAAAAATAGTCCTTAAACCTTTAAAACTAATGTAGTAATGGAAGTAAGGGTCGATCCCACGAAGAGTGTGTAATTCAATATTTATGCTTCGTACAATGATTGGGGGAATTTTGTATTCAAACAATTGTAAATAACTCAATTAATAACAATACCAATTAAATTAATGAAAACAATAAAAAGACTAACTTTGGTCAAAGTCCATATCCACCATCGGAAATCTACAATTAATCATAGATACAAGGATAATTGAATTCATATTTCGAATATTCATCGTTGGAATTGATTCCTATTTCTCCTTAATTTTAGTTAATTAGAAACCAGCGTTCTAATTAACCCTAATTATTAAATAACCCAGACCAGCGCTCAAGATTCAATTTAATAACAGCTTTACACAATAGAGAAATCGATGAACTAGATAACATAAACACCAGTGGTTGTATTCAATCTATTTAAACATTCTTCTTAAAATGCAATAACCTCTATCGCAGAAAATTATCAAATCCTAGTGCTTCACAAGTTAAAGGGATCAAAAAATTACGGATTGGATGCTTAACTTAGCGGTAGGTTGTTACAATCAACAAACTAGCGGACCCTCTAGCAATTAAACGCAACAAATAATAGAAATAAATGAAGAAGAATATTCAATACGCAAAATATAAATCAAACAATAAGAAAACTATTTAGATCTCACAATATGTGGTTCCGAGGCTTCAATTTCCTTCGACCAAGCGTAGAAGTTTAGTTACACATGATAGATCTAAGAAAAATAGAGAGAAAATAGGTTGGAGGCGTTCTGGTACATTCTAGGGTTTTAAAATATGTATTTATAGTTGTTTCCATAGGTAGTTGACTTAAATTAGGAAACCAGAATTTTCGTATCAGAAATGAACCATGCGGTCGCATGGTTTAGAGGCTTGCTGCCGCAAGGAACAAATGAACTCAGGCTTCAAACTCTCGATAATGGTCTATGCGGCCGCATCGAATTAAAGGCTTGCGGCCGCATGGTTTTACGAAATTTCCTCTAAACAGCTTTTAGTGTTTTGGTCGTATCTTCTTTTCCTGATATCCGATTGAGGCGATTCAAGATGCGTTAGAAAGATAACACAAAGGGCTACAATTTATTCAGATATGATATTCCAATTCGATCATTTTTCATGTCAAAAATGGGTCTCAATATGAGGCTGAAAATCGGTGTATAACTTTTCGATTGGAAATTGATGTGTGATTATACTTTGACGATATTTCATCCATTTGATGTCTTCTTTCAACCAATTGACTCTCAAATCTTCATTTTTTGATTTGACACGACTTTTGTGTATTGACACGCTAGTCCTCGAACTTTCATTTCCTTTCACTTTGGTCCAATTTCATATATTTCTTCCAAATTACGCTATATCAACTTGCCACCTAAACCAAACTATGAGAATACTAAGTACATTTATGCATAAAATAGTCATATGAGTGCATTAAATAAAGATGTAAAATGTGTATTTTACATTCCTATCAAATTCCCCCACACTTAACTTTTGCTCGTCCTCGGACAAAACTTAAATTTAATTTTCCAAAAACACCAGGTCGTAATGCCAAGAACATAGAACCATCAAGCTTTTTCAAAACACATAAAATTTCATGAATAAACATTCCACACAACTCATAATCAATTAGCAAGCATTTTTATATAAAGATGGAGTAAACTAAATACGTAGACCCTCACGGATATAAGTACTCAACTCTTATGTGTTTAAAAGGGTAAGTATTTCGCTCAAATTCATTCTAATGGAGATGTTCTACCTTATGCTTGCATATCTTCTCATTCGCCACCACTTAGATCACATGCTTTACACGAATCATAAGGACTTTCCAAAGGTTGTAATGTGGTTTATGGTTAAGGTGAGAAATATTTGGGTATGTGACTCAAGAGCTATCGAAACTAGTGGAGTAAAGATAAATAGACTTAGCTCAAACATATACATAAGACATGTAAAACCAACCCCTCCACATAATAGCTTCTTTATTTTGCATCTATCCCAAACAAATCGAACTTTCTTTAAATGTAGGAAGAGTTATGAATATAGATATTTTTCAACATTAAAATCACTCTCCTCCACCACATATTTTCTTTTCTTTCAATCATTTTTTTTCTCTTTTGTTTTTCTTGCACAATGTAAACTTCAAATTATACACCAATACTGGAACTCCCTGAATTGACATAGAAAATTTGTTCCAATTCACCAATAATAGCACTACCATAAATCTTGATACCCCCGCACTTATTTTCTTGCATACCTACACTTCTCATGATATTCAACAATACTCCATTAGCTCTAAGGTTTGGGTAAAGACATTGTTTTTTCAGTTTAAAGCTTGTAATGTGAGTTTATACAAAGAAAAGGCAATGAGACTCAAAGGGGCTCAACAATGGAAAATTACAGGGTCGGCTATTTGGCTAATGAAGTTCATTTATGTGACAAAGATGACCTTAATCATGTTCATGTATGCATGTGTCATGTGATCTTGAAGAGAATCAAGGCAAGTTCTAGAGAAACAAAATCATGAAAGAATATCACACATGAAAAAAAAAAAACATGAGACTGTTATGGATGTGTCAGTCTAAAAGCTCAAAAATCTCACCGACTTTTGTCTACAAAATTTAGTTACTACCATCCTCAAAGAAAATAACTCCACTAATCAACTCTGAGTTGGAGGATTGTTCATTCAATCATGTTATGAGTTATTCAAAAGCCTAATTAATTCTTGCAAATAGCATACACAACTAAAAAAATCATTTATCCTCAACTCTTCTTCTTGAAAAATCATGCAAAAATTTTCAAAATTTTTGAAATTTAAACTCAATCTAAATTCCCTTCTTCACAGTCAAAACTTACATTGTTCCCAATGTAAGGAGCAATGTAAAGAAAAGGACAAAGATAACTAAAATATGAATGTGAAAAACAAAAATAAAAAGATAAAGGAACGAACTCCCCCTGGGTTGCCTCCCAATGTTTTCTTGTTTAGCCTGGGTCTATCATGGTTGGCTTCGATCTTCTTTGCGGTGCACCAAGTCCATGAGAATGATAACTGGTAGTGTTCCTGCACCTCCATGGAATGTATACTTGTAGTGACTGGGGTGAAGCTTCAAATCTGGAATGAAAATCTGCAAAACAAAGGATAAATGTTTCTCATTAGAAACTGGCAATACAAAACAAGAACTATTACCTGACTTTGGAAGATCATTTAATGCTGCCACAGTTCTTTGTAACTCGGTGTTTAAAGTCAACTCTTCTTTTTCCTTCCCAAGATACTCATTAATGGTAGATTCCCATTCATTTTTACCAGTAAATTTGAAAACATCCTGTGCTAATTGATCAATCATCAATAAAATAAACATGATTATTAATACACAAATGTTTCATGGAATCATAGATATTAAGTTTAATGATCTTATCATCAAATTTCATGGTTAATGTACCATTATTAAAATCCATTTTAGTTTTGGATGTTCGTAAGAACGGTCTTCCAAATAAGATAGGGGTAGTATGATTATTATTATCCATGTCAAGCACATAAAAATCAGCAGGAAAAACCAACTCATTAACTTTCATGAGAACATCCTCAACTACCCCCTTAGGATAGGCATTAGATTTATCAGCTAGTTGAATTATTACACCAGTTTTATTTAAAGGTCCAAGTTTCAAGGAAGTGTATACAAAATATGGCATGACATTAATAGATGTTCCTGAATCTAGCATGGCCTTTTCAAACTTAGTGTCGTCTATCATGCAAGGGATAGTGAACATACCTGGATCCATGCACTTTATTGGAAGTTTCTCTTGAATAATTGCAGATACCTGTTCTCCAACTTTTACCCTTTCAATCCCCTTCAATTTCTGTTTTCTCTTATTTGTGCACAATTGTTTAAAACATTTAGCATAACGAGGCACTTGTTTAATAATATCTAAAAGTGGAATATTTACCTCACATTTACTAAAAATTTCATGCAACTCATCATGATCTCGTTCATATTTTCTACATCCTATTAGAGCTTGAGGAAAAAGAGGTATAGGTTTATAATTTGAAAGAGGTGGAAACTTACACTCAGTTACCTCATTATCGTTGGGAGCAGTCTTGTTTGCAACAACGTTTTTTTCTTCTTTTTGCTCAGATGATGTAGGGGTTGCCTTTACTGGAACATCAACCTTCGTGTCATTCCTCAACGTGATTGCACTTGCATTTGCTCGTGGATTTTTCACCTTTTGAGAGGGTAGTTTTCCCTCATTCTGTGACTCCAACCGACTGACCGCATTAGCCATTTGACTTATCTGATTCTCTAAACATTGAATGCTAGCCCTTCTCTCCTGTTGAAATTGTAAAGTGTTAGTGGCCAGAGATCTAACAATATCTTCTAAAGACATATCAGAGTTATAAGTTTGGCCATGTTGTTGTCTAGGAGGGTATGACTGATTATATTGCTGGGAATTCTGCCAATTTTGATTCATAGGTTGATTCACTTGTCGATTCTCATAACTAAGATTTGAATGATCCTTCCATCCTTAGTTGTATGTGTTTAAATAGGGATCATAATTCCTCTGTGGTTGTCTAGGAAAGCTACCAGTTGGATTTACGTGTTCAATGGATTCTTCTTGAAGTGTTGGGCACATATCAGTTGGATGGCTTACCAATGAACAAATTCCACATGCATTCGCTGTTTGCACATTACCTGCAACCATTCAACAAATAAGAGTAGTTAGACTCGCAAGTCGTTCAATGGATGAGACATTTACCTCATTACATATTTCGATGGCATGTCGAGTCTAGTGCCGAATTGTTGAGAATTGGCGGCCATAGTTGCAATCAAGTTCCTCAAACTATCAAGGAAACTAAAAAAAAAAAAAAGTATGGCAAACAAGTTTAAAAAAAAACAAATAAAATTCTATGCTAATATTCCTAAAAACAATAAATTGCTTAAAAACCTAGAAAATAATGATTTTTTTTTTAAAAATAAAATAACTAAAGAAGCATAAACATAAATTAGCACAACTCCCCGGCAACGGCGCCAAAATTTGGTGTGCTGTCGTAGGCACCCAAAAATAGTCCTTAAACCTCTAAAACTAATATAGTAATGGAAGTAAGAGTCGATCCCACGAAAAGTATGTAATTCAATATTTATGCTTCGTACAATGATTGGGGGGATTTTATATTCAAACAATTGTAAATAATTCAATTAATAACAATGCCAATTAAATTAACAAAAACAATCAAAAGACTAACCTGGGTCTAAGTCTACATCCACCATGGAAAATCCACAATTAATCATAGATACAAGGATAATTGAATTCATATTTCGAATATTCATCGTTGGAATTGATTCCTATTTCTCCTTAATTTTAGTTAATTAGAAACTAGCGTTCTAATTAACCCTAATTATTAAATAACCCCAAACCAACGCTCAAGATTCAATTTAATAACAGTTTTACACAATAGAGAAATCGATGAACTAGATAACACAAACGCCAGCGGTTGCATTCAATCTATTTAAACATTCTTAAAATTCAATAACCTCTATCGTAGAAAATTATCAAATCTTAGTGCTTCACAAGTTAAAGGGATCAAACAATTACGAATTTGATGTTTAACTTAGCGGTAGGTTGTTACAATCAATAAACTAGCGGGCCCTCTAACAATTAAATGCAACAAATAATAGAAATAAATGCATAAAAACATTCAATACGCAAAATATAAATCAAACAATAAGAAAACTATTTAGATCTCATAATATGTGGTTCCGAGGCTTCAATTTCCTTCGACCAAGCGTAGAAGTTTAGTTACACATGATAGATTTAAGAAAAATAGAGAGAAAATAGGTTGGAGGCGTTCTGGTACGTTCTAGGGTTTTAAAATATGTATTTATAGTTGTTTCCATAGGTAGTTGACTTAAATTAGGAAACCAAAATTTTTGTATCGAAAATGAACCATGCGGCCGCATGGTTTAGAGACTTGCGGCCGCAAAGAACAAATGAACTCAGCCTTCAAACTCTCGGTAATGGTCTATGCGGCCACATGGAATTAAAGGCTTGCGGCCGCATGGTTTTATGAAATTTCCTCTGAACAGCTTTTAGTGTTTTGGTTGTATCTTCTTTTCCCGATATCCGATTGAGACGATTCAAGATGAGTTGGAAAGCTACAACTTTTATTTAGATATGATCTTCCGATTCGATCATTTTCCATGTCGAAAATGGGTCTCAATATGAGGCTGAAAATCGGTGTATAACTTTTCGATTGGAAATTGATGTGTGATCATACTTTGACGATATTTCATCCATTTGACGTTTTCTTTCAATCAATTGACTCTCGAATCTTCATTGTTTGGTTTGACGCAACTTTTGTGTATTTGCACGTTAGCCCTTGAACTTTCATTTCCTTTCACTTTGGTCCATTTTCACATATTTCTTTCAAATTATGCTATATCCATCAACTTGCCACCTAAACCAAAATATGAAAATACTAAGTACATTTAGGCATAAAATAGTCATATGAGTGCATTAAATAAAGATGTAAAATGTGCATTTTACATTCCTATCAGTTTGGGATACCAAAGGTGGATAACGGATAATGGAAGACAATTTGATAATTTACAATTCAGAAACTTTTATGCCAACCTTGAGATTGACCATCGCTGACTTCAGACCCATACCCTCAAAGTAATGGTCTCACCGAAGTAACTAACTGAATCATATTGCAAGACCTTTGAACAAGGATTGGGGATGCTAGGGGTAGTTGGCCCGAAGAACTTTCTGCCATACTTTGGACTCACGGGACTTTCCATAAGACAACAACTGGTGAGACCCCTTTCATGCTAGCTTTTGGAGTGGAGGCCACGATACCAATTGAGGTCGGTCTTCCAACACAGGAGGATCAAGCCCCACATTGAGGGACAAACGATTGAACACCTTGATCTACTTGAAGACGTACGAGAACAAGTTTCGTTGAGGGCCATAAGTTATGAAAACAAAATAGCAAAACACTTCAACACCAAGGTCAAGACAAAGAGATTCAGAGTTGGTGATTTGGTTATTGGGAAAGCAGCATCTGTTGGGCATCCTCCAGGGAAACTAGAACCAGTATGGGAAAGACCTTTCAAAGTTATAGAAAAGTGAGAGGTGGTGCATACAGCTTGAAGGATACCTCGGGAAGACCACTCCCAAGGCCCTGGAACGCTAACAACTTGAAAATTTATTACAAGTAGGTAGTTACGCAACCAGGTACCTAGAATGTTTGGTTTTCTATTTCGTACTTAAGTAGGTTTTTCTTTTTTGTTTTTGGTTCTAGTTTGGGCTGGCATGCCCTTAAACGGTTTATTTTTCAGTTATGGCCTATGTGTCTTGTACTCTTTCGTTATTTGAAATTTGTTTCGATAGTAAAAGTTGTCACATACATATTAAATTAGTGTAAGGTCGTGCTCTACGCATGTAGCTAACATATGCAACTAACATATTAAATTAGTATAAGGCCGTGCTCTGCGCATGCATCTAACTTATTAAATTAACCTAAGGTCATTTTCCGTACATGCAGCTAACGTATTAAATTAGCGTAATGCCGTGCTCCGCACATGTAGCTAACACAATAAACTAGGATAAGGCCATGCTCTATGCATGTAGCTGGTACTCCAAATTTGCATAAAATCGTACCCCCGGCCTTGATACACCCAATACTCATCAAAATCAAATTATGCTAAGGTCGAGATCGGGGATAGTACTCACTATCCGCAAACGACCTCGAGGCTCATGCAGGACAAAAAAAAGCTCGAGCCCATGTTACACCAAACTCGAGCTCATTTGAACAAAAATGGCCAAGTGAAATACTCGAGCCCATGTCACATGAAACTCGAGCTTGTTTGACACGAAACTCGAGCTCATTTGACCAAAAATGGACAAGTGAAACACTCGAACCCATATCACACGAAGCTCGAGCTCATTTAACCAAAAATGTCCAAGTGAAACACTCGAGCCCATATCACACGAAATTCGGGCTCATTTGACCAAAAATGGCCAAGTAAAATGCTCGAGCCCATATCACATGAAACTCGAGCTCATTTGACAAAGAACCCGATCTACATACAGATAGCAAATCGACCTTGAACATTATATAAAATGGAACGAACATAATTTACAATAGAATAACGAGCTAAACATTAACAAAATTAACCCAGATCGGGCAATGCACTTGTTACAATGTCAAAAAGAAAAACAAAGCCCAAGCAAAGGTCGAATAACGCCTAGTCTAGGTCCATAGCATTAGCATGACTGTCTTGACCAAGAGTCTCGACCTTAGCCACATCCTCCTCCTCCTCCTCCGACTCTGAAAGCTTGAGCTCATTGGAAAGCTCGTTCACCGACTTCAAATCGTCAGTGATAAGCTTTGAGTTGTTGACAGCTTGGACCTCGGGAAAGATCGGACCAGTTTTAGACCATAGTGATAGGACCTCGAGCCATATTGCCCTATTAGAGTCTCGAACTCCTCGGATTCTTTAAACTTCCTAATTGTTGAGCTCGAGCTTTCACAAGATGATCCTCGAACTCCGTTTTAGCATGAATAAACTCAAGCTTGGCCTCCTCAGTGTCATCTTTGGCCACCCCTATTTGATCTCGACCTTTTCTCATCTTAATACGTGCCAAACCATACTCAACCTCTAGATCTCCGATTCACTTATCTTTCTCCTCGTTCAGTGCTTTGAGCTCAACCACTTTACTCGATGTTCCTAAGCTCTTTATTGCCTAAACTCGAGCCATGCTCAAGATCTGAAAGATAAGTAGTTAAAACTCAAGCTACATATAAAAAATACATGAACAAGTTCAAGGTCGAGTCCATAGCTTTAGAGTAATGAGCTCAAGTGCCCTCACCCCCTCACTGGGGTCAACCTCATCCAAGTACTTGTTCATATACTTAGATTGAGGGGGGTATTGAACATTCTCCTCCAACATTGAGTTGGGAAGATGTGCGTCATCCTCTAGGTCCACTATCTCCGATATGGTGCAAAAAGTGGAGGCATGAACTGAAGTTCGAGGAGATAGCTTTGGTAGAGGGCTGGGCTCTTCGATATCTGTCCGATCCCATTAGGGATCTTGCTCGGGGCTTCCTCTCGAGCTCCCTTCTTCCCCTTTACCTTGGGCCATTTGCCTTACGATGAACATTTGCGAAGAGCTTGGAAGGATCGAAAGATATTTCCAAATCTGCAAAAAATAGCAAGGCATTAGTTCGATCTTAGTTCGGAGAATTTAACAAAAATAGTAAGAGTTCAGGCTCGTGCCATCGATTTCCCTCACGTTAGCATGATCAAGGGTGTCATCCTTAAGCAAATAATCAACTTTGGCTACAAGTGGGTCGTGATCCACTAGCCTCAACCTATCCATCTCCAAAACCTCGAAGTATGACTGACCCTCGTTAAACCTATCCTTATTAGGGATTTCCCACCTTAGGCTGAATGGATGGTTGGGGTCCTGAGGTTTAACAAAAAAGAAGCGCTATTTCCAACCTCGGAGAGAGCTCGGTGTATCTGGTGCCCTAAACCCCCATTTGGTGGATAAATATACAAAATAGTTATACCCCGACGAGAACTTTAAATAAAAAATCATCCTCAAGAGGTCGACCCTGGGCTCTATCTCGAGGCATCTACATAAAATAAAAAAATAAACTAAGAACATCCACCTGTTCGGGGCCAATTGGCCCGGGCATATGAAGAAGGAGGTCAGGAAGTGGATAAAGAATAGGTGAAGGGGCAACCTAAGCCCAGCTTTGAGGGCATCCCTAAAGAAAGTCATCTTTTCCTCTCGAGCATCTAATATTGTTTCGTAGAGCTTGGGGGTCCTAACGCTCAGGGTGCGAGGCAATAGGTACAGCCATAGGGATTATGGACGTACCTTTAACCTCAGGGCTCTTAGTGTGTGAGGTCCTAGAAGACTGACTACTGCTATTACTCGATCCCTCACTACTACTCCTCGACATTATACTACTTAAAATAAATAACTTAAGAGCTCGAACACTTACCTCTTAAAGTGGTCGATCACAAAAAAACCTCTAAGCTCCGAACTCAAACTACTTTTACTGAGAGTTGAGAGTGAAAAGGTGGAAAATGGGTATTTATAGGGGTCAGAGGAAGGTCAAAGGTCGTGCAATCCTGATCCTTGGATTATGCCACATGTCGCCATCCAAGCTCGATCTTTCCTTGCCATACACGCATCAGACACATGTCAGGCGAGTAGTTTTCACCCACGGATAGCCCATTGAGCTAGATCTCAGGTTGTTTCACTTCATTACATCTCATCTCGCAGCTTGAGCACACAGTTTTTAGCTGCAACCTGGCTGCAAGGGGCCTGTGATGCATCATAGAGTCATTACGCTCAAGCTTGACCACTATTCCTCAACTTTTACAAACTCCAATTATGCAGCCACCAGGTCGGGCTATTGTTGAGATCGGGCTCTGGTTGCTTTCGTCCAGTTTCCTTGACCTTATATCACATTTTCTAGAAACAATAATCCTATTTTAACTATAACTCCCCACTTTTTCAATTTGAATACAAACTCCCAATCTATTGGAAATTCGACTCTAACTCAAACTGTGCACTTCTAACATAACACAAACTGCTTGTATGACAATGCTAAAGACTACAGATAGTTGGATCCTTTTAGGACTCCATCTCCAACACCTATAAATACATAACCCAACCTCATTATTCAGGTACCTTTTTAATTAATATTCCCGCATACAATTTTTCGCACAATTTCTCTTTCTGACTTAAGTATCGAAGGGGCGACGAGGACATACCTCAACAACTTTATTTCAGGTATTGAAAATCAGATCGCGCGAAGTCCAATCATCTAGTTCGAGTTCTTTCAGGTGCAAGTTTTTGGTAGTATCACAAATTTTGGTTATTTGTGTCAGCGTAAATTGCAAAGCAAATTGATGATCAAGCAATCCGCTTACTCTTAGATTTTGATAACCCCTTTCAAGTAAAAAACGTCATCTCTTCATCTCTTATTTGAACCACCAATTGGTGCTTCCATTCTCTCATGAGTAACACAATAACAGTTTAATGCAAATCGAAAATCAATAATTTTTCTTTACTTACAAAAGTGCTGAAAACACCATGCCTTAAATGCTTGGAGTTTGAATACCCTTTTGTGTCCAATTTGTAATAAAATGTCGCGTACGCTTAGCCTCTCCTTAGAAAGTTTTAAGATTCAAACTGCCTTTGGTCTATGAAAAAATGGCAAAATAAATTTATGTATAGGTATAAAAGTTTGGGAGGGAAAACATAGCTTTTGGGGGTTGTAGGAGGTTATGGTTTTACATTGCAGATGGCTGGCGGTTGTCAGTTAGTTAAATAAATGGGGTTTATTAAAGATAATGTGAGTGGGGAGGTTATGGCAAGTGGATGGTATGGGGTGCCTTAGTGGAGGAAAATCGTGAGTGAGAATAATTCAAAATAGTGGGATTGAATTTGGGGTTATTTGGTGCAATATAATTGGTGTATTTAATTTTAAAATTTAAGCACTTAACATTGGCAACAATTAATAAGAAGTCTGTCGGCACAAATAAAGTAATCAAATCAAAATAAAAATTTGTCATTTAAAAGAAATCTGATACCTTACAAATTTTGTTTAAAAAAAACAAGTGCATGAAATTTACTAGCTTAATCCAAAACATTAATTTGAGCTCCTAGAAAGTGTCCCAGCGACGAAATAATATAATCTAAGTTATTTTTCGATTTATAAAAGAAATTTTTTAAAAAACGAAACACAATATTTTTATTTTTTTCTGAGTCGCTACATTATTAGGGTAAGAGCCTAAGTGCATCATCATAAAGTTACATTTGGACTAACGATACAACATGCTGTAAGGTACTCTTAAAACATATCATGAAGATAATTAACAAAATCACATCGGGTTTTAGAATACCAACACCTTTAGGAAGAAGACAATTTCTAGATTAAAGCAATCTCATTAACTAGTCTATGCCATTTTTCAAATCTCACATATAATAAAATCTTTGGGCAAGATATTGTGTGCTATTTATTCAAAAAATGCGATGCTACCCCCTTCTTGCCCCCTCCCTTTTGAGAAAGAAAAATGAATAAATAACAATGAGTGTGCCAGCTATCCCCTACTTTTATTTCAAAATATTTCTCTTAATAGGAAATCAAGGATAGTCTTAAAGCCCATGAAAAAATTCAATCACAATTAATAATTATGTAACAAAATTATAATCATCAACTTGATAAAATCAAAGTATGTGATTGTGAGACAAAATTAGTAAAAAAAAAATTAATATATATTACAATATTTCATCTTCTCCATCTACCCCACACATACCCACCTACCCCAAGACCCTCACCACCATCGCCATCTCCTCCACTGCCACTAGTGTCATCTCATCCACTGTAACCAATAACTATACATCTGCTCACCACAAAAACAATTACAATTGAAGACGTACTTGAGGTAACTTATCTCCATTCTCTCTGACACCAGGGCCCACCTAGATGCATCGTTGTATCTTTCGTTGCCGCCTCACCCCGGACAGCTTGTAGCCTTCGAACACCACTCAATTCAAGAAAGAGAAAAAAACCTAGACGCAAAAGAGGCCGAAAAAACAAACAGAAGCCCAAAAGCCCTAACCCATAGTCAAAACCTTCTGTTGGTTCCTTTTGAAACACCTTCCAATCAAACACATAATTTAATTTTCCCTTAAACAAAGGAAATATTCTTGGCTAAACAAGCTTTGGGGGCTGCAACTGAATTTATCAGAACCAGATATACGGACAACAACGGTGATGTCATTGATAGGAGCGATGATGATGATGATTTGATGGGGATGATGGTAGGCTTGTTGAGTATAGCTTTTTTTTATATGGAGGTCTGTTGATTCCCTTTACGGTGAAGAAGGAAAATAGGGAGAATTTGAAGAAGGGAGTGAAAAAATCAACTTTAATGGTGGAAATCCATCCAATTTTTCTAATTTGTTAACATAACAAGATTTGTTCTAGAAGATGAAGAATTTAATGGCTACAAAAGTTGAAAAACGCCATGTTCGTATCTTCTTAGATCTTCAAGTACATCGTCACGTGGTGAGGAGTAGATGTATAGTTATTGATTAAGTTGAAAGAGATGGTAGTGATGTTGGTGGAGGAGATGGCAATAGCGGTGATGCTTTTATGGTGGAAGTGGGTATGTGTGGGGTGGATGTAGAAGATAAAATTGGTTTTTGATTTTTAATTACTTTATTCTAAAAAAAGTTACCACTTTAACCCTTTAAAATTAGTAAAAATAATTGTCAAGTCAATTATTTGGTTAACTAACGGTCAAACTAACGGAAATCATCCATTTGGACTTCAACTGCGACATTTTGAAAGGTTTAGTACCATTGGTGGTACAAATGAAAGGTTTGGACAAAGTCTGCTAATAAATGAAATTTTTGGTACCGCTGCTACAATTATCCCCAAAAATTATTCTCAAATTATAACTTCATCTAATTATCAAATTATTCTCAATCAGTAATTGATATAAATAAAAAATTTATGGAAAGCTTTGACTCTTTATTTCTTTGCATACATAATTGAACACATATATATGTAGACATGATTGCTAGGATAATTAACTTTCTTTATTCCTATAAAATCCTATGGAAAAAAAAACAATTCATAAACCAAAATAGCAAAACTGGGTTGGTTTGTAACACGATTGCCTTGTTTGACTATGCAGACAACTATGGTTTTGTGTAAATCAAACAAAAATATATAGATATAGATATATATATATATATATATATATATATATATATATAGATATATATATATATATATTTTTTTTTTTTGACTAACAATTCAAAACGTGTTTCTCTGCATATATTCATAGACTGATATGTGAACTGAGATTTAGTCCCTTTGAGGCATATGATAGGTTGCTGAGGATTGTACATGAAGTTAATAACATAGTGAGCACATAGACGCTACAACAAAATTCAGCTTTTGCAACATTTAAAAAACGTTGCTAAAACTTTTTTGCAACGTTTTTGCATGTGTTGCGGGTTTCAGTGTTGCCGTAGACCATAAGGATACGGCAATGTTTATACACCGCTGCAAAAGTTAAATACAAACGCTACTGTTTAGTTTTTGCAACATTTAAAAAATGTTGCTGAAAGTCATTTGCAACGTTTTTTAAACGTTGCTATAGGTCTTTGGCAACGTTTTTGAAACATTGCCGTAGGTCTACGACAACGTTTGAAAAATGTTGCCAAAGACCTTTGGCAACGTTTATTTAAATGTTTCCAAAGGTCTTTGGCAACGTTTTTTAAGCGTTGCAGTAGGTTTTTGGCAACGTTTTTTAAACGTTGCCGTAAGTCATATTACAGTTTTTTTTTTATTATAAACAATTTATGTAAATTGATCAACAAAATTGAAAATACTCTTTTTGAACAAATTTTAAAATTGCATAAAAATTGATAATTTCATTACAAATTTTTAAATCCATACACTTGAACATTAAAATCTAATACAATATCACCTAAATAAAAAGGAGTTACAAAATTAAATAAAATTAGGAATAAAATTTTGGATAAACAGCGGTAGACTTTGGCAATAACACTTGACGAGCGTCTTTTAACATCAGTTTCTTTTGACATTTCTTTTGCCAATAACTTCTTTATTGGTGTTCCAGTGGCTCGTCTCGAAGTAATTCCTGGAAAATTCGAAATGATAAGAAATCAAGTAGAAGTAGTAAACAAGTAAAAGTAGACATTATACTTCAGTGGAAATAAAAGAAAATTGAAGATAAAGTTTCTTAGACCATCACCTAAGAGTTTCGGCATGTACAGTGGTAAGTAATAATTGGAAGATTAGTGGGCTACAAACAATGAACAATTACTGATGGCCAGCTCTAAACAAGAGCCCCTGGTACAACAATATATTGAATTTGCAAACCAAAGGATTCCAAAGCAACAATATAGTTAGGACTCTTCACTATTGCTCACCTATATTTCTTACTCTTATAGCCTTGAATTCTACATTATTGGGGTCCTTCAAGTACACCCAGGGGCGGAGCCAGGAATTGATAGTACGGGGGGCTAAAATTTTTAAAGTGTAATGTATGAATAAAATTTGAGTCTAAGAGATGATTCTATGCAGTTCATAGGTTTTATACAAGCATTGTCATATAGTTTTACGGGATGAAATAACATGCTTAACTCCTGGAGATGCATTTCATTTTAGTAAGAAGCTAATGGTTCATCAAATTGCACAATGTCTCCAATACTTATTTCACATGATTCGTTCAGTTGGAACACAGCTTTGCAATAGACATCACAATATAATATTCTTCAACACTTTCAAAATGCAAAAATTTAGGCATGAGCTAGAACTTACCACTGCTTTTGATATTTCTTTAGCACATCAAAAAATTTCTAAACAAATTTCTAAATAAATTGCTATTGACTAAATTTCTAAACTAACATTTCCTAAAAAAATGCCTAAATCCTAAAGCACAAAACAATGCCAAAAACACTTTCCAAAAAATAAATCTAGAATTATTATAATTGCACAACATATTTATAGGATAAATTCTAGGAAATACCCTACAACTATAGCTCTACAAGACTACAAGAACATGAACTATTTGTCTATTTCCGACTCCAAAATAAAACTACCATTCGGACCATTCTATTTCCAACTCCAAAATAAACATCCATTTCCAAAAATTAATACGATTATATATTTATATCTGTGATTGTATATACATAAAATATGGAGATAGTAAAAGAAACAAAAACAAAATGATTCACCTCAAATGCTGAAGCTCCCTGGAACCTGGCGGCAGAAAGAAATCGTCAATGGCGCCTGGCAGAAAGCATCAGCCACCCAATTATTTCCCCACAGTGATGGTTTTGGGGGCAACCCAATTTTCTCTGCCTTCTCGATGCACATTCACAGGTAAATTGCCTTCCTAAATCAAATTAAATAAGAAAGTTCTCAAATTCAATCACAATTCATTTATGCAAAGAATTGCAGCCTAAATCACAGATTTACATTCATTGTTACACAGTCATCCTTAATTTCAAATTCATTTTGCTGAATTAGAAGAACCCAAAAATTATAGCAAGAGTAAAATGGAAACAGAAACATGTCAGACCTTGAGTCTTCTCCCAAGCTCCTTGTAGAGAAGGAACCCAGAGAACTCAGCAGTGCAAGACCTCTCCAAGAACTCCACAAAAATCTGCCTCAAAGGACCCCTCCATTTTATCAGCAGCTTCCTTGAACTCCTTGTTCCATACAAAGTGAGTCTGGTTGAAATTAGTCTTGAATTCCTGCAATAATCATTTAAGTTGAAATCAAAGAATTGCAGCCTAAATCACAGATTCTCAAAATCCCTAAATTCATTATCCATAAAAGTCCTAATTAGAAAATCGGAACTTACCTTTCACAGGCTGACAGGAGCAGTCACCGACGACGGGAGTTGGAGCTTGGAACAGGCAGAACTCGATCTCGGACTCTCGTCTCTCGGTGTTGGGAAACGGAACGTGGGTCGGTGGGTGGGAAACGGGAGACGGGAAGGAAGAAAATGGTGGATTTGAATGAAAGAGGGAGGAAAGAGAGGCGGAGACGAGATTAGGGCGAATTGATTGGGCTAAATAATGGGCATCTCTTTTCACAACGTTTTTTTAACGTTGCTACTTTTAGCAACGTTTAAGAAACGTTGCGAAAAATAACGTATTGCAACGGTTTTTAAACGTTGCAAAAAGTGACATTTTGCAACATTTTTTCAACGTTGCAAAAAGTCCCACCTTTAACAACGTTTATAAAACGTTGCGAAATGTCACTTTTTGCAACGTTTAAAAAACGTTGCAATAAGTTATTTTTCGCAACATTTTTTAAATGTTGCTAAAAGTGAGACTTTTCGCAACGTTAAAAAAACGTTGCTAAAGGTGAGATTTTTCGTAACGTTTTTTGGTCACTTTTTGCAATATTCATTTAAAAAACGTTGCCATAGGCCCCTTTAGCGACATTCACTCATCCAAACGTTGCAATAGACCCCTTTTAACAACATTTAATGAATGAATGTTGTCTTTTAAGTGTTACAAAAGCCCATTTTTCTTGTAGTGAGAAGTCAGAAAAATATTTGTCAGATATGGACTCTATTCTCTTAACAGCTCAAAAATACAAAATCTATGAACATAATAATAATAATAATAATAATAATAATAATAATAATAATAATAATAATAATAATAATAATAATAATAATTATTATTATTATTATTATTATTATTATTATTATTATTATTATTATTATTATTATGCCAATTGTTGTATGTAACAATTATCATGCCAATGAACAAGAATGACATCTTTAAAAGTTCCGAGAGATATACTTGAAAAGACATCTTGGATGTAAATATTAGCAACTAGATCTTCCCCTTCTTACTTCTTACAAAAATATTACTCCCTCCGTCCCATATATATAGGCTGAGTTTCCTTTTTTTCTTGTCCCAAATATATAGGCTTGTTTCTTAATTGGGAATGTTATGTTTTGTTATTTTACTAATATACCCTTATTTAATTTGCCTAGTTACTAATTCCAACAATAATTTACTTCTAATTATTGAAAATTAAATAGGGATAAACTTGGAAAGTTCTTGATAAAAATTGCTTTTCCAATAACATTAAATAAGATTTCTTAATCTGTGTGAAAAATGAAACAAGCCTATATATATGGGACGGAGGTAGTAGTCGTCAATGGGGCAAGGTAACATTTATTAAGTAATCTCATACTACAACAAAAATAGTCACTTGCAACATTAAAAAGGTAACATTTGTTGATAAATGTTGCTAAAATGATCTTTTGTCAACATTTTAGCAAGTGAATGTTACCATTGGTTAGTATAAATGAGTTTTGGCAATGTTTTTTAAAAAATATTACAATAGACCCCTTTTTGCAACGTTTGTTGGGTGTTGCAGAAAGTCTCAACACCTTATCACGTGCAGAAAGACAAATATTTTGTAAAAGGCTTGCTAACTTGAGATTACCCAATGGTTATGGATCTAATATTGGAAATTGCGTTTCAGTGGAAGAATGTAAGATAGTTGGACTGAAGTCTCATGATTATTACATTTTAATGCAACAATTATTGCCAGTTATGCTGACAAAACTTCTACCTAAAGGTCCAAAGAATTCCATTTTTAAATTGTGTAATTTTTTCAATGAAATATGTCAAAGAGTTGTAGATAGAAATAAGATCGAACAAGTAGAAGATGACGTTGCTGAAACTTTGTGCATGTTGGAGAGGTATTTCCCACCTTCCTTTTTTGATATAATGGTACATTTAACAATTCACATTGGGAGAGAAGTTCATTTATGTGGATCAGTACAATATCATTGGATGTACCCATTTGAAAGGTATATGAAAGTGTTGAAAGTGTATGTCATGAATCGTGCACGACCTAAAGGGTGCATGGTTGAACGATATATTGTGGAAGAAAATACGAAATTTTGTAGCAAATACATAACACAAACATTGGAAATAGGCTCTAAGTCTGCACACAATGAAGAATATGAGAGTGAATTCTTGGTTGTAGGGCGTATAATATCTAAAGGGAAGCCTATTGTACTATCTGATGAGATGTTGAAAGTTGCTCATCGCTGTGTTGCTAAATAGTACAGAAGTTCAACCATACGTAGAGTATGTTATTAAATATCTACGTCTAATAATTTTTTAGTTGTTTGACCATATATATACATGGGACTTAATATTGTATTTACCGTAAGATGCATATGGATGAACTCAAGAATGACAAACGACTAGAAAGAAATGAGTCTTTACTGCATAAGAAGCACATTGATTCGTTTGCTGCCTGGTTGGGTGATAAGGTTGGAATAAACATAAAATAGGTTATTATCTTTGTTGTGCTATTGATATTTTATTTCTAACATTTTTTAAATTAAAACAGATTGAAGTTTAAATGTTGATGCACAATGTTTCGAACAATCTGAAGCGGCTTGCACGTGGTCCTAGATGTCAATCCATGTCATATTCTAGTTTTGTAATAAATGGTCATCGGTTTCATACTAAAGATGCAGAAAAATCTTATCAAAATAGTGACATTTTAGTTGAAGCAACAACCATTTGTAGATCTAATGCAAAAGATAATGCACATGTAGTTGGGCAAGTTGTTTACAATGGAGTTTTGTGTGATGTTATAGTTCTCGATTATAACACGTTCCATGTTCCAATATTCAAGTGTGATTGGATAAATATCTCGAATGGAATAAAAAAGGAAGATGGATTCATTCTAGTTAACCTTAATGAGGGACTCATGCAATTTGAAAATAATCATTCCATCTTGGCAACACAGGCGAAACAAATCTTTTATTCTAGAGAGAATAAAACATCTAGTTGGTACGTTGCTTTGCAAGCGCCACAAAGAGAGTTTCATGCATCACACATGGGAGAAGATACTACTTACGAGGCAACTATTCCTCTAGACATAACACAGTTAATTATAGAAAACCTTGATGAAGATGAGAATTATGCAAGGATAGACGTCGAAAGTGTATTAGTGATACATAGATTACTTTGGTAACTCACTTGTGTAATTATTTGACAACGAATATGTTTGTGGATAGAGTTTTTTTTAATATTATATCTTAACATGCAATAAATGAAATATTATGATTGTGATGAAATGGATAATATTTAGAATTTGTTAAGATCTCTAATTTAAAATTCTTTTGCTGTTGCATATTTTTATTGTCTCTAGATAATCTTTCGAACCAATGGACAATGCGAAATAGGTTGCATACGATGGACAAAGACGAGGTAATTGTTTTTTCCTATAATACGTAAGAAATGTAGTAAGTTTCGAAATTAATTACATTTACCTTTTGTTTTCATGTTGCATTCGTAAAGTCAAGTACACAAACTTCTAAGAGTTCTAAACGATGAAGAGTTGCAATTGATGCTGCAATTCGAGAGACTAATAAACGATTAAGAACTTCGATCGAACCAGAACATACTATATTTGCTCCAAGTAATGATGAGCAAAACATGCCACCATCGAATATATATGTGCCAAAAAAGAAAAGGGGTCCAACCCAAGCGAAAATGATTCCCGAAAAGAATTATCAGAAGATAGAGCTCGAACTTAATGAATATGGGCAAGTAGTTGGCTACAACTCAGATAAATTTGCTAGCATAGTTGGAGATATGGTACGAGAACATGTGCCCGTTATAAGTAAAGATTGGCCTTCGGTGGATGAAAAGAAAAAAAATCAAACTTTGGAATTTCATACAGGTATATTTCTTAACTACCTTTTAGCATTATTTCATTATTAATTTCATATAGATTAAGTCTTTAATTTATTTTTGTACACGAATTCATCAACGTTCATTGTGAGTGATTATCATAAAAAAATTGACGTTTCAATGTATGAGAAAGTATTTGAGGACATTCAAATCAAGATTGAGAAAACAAATCAGAACTCAAGTCGAATTATCTGTGAATAAAGTACGCACTATTGCCTTTCTTAGACCAAAGAATATTAATTCTGAAGAAGTGTGGAAGAAATTTGTTGAGGATACTCTTTCTGCTGACTTTCATGTAAGTATATTTGCATATAAAGCTTACAACTTTTATAATTCGACTTAATAGTATACTTTTTTGTTTTCTTAATAGGAAAAAAGCCACAAGTTGAGCATTTTGAGAAGTAATCAGAAGTTTCTCAACACTATGGGTCGAAAGGGTTATCCACGTAGGCTCATGAAATGGTACAATTACAAACATATTTAATCATCTTACTTGAAATATCCCATACTAGTACATGTAATTACTAAATTTGCATTGTAGGAAAAAAAATCCAGATATTAAAGGTTTAAGAACTAGAGTATGAACTCATGGACATCTTAGGAAGGATGGAAAACCAATAAATGAAGCAGTTGCCGAGACTTTGGTATGTGTATTATTTCAACGTTCGTATTATATCACTTTGGTAGGTTGTATTATATCACTTGTTAGTATAAAATTTTCCTTACCTGAGTGTAGAAAAAGATTGAAGATTGTGCTCAATCAATTTCTAATACATTAGGAATCCATCCGCGACGATGCTGTTGCTCGAGTGTTAGGTCCTAAACATCATGGAAGAGTTCGGGGACTTGGGTTTGGAGTTGCACCATCAAAAGTGGAAGGACAAATTCAAAGTAATGGGAGAGTTTAAGAACTTGAAAGTCAATTACAAACTCAATCGGAAAGGAAGTGAGCACTAGAAGAAAAGGTTGAAGCACTTCTAAAGTTAAGTCAACATGTTAAAACTTTTGACCATTATTTATACTGTGATAATATAACTTAATACATCCAAGTATAAGTACAATAACTTTTATAATCTTTGTATCATTTTTCAGAATCTGGAGGATGGGAATTCAAATGTTTTTACTCCTCAGGTTTTTGTATCTTACATTATTACAAGTTATTCTATATAAATTTTGATTGAAGTACATTAATAAAAGAAATATATTTTCTAGTTACTATGAATTTGTAGTCACACCAAGGAAGTGGTGTCTAAGGAGGTATTGCACATGTGGAAAATGCTAGGTGTCAACTACTTCATTGGTACATGTTTGTAGAGGAAGAAGTTGTAGCATAAGGGAAAATTGCAACAACAGACCCAAGTGCGAAGGTGCATTACTTGCCACTCGGAAGAGACTGTTGGAAGGTTTGGGTTGAGGAAGTGTGTATGGATATACAGACCTACGGATGAATTTCAAACTCTTCGTGAAGCCATGGGAAGTACTGTTGGTTGGCCAAAGAGTAGTATTAGACTTCTTTGATGAAGGTATGTGAATCCATTTCTATTTCGGGGAATTGCATTTTCTCATTTTTAATGTTCATGAGCAACACATATGAAGTGTAGAAGTTGTGGCTGATAGTTGGTATTTGTTGATGTTATTTAGCTAGTATATTATTGGATGTTGATGTTCTTTAGCTAGCATGTTCTTTTGAGGGGCTGGTTTACCATATTTTAAATTATATAAACTAGTTTGATGATATTGTCTACATTGTTCAGGTGGTTTTAGTCTACATTATAGGTAAAATTCTGTCAAAATTTTCATAAAAGTTAGTCATAGTTAGAACAGGTCAAAGTTGCCTTGTTGATGTTATTTAGCTATCATATTGTTTGATGTTAATGTTCTTTAGCTAGCATATTGTAGAAGTAAGTTGTTGCTGAGAGTTGATATTTTTTGACATTGCGTATTGTTAGTAGGACACAAGACATTTTTCATTTTATGACCTTATCATGTCAAACAACAATTTATTGAAATTCATTATAGATACATAGACACAGATGATCAATCATGTATTTTTGAAGCATAAATACTTTTGAATTGCATGCTAATTATACCCTTATTACTTTTGTCATATTCAGGGAGTTAACTTATTTTTGGGACAACTTATGGTCCCAGAAGCAAATTCAGATATGAATCCAATATTTTGTAATACTTTTTGTTGGTCAATTGTGATTGCTATCTTTTTTAGTAGGGTAATGATGTTAACTTTTTGAGTATGCTACTAATGTTAGCATATTGTATTGAATCATATCCCGCATTTTTGTTTATTAGAAATATGTAAAATCTGATTACATATAACTAATTTGTAAGTATTTTGTTGTTTCAGTATTATAGGTTTGTTAAAAATCAAATAAATTAATTATGCAAATTTTTTTTAAAAAATTGTAAAATGACCTAAGGCAACGTTTGCTAAACGTTGCCGTAGAGGCATGTAACTTCTACGGCAACGTTTGGCAAACGTTGTCGTAAAGGGATATAGCAATGTTTGGAAAACGTTGCCGTAGCCCTCTACCTCAATGTTTGCCAAACGTTACTGTAGCCCTCTGCTCTACGACAACACCTCGATTTCCAACACACGGCCAAATGTTGCCGTAAGTCTACGACAACATTTTTTGCACGTTGCAATAGGCTGTTTTTGTTGTATTGTCATTAACGACTCCAACCCTAATTAGTGTTTATTTTTGGCCCACATACTTAAATTACTAAATTACATAGGATATAACCCTATATAACAAGGTATAAAAGAGCCCAAATGATCACTCAACATACTATCATTATGAGCTATACATCTAACCTATTTTATAAAAACATAGAAGTTGTTAAATGGGTAGCCCATATTTTTGAAATTATTCTAACACCCTGTGCACCACACATGCCGCCTTTGACAGCTAGATCAATCATTCTAACCTTAAGTTTTTAGATGAGGTGAAATAAGGGTCTCCATCCAAATACATGCCTCTTGATCCTTTCAGTTTGCAACACTCTTGGAAACAAATATTCCATCTTCGTAAATGACTACTTGAACTTGTTTAGCAATTGTATTCTAGCATTGGGATTTACTGAAGAAACGATTTACTGAAGAAACAAAGCTTTCCCCTAAATGCACATAAATCCCAATGTAGATCACTTATGCATTGGGATACAATTGGCAAGATAGAGTTTCAGGGCCAGAGTTGGTCAAATCATGCTTGATGCAGTCAAAGATATTTGTAAACAACTCACTGCCATTCAAGATCTTCACAAGAAGTACGCTAACAAGCGAAGGAGGCCATTATAATTTTCTACCGAAGCTAGAGTATTTTTAAAGGTTGTGCCAATTAAGAGGTATTGAGATTTGGGAAAAAGGGGAAACTTAGTCCCAAATACATTATTACATTTGAAATCTTGGAACGAATTTGGAAAGTAGCCTGCAAGTTAAATTTATGGACCAACGTCTCTATGACGAATTTCATGTCTTCATTTTTCCTATGTAGATTCTAGACACGTCCTACGTATTGCCGGATAATCCACCAAGTCTTGAAAACAATCTAATACATGTAGAGAGACCAACGAAAATTTTGTTATGAGAGGTTAAGCAATTACGAAACAAACAAATCCCTCTAATCAAGGTTTTTATGGAGAAATGAAGAAGCAACAAAGGAACCTGAAGATAATATAAATGCTAGATATATAAAGTTATGAAAATTGATCTTCTGCAAGGATAAAATCTTCCTGAAAACCATAAGTATGGTTCTTTTACCACATCAATGGAGGAAAGTTTTCCGTATAAAGTTATTTGGTATGTTTTAAATTTTGAGGATAAAATTTCTTTAAGGGGAGAAAATGTAACGGCTTTAGAAGTTTTACTTTTTTTTTTGGGACTTTTTTATTGAAATTTTAGGGATTTTATTGATATTATATTTAGAATAATAGAAAATATATAGTTTGTTTTTGCCCTAGGTCAAAACTAAGATTTTTAAAAATAATAATTGCAATTGAGCCCTTAACCCTCTCCTATAAATAAGAGGGGCATTTTACCTTTTTAAGTTTTCTCCCCTACCCTATAACCACATGTACGTCCTTTTAATATTATTTTTTCACAAGGGGATCGTTTACCTTCTATAAAGTGATCGACACTTTATTCTTAGTGCAAATGTTGCGACAAAGCTAAATATTAAGGATTGTAATGTGTTTATCCATGATTATTATGTGATATTAAGACCGGCTAATTTATGCAACAAAATTGTTGTGGAAACATGGTGATATTTCCAAGGATGCATTATATATTGTCATTCATATTGAAATTGCAGTTAGTCATTGTGAAAACTTACTTTTGTGTCCCCATAGATATACAGCTAGAGGCTTCCGATGATCATTAATGGTGGTCTAGACATGGTTTTTGGGGTCCAGAACCTATATATGGTGGCGTCAAGAGATCCCTTGGTGGTCTTGGAACTGTGGATATGCACCTTATACGTAGGTGGGGCTTTATATTTGAATATTATTTTATGTACAAATGTAACATCTTTAGTCTTCGTGGGCAAAGGTGAATTTAGAGTGAATTCCTAAGTCTCGGTGGGCAATGGCGGAATTACTAGCGTTGTTTGGGCATGTATTGGCTGTATTATTTGAGCTCATACTATGTGTACCTAAGATTCATCATTGCACCATCATATTTATTACTAAATGTTATTGATCCCGTATAATGTTTGTATTGTAGATGACACAAAGGAAAATAGACGTGATCCGTACCAATCGCTACGAGATTAGTCGCTAATATAAATAATTTGGGTGTTCAAATTTAGCATTTCTGTTGGCTATTAGTCAAAGATTTTGAATCTTCATTAATAGGGTCAATCATGTTGTAATTTGACAATAATCATGCTAAGAATAAGAATCACATATATTAATTGATACTTTTAAGAAGACATTTTGTATTTATGAATGTTATTAGTTAGATCTTTCTCTCCTTACTCCTAAAAAATAATCACCCGTCAATGTGGCAAGCTAACAAAACAATATGAAGAGGAGAGGGACCTAGCCTTTATATATGAAATTATATAGTCGTCCCATTACCGACTCTAACTCTAATTAGGGTTTACATAATTACGGTCCACATAATTATCACATTATTAAAATAAAGCCCGTAAGGTGTACAACGATCCAAGTGATCACTTAACATATTGAGCATAATCATAGTATCATTGTAAGTCATACATCTAACCCGTATAATTCGCAATCAAATGGAAGCACACATTATTTAATTATTCTGACATTCTCCAACTTGGACAAACATTTGATTGCTCTAGAACAAATTTTTTAACCTCCGGGTCAAACTATATAGTATAACTTCAATGATAACACCTTACACAACATGATCCTGTCCAACAAGAATGTTAACATCGAACATGGAAGTCGTTACACCAATCAAATTATGTAAGACCACTCCACAGCTACAAATGCTAATATCTTTATCCACATGGATCCCCATCCTCCAACCAATGTGGTAGTATGCAGTATGAACTTAGCACCAAATGTGATAAAAAACTGTAATAATTCATACCGGTCCTCAAAATGCTTCAAGTCAAAATGAAGCCACATGTCTCTAAGACTCATCTTATATCTTTAATTGTCATATCTTAAGATCAAAATAATATAATAATAAAAGACGTAGGGAAAAATATATTTTACTATTGGAAGGGGCTATTCCCGAAGAACATATGGGTTGCCTGTGTACCCCATGAAGGAATCAAGCCAAAACGTAGTTATCTTACATAAATAACTCCCACTAATCAAAAATATCAAAGGTTTTCACAATACCCATATTAACAACATGTGTTTAAAAACTTTAGGAGCTAGTCTATTTAGTCAAAGGAACTGCAATCATCGCCTTTGTATTGATATGCTCTATTTTTGTGTGCCCCTCTTTGACTTTGTTTCTGACCACCAAATATTTGTTGTCAATATGTTTTGATCCACTAGAAATTTTATTATTTCTTGAAAAAAAACTACTTCGCTGTTATCACAATAAATAATTTTTGGTCTGAGATGGAGTCAACAACTTTCAGTCTAGAAATAAAATTCCTTAACCAAACAGTTTCAATTGCAGCTCCATAACTTGCCACAAATTCAGTCTGTATAGTAGAAGTTGCCACCATAGTCTGCTTAACACTTTTCTACGAGATAGCACCACCAGCTAACATGAAAATCTAACCTCAGGTTGATTTCAAATCGTCTTGACATCCATCAAAATCAGAATCTAAGTAGCCTACCATCTCAAGGTGATTTGAATGCTAGAAAGTGAGCATGTAACTTTCAGTTTGCTTTAAGTATCTCATAACTTTCTTTGTCGTTTTCCAATACTCTTGCCTTGGATTCAACTGAAATCTACTGAGAACACTAACTGCATAAGCAATATCCGATCTAGTGCAAACTTGAGCATACATCAAACTCCCCACAGCACTAGCATATGGTATCCTTTTCATAGATTCCCTTTCTAGCTTATTCCCTGGACATTGAGCTTTGTTCTTATCTCCTTTTATGATGGGTACATCACCAGGTACACATTTCTGCATATTGAACCTTTCTAGAACATGTCGTATATGAGCTTTTTGAGAAAGTCCCAACACATCACGATTTCTATCACAATATATTTTAATGCCAAGGACATAAGTAGTTTCTCCAAGATCTTTCATTTCAAAATTAGTAGATAACATTTTCTTAGTAAAATGTCATCAACATACAGGACAAGATAAATAAAATTTATCTCACCAATTTTAAGATAAATACATTGATCGACTGTATTTTCAAGAAAATTAAGAGAAGTCACAACCTCGTCAAATTTCAAATACCACTTCCCTGATGCCTACTTAAGACCATATAAGGATTTATTCAACTTACATACCAAGTTTTCGTTTCCCTTCACAACAAAACCTTTAGGTTGTCTCATGTAAACCCTTTCCAAAAGATGTCCATTCAGAAATGTCGTTTTAATATCCATATGATGAAGCTCCAAATTATAATGTGTCACAAGTGCCATGATAATTCGAAAAGAATTTTTTGAGGAAACATGTGAAAAAGTTTCATTATAATCAATTCCTTCTCGTTGAGTAAACCTTTTTGCAACCAATCTCGCCTTATTTCGTTCAACATTCCCTTTTGAGTCCAACTTGCTTTTGAAGATCAACTTGTTATCTATGACTTTAGCATCCGAAAGATGTACAACAAGTTTCCAAACTTTATTTGTTCCATATAATTCATTTCATCTTCCATAACATTTATCCATTTATATAACTCAAGACTTGTCAATGCTTGATTAAAAGTAACAGGGTCAACAATATGTCCAATATTAAAATCACTATCCAAAAAATATGTAATGTAATCACTGGGCAATGCAGACCTTCTTTCCCTTTCCGATCTTCTAACTTGTGGCTCGGGAACTTACTCAGTCATTGTTGGTGGAGGAACCTGAAATTCCTCTTGGTGCCTAGGTTCTTCATTAACAATTTCAGCTGGTTAAGATATAAATCTCTCTTATATAACAGGAACTGGAACAATAACTGGACTTGGTTCAACAAAAAATTCCTTTAACGTAGAACTCTCACCATCACCATAATCATTTTCTAGAAATTTAGCAGTGATTGATTCAACAATTCTGGTGCCACTGTTTAGACAATAGAACTCATATCTTTTTGATCTGTCTGGGTACCTAATAAAGTAACTAGGAGTGAATTTTGAGTCTAATTTTTTCTCAAATGGATTATAAATTCTCACATCAGCTGGACATCCCCAAACTTTGAAATGAGCCAAACTTAGCTTACGTCATGTCCACAACTTGAAAGGTGTCTTTACAACAGCTTTACTCAGAACTCTATTCAAAATATACATAGCGGTTTTCGAGGCTTCACCCATAGATATTCTGGCAAATTTGTTGTATTCATCATGCCTTAACCATGTCTTTTAGAGTCCGATTACGTCTTTCGAAAATGTAATTCTGGTCGATGTCCCTGGCATGGTGTATAGAGGCACTATGCCACACCATTGTAAAAACTTTTCAAAATCACCCATGTTTTGACCAGACTCATCATATTTCCCATATTACTCACCACCATAGTCAGATCTTACAAATTTGATACTTTTTTCCACATTGTTTCTCTACTTCCATTTTGAAAATTTTGAATTTCTCAAGTGCATGAGATTTATCATTAATCAAATAAACATATCTATATCGTGAGAAATCATCAATAAAAGTTATAAAATATTTGTTCCCACATATGGTGGAAGGCAAATGTCCACTAATATCAATATGTATTAAGTCGAAAATACCATCACTCCTTGTCGAACATTTCCTAGTGGATTTAGTCAACTTTCCTTTTATACAATCCACACACGTGTCAAGATCAAAGAAGTCGAGAGAGGAAAGTATCTCAACTTTAACCAATCTCTCTATTCTATCATTTGAAATGTGACCCAACTGCTTATACCACAATATGGAGGGTGATTCACTAATTACAGATCTTTTCTTTGACACATTGACAACACAAGAGATTTCACCAAAAGAAACCAAAGACAATTTATATAAACCATCACATAAGAGGCCATTTCCAATCAAGTCTATTAACCATTTCCCACTTTTCATACTCAGCCACATATTCAAGAGTGCTTTTATCTGTGAGTTTCAGAAGCTGCTTCTCTATTGCAAAATCGAACCCCAAAAGATCAAGTGTTATTTTTACGTCTCGTTTCCATCTTATATAACTATTCCCAATCAATGTTTCAATAGCAGACAATTGACTAATTGACTTGAAAGAGATGAGACATTTAAAATTGTGGAAACATAAAATAACATATTTAATACCATCCAAACATAGTGCATGCAGACAATGGATGATAACATATTCATCTAATTAACATGGGCTACTAATTAGATGGTCTGTAATTAAAGTCAAAATTGAATTAACATTATTACGGTAAGAACCTAGATGCATCAATACAAAGTCACATTTGGGCTGACAATATAACACGCGGTAATGTACTCTTAAAACACATAATGAAGTTAGTTAACCAAATAGATTAGTTTTCGAAAAATCAACACTTTTTGGGTAGAATGAGATTTCTAGACAAAGTAAACTCGTTAACCGTCTTACCAATTTTCAAAAATATCACATATAAAATAACACATTTAGGCAAGATACTATATGTAATAATTTAAAATTACGATGCTAATGTCATTTTTTTTTTTTTGGGAAGAAAATCAAATAAATAAAAATGAGTGTACCATTTTGGTAGCTACCACCCACTTTTATTTTAAAATATTTCTCTTAATGGGAGCACTGATATAAAGTGAATGCTCCAAACTCAAACCCCAGAAGACCAAAAAGTGAAATGAATCACACATAGCTCGGACTTATGAACTACAATTTACAAAGGATATAGACGGGGTAAGTGGTGAAGGGAACTACATCATCTATTGTACCAACCATGTACAGAAAATGGATGACATCTCTGGTACAAGGTGCTATCTTATATCTAATATTTGCATTATGTCCACAAAATGGATTACACACGGGCAGATAACTGATGGAATCCCAGGTTGTACGAATAACATCTTCAGGATTCATTTTTTCTTCAAAGCACTAGGAGCACGAATTGCGCTAACATTCCAGTGTAAATGATGCCCCGATAATTTAGGCAAACTTTTCTACAGAAACCTTTTTGAATGGTCAAACTGGAAAAGGACCCTCATTTTTTTTAGAGGAAAAAATGCATATTTTACCTGTTTATATAGGACCTTCTTCCTTACCTGCTTATGTGAATATATGTTGACTTGACAACTTTGCAAGTTAACTAAACAATGTCATGCAGAACAAAGATCCACATCAATGGCAACTCGCCAGTTTGGCAAGTTGTTGAGTCTACTTGGCAAGTTGGCTTAGCCAGTTGTCAAGATGAACCGGGTATGACAGCATGCTATAACTGTAATTCTGTTTAGCATGCTGCTCTGATATCAATTGTTATAATTTGGCAATAATCATGCTAAGAATAAGAATCATATATATTAATTGATAGTTTGAAATTCATACATGCGGAAGACATTTTGTATTTATGAATATTATCAGTTAGATCTTCATCTCCTTGCTCCCAAAAAATAATCAGACGTCAATGGGGCAAGCTAATAAAACAATATGGAGAGGAGAGATGACCTAACCTTTATATATGAAATTATATAGTCGTCCTATTACTGACTCTAATTAGGGTTTACATAATTACGGCCCACATACTTAGAATTATCACATTATAAAAATAAAGCTCGTAAGGTGTACAATGATCCACGTGATCACTTAACATATTCGGCCTAATCATAATATCATTGCAAGCCATACATCTAACCCGTATAATTCGCAATCAAATGGAAGCACACATTATTTAATTATTCTAACAAATCATTCCTCGGGTTAACCCTCTCTTGAGAAATTATGTACGTTGTCATCCTTCTTATTCAAGCTTCTAAATCGATTGTATAAGGAAATTAGGATTCTCGCGGCTTTCCTTTACACCTCCAATTTGAATTTTTTGAATCACATTAACTGATGTAGTTCTGGAGCTCATATGAGTTTGGAGTCACAAGATAAGACATTCGAGTCGAAAGTCTATCTTCACAGCAAGCTCATCAACGTCCCTTATATTTTGTGTAATACATCGTTGTTGTGATCGGAGAAACAAGAAGTACAACTGAAGCTACGCATCTAGAAAATTTCAAAGATATATAGTTGTGTAAATAGGACTAAACTAACCATCCCACATATATTTATCAAAACGATTGAAGAAGCCACGTCATTTCTTCCGTTCTTAGCATAAACTTGATGAAAGAGCCTAGACCTATGAACGCCATTGAAATACGAAGTGTCTCAAGTTTAGCTGGACAATATCCAAAACTTCTCTAGCACGAGCACCGTTTCTGAACCTATCATCATGGAAGTGTATTATGTTTCAATAGGACAAAGCTTTCAAGCAAAGTCTTCAAAAATCGACTCATTTTTTCCTATTTGAATGATATGAACCAGAAATGAAGGCTATACGATTTATAGCGATGCAGACACAATTAGAATAGGCCATGTTGGATACTTGTTTCAAAAGCTTCATGAAACATAATATCGGATTGAGTACCAGATATGCAATATAAATACCGTATTTGCAGTAAACTTAAACACCATATTTCCTCATATCATTTTGCATACAAATTTAACTGTAACAGATTTAATTATATATAATAGATTCTGAACAATACCACCACCAGACTTAAACAGAAACGAAAATAGAGACAAAACTTGAACTGTATGCAGATGAATTCTTGTACTGAAAACTAGGAAAACCGAGGTATATATAGACTTTGGATCTTGTAACTTGCATACTTACTTCATTGTAATTATAACAGGAGTTTTAGGAGTTTCAACTGTTTCAGAAAATGAAAAGTCAATTGAAAAATAAAATAAAAAGTAGCAAAACGTAGGCTCTTCTAAGGGGCCAATTTTTTGGTCAATCTGGTCCGATATTCGTGTACATAGGTCGTGTCCGCACACAAGTTCAAGGTCTGATACCTATTTCGGTCCGTGATTTGCACCACCTGAAGCGCACACGTGGAAAGAGCCTCTATGCTACACATGATTACACCATTCTAAAGTGTAATCCTTTATAAAGTGATTTTAGTTTTCATCCACTTCCTATGTTATTTTAAGGTTTCTCATCAACATAAACTCCTTTCACATGGCATACTTTGAACCTCAATTTCTCATTCACCCGAGCATCATTTTTTACAAGTAAGTATATGATTTCGATGTACTCATTGAGGATAACACAAATCAACTTTCGCAGAAATACCTCGTCATATGACAACCTCAATAATGAGTCATCGCTTGAGAAAATGTTAACATTGTTTCTGATGTACTAACTGGAAGTTGTCTGTCGACGGTTGAACACTGAAGAAACTAAGCAAACAACTTTAATGTGGAATCTTCGTCCCCGGTTAACGATTCAGCCCACTTACGAGGACGAATGGCAGAACTTTAACAGATGGATTCCTTTGATAAGAGAAAGAAGAAGAAAATGTCTATTGACTATATTACCTTGGTGGACTGAACACTGTACGACAAGAATGCCAACACTGCACTACAAGAATGCCAATAAGCATATCATTGGTAGAATCGACTAATGAAAGTAGTTCAGGTTTTGTATATATAGAGATAGCTTCTAAACTAGAATGATTCACACGCTTGGAGTTTCAGTTACATTAACATCTAATTGAGATCTTCGATTTTCCTGTCACACATTAATGTACAATAGATAGGAAAATGAGTGACAAAAATATTAGAAGATAAGTTCTGAGCTAGTACTCTGGAGTCTTCGCAGTAATAGGGTTGATTTTTCGTACAAAAATAATCAATGAGTCTCGATAGGAAAGCCTCGTGTTGAGAAATGAGGAAGATACCGAATATCAATTTTTTAAAGACAGTACGAGATTATAGGTACAATATGAAATAAAGATCTCAAACTCACAAGAAGAATATAATTTGCAGAGGAAAGAAGATTTCACTAAAATATGGAAAATGAATTACAATGATTTGTGTTTACAATTTGTCTAACTAATAATGGGGATTAACAAACATCCAATAAGTTTAAACTAATCTATAATGAGGTTAACCCGTAATGGGGCTAACAACCCATGATGGGGTAAAATCAACCCAACTAAATTGTAGAGAATAGTCAAGTATAAATAGGGAACAATTCAAACCCAAGAAGTAAAGTTGTAGACGAAATAGAATGCCCAAAAGTTTCCTTATCTTGATCTCTTCAAGTTCAACACAAATTCCAACACTTAATAGGGCTTCCAATAAAACTTTAACTAAAATTTGCCTAATAGACTTCAAATGGATTCCAAAAGCATTTCAAATAGAAATTTTCTTAACTGCACTTTAATTAGAATTCTCGATTATCTTCAACAAAAAGTTTGGGTCACACCTAAATTTTAATAAACTCCACATTGACACGAATTCCACTGTAATTTTCTGCAAGGAATAAACTTCAACTCTTCAACAAAAACAACTAACGAAATTCTCCATCAAAATTTTGAACTGGAAATATTCTCCACCTCTACCACTCCAACTAGGGATAAATGTGAACTAATAATCACCAAGTAATGCTGAAACAAGCAATGTAACAGAATTACAAACTGAATGCATAAAAAGAAGGATATTAGGTAAAATCAACACCCTTAACCACATTCAAACCATCAACTAAATTAATAGAATTATACCTATGTCAAGTCTCATGGCCAAAAATGGGTCTGTTACTAGCAATTGAATACAATGACACCGATGATAATGATGGCAAAGTGAATTTTCCCATAACTTCTAAATTCAGCTGAGATGTATTCTTAAAAGAAGACCCAAAATTACACTCCAATGGTACAGAATACAACTCTAAATCCACCCAAGTACTTAAAATGTGTTGATTGCTCAAAGATTCTGTATAACACTGTAAGACATATAACAAAAAAAGGTTTTTTTATGAAGTTTCAGGACTCCACCTTTACTTGTGTACTTGTAAACAAGAGTACTCAAGGAGATAAGATTTCTCTTCAAATCTGGAATGTGCCTCACTACGTCAAGTGTTCTAACTATCCCATAAAACAACTTTATTCTGATCCAAACTAATACCAGCTATTCAAAAAGGTGTATATTTTCCAGTACCAGAACACCTTTCGAAATCGTTTCATATGTTGAAAATGAATCCCAATTGGGATACATAAGTGCAAACTGTATCAAGAATCTAATCCTCGTCGGGTTTAGATTAGTAGTCAGAAATAGGTAAAAAAAATTCTCCATCACTATGAAAAGTTTCAACAATAGCTCCATCTGAAATGTCTATTTGAATTTCCTTCTGAAAAGTTGCGGCCAAATTTTCTCTATTTTGCAACTTGTAGCAATCGTCAACTAAGTGCCCTGAATTCTTGCAATAAATTTAGATGTTAGACCTCCCTTGTACAACCACCATCAAGAACAAGCCCATCTCTATGAACCTTAATTTCAACAAGATGCTTCATTTTCTCCTTTAGATATAAAGCATCATAATTTTTTTCAATGGTAAGATCTCGAATATATAAAATCGTATCTTTAAACAACAAATATAAACCGGGCAAAAAACACAACAAAACCAATCCCATATAAGCGACCATTGCTCGCCTCCTTTAATTAGAATTCTCAATTATCTTCAACAAAGAATTCAGATCACACCTAAATTCTAACACCTCATACGAAATCTTATGTCAAAAGAAAATGCAAACCGTCAGTATACTATAATAAAGTGATGAGCGACTTCGTTATATCCAGAAGAAGTATAATATACATTACAAGCTGTTGAAAAGATGTGGGAGCAAATGCGTTCAACCAAGATCGTCAAAGAAGTTGCACAAAAGAAAGACGAAGACTGTGCACAAGATAATATATTCTTGTGAATATCGTCAACGAAAACGATATTTATACTTCAATTATCGACTCTTTGTTTCATAAGAGCTTTATAATTTTAGTGAAGACTGAGTACGTCACTATTATATGAAAGCTACATATTCCATTGATCAGAAAAAGAAACGTTTCCAACATGTCCATGACACGACAATGAGTAATTTTATTTAGAACCACTAGTGTTAAAACACTGGTCAATGTGACACTAATGTGGTATTGAATGAGAAGTACAATTAAACGAGTCACTTAATTCACCTTTCATTGAGCTTATTACTAAATATCATCTAAACTAGTGTTATAATACTAGTGAGCTGGTACTAGATAGTATTATTTCTTGAGAATGTATATACAATCCCTCGCTTATATTATAAGAATCTCGTACAATAATCTCTCAAACTAAAACGTATTCAAAACACCAAACGAGAATACTAATGCACATGACAAAAATTTACATTTGGTGAAGCTGCTATGGTAAGTGAAGCAACCGAGAAAGAAATTGTGCAAGCATTTACACGAGGATGAAATGATGGAAACCAATCCCGAGTTATTCGCTTCGAAAAATTTTGAAGACAAAATTTATTTAAGAAGGGTAGATTGTAACACTCCAAATTTAGTTCTATTATTAGATTCATTTATTCACGTTAGAAGAGACCCAATTGACGTCAAACAGAATTTTATTTAAGTTGGTGTCAAAGATAGCAAGAACGAAAAAGGATTATTAAGTCCATTTTGAGTAGCCATTTTTTACTCAATTGTTCGTATTCATCATTTATCAGCTTCCAGATCGAAAGATGCATATCGAAGTATGTTGTGAATGCTTCAAAGTAAAATCAAGAATCTATGTCGACTTGCTGAAAAAAGAAAATGATTCATCTCCCTCATAGCAAATGCAACCTTCGTATTATTATCCCATTGAATAAAAGAATTTGATCCCACGTCTGCCTCTTCTTGTTAAATCAGCAGTCGGATCCATTTGTTATTATCCACATTTCTTTCCTCCTCTTTTTCCTTGAAACAGTTGGTAAACATAAACAAACTCTAAATCCTAAAAAAAAGAAGTCCTCACATTGATTCCATTACACTACCCAAGAGGAAAGTATGAGTATTTCAATTTTATCACTTTAGATCTTTCGCAAGGCTCTTCATATACAAAATGGTTTCCTATGTGGTTATATAAAAATCCTTCTCATTGAACCCATGTCAACGATTTATATATTTTGAAGATTTTTTTATTCTAAGAGCATGACATAAGTGTTAACACTTAAATCCTTAGACGGTTAATGAAGTGTTCACACTTCCTGATTATTTATCGACAACCAAAGACCAATTTAAGAAAGACAACTTTTTGCGTAATAAATATCGACACTCCAATTTTCTCGTGTCAAAAAATTTGCTTATTTTGCTCCAAAAGTAGTTCTCTGCTCGTCAAGTGATAATGGCATTTTTATACATTTATTTCGGTTCACAAGCATGAATAATTGTTGATAAATGTTTGGAATAAAGTTTAATTTGTGTAATTTGTGGTTGTAGGACAATAATGAAGATTGTGGTGGAAACTTGAAGAAAAATGGAGAAAATGGGCTAAAAATGAGGAAAACGAAAGTTCAAGGACCAAAATAAAAATAATCAAAACTCAAGAGCGGACATGATTTTAATCATAAATTGAGGAAGGCATGGGATGTTTTGAGGAAAAGAATGAACAAAAGAGGTCAAGACGAGAAAAATGAAGTTGGAGGACCAAAATGAAGATTTTGAAAGTTAATTGTACCATGCAGTTGCATGGTGTAATTAACCATGCAACCGTAAGCATGGTTTCAGGAAAAAAAGTGAAAAAATATTTGTTCCATGCGGCTGCATGGAAATTAACCATGCGGCCACAAGGAAGGTTTCCGGCGTGAAAATTCTGGTTTCCTTATTTCGTTCCAACTTTTATGGAAACCAGTCTTTGGCAACTATATAAACTCTTAAACAGTCATCAAACCCTAGGCAGACCTGGGAGGATATTTTTGAAAGTTTTCAAAGAGAAAAAAAGGTACAAACAAAAAGAATAACATCACGGTGCGAAGATTCAATTCAAGATTATTCGGAGTGATGTCATTTTTTATCTATTTTTCTGATTTTCTTCTTTCCTCCATGCTAGGCTAGACTTAAATGTGCTAGGTGAACGATGAACCTTGTGATGTGATATTTTAATTCCTAGTTTTACTTTGTTGACATTAAAACACATTTTGAATTATTGAATGATTTATATACATCGCTTTTTCTCTACAATTATATGCGCAATAGTTGTATGAGTGTGGTGACCTCTTTCTCGCATTCGAAAGAAGGGAAATAGACTCAACAAGGTATAAATCATCGTAGGGTTCGGTAGGGGATAGAAATATACCGCTATGCTCTATGTGAATCTCTAAGTGTTCACAAAACGTCATGCATTCTTGTATATTACATTTGTTATAGAAATATAGTCAAATGGTATGCGAGAATAGGTTCAATTCTACTAGAGAGAGATTATTGAATATGTTAGAAATATTGATTTTTCATCAATTCAAACATGTTGTCAATTTTGTAGAACTAGAATTAAAACGGATCATTACATGGGGATTCGCAAACCTAGTGCGTTTCTTTTCCATGAGTTGCCTCAATTTGCATTCAATCATATAATTTGCATTTAGTTCAACTAATTCATCCACTATTGCTATCATTTAGTTTAGCTACAATTTGTTACCAAAATCAATCATATTTCACGTTTAAGTTAAGGTTAGAATAGGTAAATTCGATCCTTACACTTGCGGTAGTTTTTTATTTGAAACATATTTTCGATGAACAAATTTTTGGTGCTGTTGCAGGGGATTTAACTTAGTTTGATTTTATTTACTTTGACACTAATTCGAACTTTTATTTTATTTTATGTTTTTTATTTATTGCTTTTATTTTTGGCTAACACTGTATTATTAATTTATCTCGTGTTTGCACTTTCTCCCTATCCTTTTTCAGATAATTGCATGATTCTGACTTGGTAAGGTAATGAAACTTTTGAAAAGGATAATCTTTACACAGATGATGAAGATATGTTTGGAAGATACCAGAGTTGTTATAATTGCTACGCGATGCATTGTGCTGGACAATGTTTGTCCTTACACTCTTATTTCTACACGCCGAAGCTTATGATATTTAGAGAGTATTTAAGGTGTCGGAAGCGGGTAATTGATGAAAACCATGAAGAGTACATGCTCGTTAGAGATTTTATACTCGACAATTGGGATGAGGACTTCAAACTGGTAGGAGAAGGTCCTCCTCTATTTCATGAAAAAGTAATTGCAAAATATTTTGAAAAATTGGTCAAATTGGATGAAGGCGAGATGCTTGTGGGAGATTGCATGTACTGGAAAGAATTTCGTTATTGGGGGTACAATCCACTTGAAAGGTTTGTCGGGACCTCGTTGCCCATGGATTTAGATTGCGGACCAATCATTCCACCCGATGAGAGTTCAACAATTGAAGAAGAGTAAAAAAGGAGTGAAAATTTAATCACAATGGAGTTAAACGAAGATGAGGCGATCAATAAGGAGGAAATCAACTCACATTTTTTCTACTTTATTGATTGTCCAAAAATTGATTTTGTGATTAAGCCTGACGAGGAGATACAAATCTACATAGTTGAAATTGAGTCAGATGGAATAGACAAGTTCTATTATGTTGAAAATGGCAAGGAAGAGGTGTGGAGATCAAATGAAAAGTGGACCAAAACCAAAAGAAGAAAGATGGACAAGACATCAAAAGATTTCTTTAGGTGCCCATGATCAGCCGTCATATAATCGAGCTATAGACTATAAACAAGCGTTTGTTGGGAGGCAACCCAACAGTTCTTTTCATTATTTATTTATTTATTTATTCTATCTATGATATTAACCTAGAAACTATGTTTAATTTCTTTAATTTTGATAATTACATGTCATCGATTATCTAGTTAAGATCAAAAAGATGTTTCTTGAGCGAAAGTTACATCCACTTCCAGCCAATGACACTTCGACTTCAGTTTCTGCCATCATCTGCATCGCCGTTATCTCCATATTTATCATAGGAGTATTCGTTAACCACTTATGTGCTAAGTCTATTTTGTCACTCTACTTTGGACTGCCTCAATTTCCATTGATGGCAATGTTTCATCTAAGTTTGGGGGTGGCTGACAAGGTATTCTCGGATAATTATGGATTGTTCGTCAATTGTATATCATTTTTTTTATTTTATGTGTGACTGAAAAAAAAATCCAGTGTTTTGTTTATTGATTCATGTGATTGTGTGGGTTTGATAATTTTTCCGACCACGATGTTAAATTTTGGACTGTATGAACTGCGAATAATGAAAAAGTGCATTATTAGATTAATCAATACATGTTTGTGTGAGACTTAACATAATTCTCGCACGACACTCATGTTTACATATTGAGTTGATGATTTGATTCATTAGTTAGAAATAGTTTAACATAGGAAAAACCCGAATAACCCCTTTTGTACTAAATAATAACCAATTTTTAGAATAGTTTGAAGGTGGTTGAACTGTTGTAAGGGAACATTGAAATGAGTAGGGATTCCGTGCATGATATTATTTTATATGGATTATCTTAGACCAATGAGATGAAGACAAAGTGAAAGTTTTAAGATAAAGATTAGTTTTAGAAACTAGGTGTCTAAAAGAAAAGGGGCATTGCACTAATCATTGAATAAATAAAGACATATGTTCGAGCCTATATAACTCGAGTGATTAAGCCTACAAAGGTTTAAAACCTGGTGCCCTATGGTCTTCTTACTTGGGAGTCATCGGCCTAAGCTCGCTACATGGGTTATATAGAAAGCAAATGCAAGATGTCATATATAGAAAAAGAAAAAAAAGGAAGGCAAAAAAAATATCTTCTATGTATGAAATGCATTGATTAGCCCCAAACATCCGGTTGATAAAACTATATAACTTAGTTTAATCTCAAAGGTCGAAGTAATAAAAAATAGGAGAGTCTCTACTTGTTGAAGTGTGAACTTGTGATAGTACGATACATCTAAACTAAGAGAGCATAAGGAGTAGATATAAACGAGTTCAACTTTAGAACACACCCCGGGATAATTGAGCGAAAAGAATAAGTTTGGGGGATGTGTACCTTTCGAGTGAAGTAAGAAAATATTTCACTACTCTAGATTGGGTGTGGAGCTAATCATGATCTTAATATGTTGGCATGAGTTTTTACACACAGACACGTCAAGTTATGAATATAACATGTGGAGATTGATTTGATTATGCACTGTTGTAGTTGTTCATTTTGTTTTCTTACTAAGTACCAACCTTGAAATACAGAAAATTGTTAAACCATGTGTTACTTGGAAGTAAGTTATGAACTTGTTTGAAGACAAATAATGATTCAAGTTTGGAGGAGTTGATAAGGGCATTTTTATACGTTTATTTCAGTTCACAAGTATGAATAATTATTGATAAATGTTTGGAATAAAGCTTCATTTGTGTAATTTGTGTTTATAGAACAATAATGAAGATTGTGGTGGAAACTTGAGGAAAAAATGGAGAAAATGGGCTAAAAAGAGGAAAATGAAAGTTCAGGGACCAAAATGAAAATAATCAAAAGATGCCCCGGGGCCAACTCAAGAGCGGACACGATTTTAATCATAAATTGAGGAAGGCATGGGATGATTTGAAGAAAAGAATGAACAAAAGAGGTCAAGACGAGAAAAATGAAGATGGAGGACCAAAATGAAGATTTTGAAAGTTAATTGTACCATGCAGCTGCGTGGTGTAATTAACCATGCAGCCACAAGCATGGTTTCAGGAAAAAAAAAGTGGAAAACTATTTGTTCCATGCGGCTACATGGAAATTAACCATGCGGCCGCAAGGAAGGTTTCTGGCACGAAAATTCTGGTTTCCTTATTTCGTTCCAACTCTTATGGAAACTAGTCTTTTCACAACTGTATAAATTCTTAAATCGTCCTCAAACCCTAGGCAGATTTGGGAGGAGATTTTTGAAAGTTTTCAGAGAGAAAAAGAGGCACAAATAAGAAGAATAACATCACGACACGAAGATTCAATTCAAGATTATTCGGGGTGATGTCATTCTTTATCCATTTTTCTGATTTTCTTCTTTCCTCCATGCTAGGCTAGACTTAAATGTGTTAGGTGAATGATAAACCTTGTGATGTAATATTTTAATTCCTAATTTTACTTTGTTGACATTAAAACACGTTTTAAATTATTGAATGATTTATATACGTCGCTTTTTCTCTGCAATTATATACCCAATAGTTGTATGAGTGTAGTGGCCTATTTCTGGCATTCGAAAGATGGGGAATAGACTCGACAAGGTATAAATCATTATAGGGTCCAATAGGGAATGGAAATATACCGCTATGCTCTATGTGAATCTCTAAGTGTTTACAAAACGTCATGCATTCTTGTATATTGCATTTGTCATAGAAATATAGTCAAATGGTATGTGAGAATATGTTCAATTCTACTTGAGAGAGATTATTGAATATGTTAGAAACATAGATTCTTCATCAATTCAAACATGTTGTCAATTTTGTAGAACTAGAATTAAAATGGATCATTACAGGGGATTCGCAAACCTAGTGCGTTTCTTTTTTATGAGTTGCCTCAATTTGCGTTCAATCATATAATTTGCATTGAGTTCAACTAATTCATCCACTATTGCTATCATTTAGTTTAGCTATAATTTGTTACCAAAATCAATCATATTTAACATTTCGGTTAAGGTCAGAATAGGTAAATTCGAACTAGTAAATCTCTGTGGGAACGATACTTAAACTCTAAAATCCATTTTATTACTTGAACAATCCGTACACTTGTGGTAGTTTTTTATTCGAAACATATTTTTGATGAACATCAAGCGTCGACACCCTTATGTCTATTCAGACTATTCTCTTATATATGAATGGGTTTTTTCTTATGCATGCTCTTTAATGTTATAGGTTAAAACAAGGATCCACCATGATAACTAAAGCAATGCTCAACTATCACACGTGAGTAGAATATGTTTATGTTGTAATATCATATAATGAGAAGTGATACGTAGTGATCAAACATCACTGTGATAATATCAAGTAAGTGTGAAAACAACCAAAGGAAAAATTGGAGACGGATAGAAAATTAAGCAAGGCGATCGTCCAGCTCCTCATTAACGGTATACCGTTGTCGAAAGGCTACACTCCCAGTTCAAAAGTCGTGACCGTTGCATTTGAATTTTCTGGCCACATTTTGATTGTTTTGACACCTCTTTGGTTTGATTTTGGCACATATTTGTGCATAAGACTTGACATTCTATATATATGGATGGTTTTCAAGTTGAAGAAAAGAACAATAACAACAAATATATATATATATATATATATATATATATATATATATATATATATATATATATATATATATATATATATATATATATATATATATACTTACATTCAAATCAAAGATCAAAACCCAGATTTCTTAAAGTGTTCTTCAAGTTTTTATTCAAGTTCATATTGCTTGATTTGAACTTGGATTCAAGGTATGTTTACTCTTGCAAACTATTTGTCATTGAAGCCTTAAAGCACTTACCCTGTGATGGCAAATATCGTTTGATGCCAACAATTCTATATCTTGCTCAAACCTTTCTTTTCGTAAATTTTAGGTTGCTATATTTTTTTGTCCCGTTTCTCATCTTTATACAACAATCTCAAAAGATATCTTGACATAGAGAGCAAGACAACTATGCCTACTATCAAGATGATAAATCAAGGCCTTGTGTGGCTCAGCAGATTCGACGAGGATAATTTTACCAGATGGAAGAATAAGTGGAAGTTTCTTCTTACAACATTGAAGATCTTTTATATTTTGAATCAAGATTTGGCACCATTGCTGGAACCAACCCCAAATGACACCAACACAATAATTGGCAGAAAAGAAGAAGAGACAAGAAGATGAATTAATATACAGAGGACACATCATGAATGCTCTATTTGATCACATTTATGATCTCTACACAAACTGTACTCTAGCAAAGAAAATATGGGAATCGCTGAAAAATAAATACAAGGCCGATGAGGAAGGTACCAGAATTTTTTTGATTTCTAAATATTTTGATTTCAAGTTTTTGGATAATTTGCCATTGTTAGGACAAGTACATGCAAGTCGTTATCAATAAGATGAAGGTCATGAAGATTGATCCTCCCGAAACCTTCCAATTGGTACAATCATTGCTAAATTGCCATTTTCATGGAATGGTTATAGGAGAAGAAAATTCTTCACAATTTCGAGGATTACTCTCTGGAAGGGATTAAAAAATCTTCTTATGTAGGAAGTATAACACTCGAAGTCTAGAAATTTCTAAACTTACAAATGCTAACACTAATTTTCATTTAAGAAATAAATGCAACAAAATAAATAAAATTGAATGACATCAATTAAACTTAATTGACATCATAATTTGCGAAATTTATAAAATATTAAACAATTGTGTAAAAAATTTTTACAAAGTGCGAAATGATTTGTTTATAATAATTCAATTGAATTTCAAAAAGTTTTAAATTATCTTATTAGAGTAGAAATAGAACATTCAACTCGAAAAGTATTGAATCCATCTCGCATCTAGTTCTCATCATTTGAAAATATAGTGATAACGTAGAATGAGTTGACGTTGAGTAAGCAAATTCCATACATATGATGCGTGCTTATGATATGTATATACACTACTTAAAATAAGTAGCTTTTCTATTATATATCATCTTTCGTTTCGTTCCTTTAAAAACTTTTATATTAACATTATGAGCTCACTTTAGTGTATTGCCTACCCAATCAGAATGTAGCAAGTAATTATTATTTGAAATTCAATTCATTCTACCAGTAGTACGCAAAGTAGTTAACATTAACATTGAACATTGATCGAATGCGCTCATTTTCCACGCCTCATTTTCCACTCACACCTTTCATGACATAAACATACACCTCTTAACAAAATATTTGGGATACATATCTTTTAAAACATTACTTCTGACTTTGACAATTAGAAATTTTTTATTTCTTGAAACTCCATAAATTCTAATGGATGCATTCGCATGTATGCATATATGATGAGAAATATTAATGACATGAATGTAATAATCAATTATCATGCTCATATAATAATATTTTAAGTTACACATTTATACATTGAAAAATATAACATACGCATGAAGATAAGGGAATGTTTATTCATGTTGCGTCTTAGTGCAATTTTATTCTTTCAAATGGCAAATGGAGATGTTCCTAGCACTCCTAAGGTCAACGGGTCAAAAAGCCTAATTTATTATTATATAATTAGAAAATTCGACAAAATTTCACTCTTTAAGGATGAATCCATAACATTGTTTTATTAAATAAATCTTATTATTATAAAACCTTATATGTAAACAAAAATGTTAAACTTCATAAAAGCAAAAGTGTAAATCACTATAGAAAGATTATCAACTATGTTGGTAAATGATATATATATATATATATATATATATATATATATATATATATATATATATATATATATAAAATAAAAATGATTTTTTAAAAATAAAATATTCAAAGTTACAAAATTTTCTAGAATTTTTTGATAGAAATTTAATAATTATACTATTACAATAGATACTATGGCCAATCCATTCAACGTTTTTTATCAAATTTTTTTTTTATCAAAGGTAGAATTTCATCAAATTCAACTTTAAGAAGCTTCTCTCAACATATGCAAATGTAACTCGTATAATCAGTAATATTTTTTAAGCAATCCACACATTTGGAAACATAAGAGTCCATCATTTTAATATAGTTTAACACTCCAATCGCATTTTTGGTCTCTTCTAACAATTAGATTCTCACAATTTGTAGTTCAAAAATAATTCATACCCATCAATACGTAATCATTATCGTGTTTTGAAATTTTTTCAAACTTATGACACTAACACTTCTTTAGTCTATAATTTTTTAAAATAAAATAGAAACCTAAAAGTATTTTCATACTTTTGAAAGTGTTCAAAACTTAACTAAGTGATATATGAGAAATAAGCAATTCAAAAATATTCTTCAATTGAATATGTTATCTCATTATTGATATCGTCATAAAAATGCTTCTTTCTATAAATAATACAATTATCACAAAATATAGGTTTAACTTTCATTTGAGCAACAATTCTTTAACAATAATCTTGTCAGATTCAAATTCAATTTCTCTCTATGTTTCAAAAAATAAAATAAAATAAGTGCTTTTAAGTGACTAATATAAGCTCCAATTGACAAGTCCCCATTTTGCAATATTTTGCTTAATGTATTAATGACACAATATATTATACTAAATAATCATGTCAAACAAGAGCTCAATCCATAACGTCAAAAAATAAACTTTTAACATCTCTCAATACCTTATGGTCATCACATGTTTCCACCAAGTGTTTTAAAGTAATTTTTATATTTTACTCTTGAAATCTTGTTGCTTTAACACTTTCAATTTGACTTTCCGAGCATGTTTGTCATGGTGGCTTAAGTGTCAGACATTTCACATTACCTTGAAAGAATTTCATCGATTTGTAGAGGATGAAAACAATATATACATTGGACAATTTCAAAAAAAAAAAAGATTTAGCCATTATACAAAAATTTGTCATATCACAATATGCAATATTAAGATTATGATAACCACGCGATGTGTAAGGAATTTACTTCTTGTTCACTTTTTTGTAATCATTAATTCTTTCCTTTCATATTAGATGGGATATAAATGTTGCAATTTTAAAAATTGACTAATTTAATACTTTCATATCAAAACTAAAACAAGAAGAAATTTAAAAAGTACAAAAAAAAATTAAAATATACAAGAGGGCAAAAAAAAATCATACATATGAATATTACTTTTAAAGAATGCGAATAAAAGCTACATAATTTGTAGAGAGTTGAATTTGGAAATGAGAATTAAGGAGGACAAAACAAGCAGAGGAAATAAAATACAAGCTGAATGGTCTCTCAACAAACAAAAGAAACGGAAAAGAATGAAAAGAAAGAGTCAATCTGAAAATGAGAGAAAAAAAAAAGAACGAACGTCAATAATGTATTGAAAAATATTTTTAAGTTTTGAAGGATATAAAATCTTTTTCGAAAAATCTTCTTCGTTGGTATATATGCACTAAAAAAAGTTTGGGGGCTCCTAAAGACGAGCCCTTAGGCGATTATCTACCCCGCATATGATCAGAGCCGACCTTGTATATATACAATACATCTATATGCAAACACCTTTAGATATATACATATACATAGAACAATTTTTCTCCTTGTATAGGGGAATAACTGACAGGCAGCTTACAGGTATTGCAGTGGCATTCACAATATGGTGGTGTTTTTTTTTTTTTTTTTTGTCATCACCCAATGAAAATGCAACAAGTGTCTCCCTGTAATTTTCGTGAAAGTTTTCCACATACGCATAGCACGCTTCTTTATACAAAGATAAAATCACACACACACACACAAAAAAAAAAAAAAAAAAAAAAAAAAAAATATATATATATATATATATATATATATATATATATATATATATATATATATATATATATATTACTCATTCATTGTATATAGAATACCCCCATATGCACACACCTTTTCATACTTGCATATCCATTCAGCAACATTATACATATGTAGGCAACTTTCACATCATTTAATGTAATATAACCTAAAAAATTATTATTTTACTCGTAATCAATTGAAATGTCATGATTACTTTTGAAAATAAAATTAAATATTGAAAGAAAATACTATTAAGCCAATGTTTCTCATTCATTGTATATAGAATACCCCTATATGCACACACCTTTACATACTCGCATATCCATTCAGCAACATTATACATATGTAGGCAACTTTCACATCATTTAATGTAATATGACCTAAAAATTTATTATTTTATTCGTAATCAATTGAAAGGTCGTGATTATTTTTGAAAATAAAATTGAAAATTAAAAGAAAATACTATTAAACCCCTCTTTGATAGCCAGACTTTTGTAAATAATGAGTTTTTAAAATAGTAATATTTTGGAGAATGTATGGTTAAAAGTAGTAAAAAAAATTTAGATTTACGTAAAAAAATATTTTATTATAAGAATGTGTTGTAAAAAATGAGTATGAAAAAAAAAAAGTTTTAAAAGAACGGTTATTAAACAGGGTCTAGAACGTATATATACTCCGATAAGCTTCATGTCATTCTATGTCGTATGAAATAAACATTATTATTTTAATGCTAATTAATTGAAATGTAAAGGTTGCTTTTGAATATACAATTCAAGCATTAAGTAAAATACAATTAGAATTTCATACCTTATCCCCAACAATAAATTTTTAGGATGCAAGCGTAGACTCTGTATTTCGTAGGTGTGGTGGAGCCAATATTTAAGTGTAAGGAGGTGAACAATTTTAGGTATGAATCTTAATTCCCAATTTAATCACAAATTCTCAAACTCAAACAAAGATAATAATAAGAAGAAAAAATCCAAGGTCTCTTGTTATGTGTGTAGCACACCTGGACATTTTGCTCGGTAGTCTAGGCATCGCAAACAACTAAAATGAATCTTCTAAAAGGTGTAATGCGTGACGATGTGTGGAGGCTAACCTATGGGCTAGGCGAGCTTAGGCGAGGCATGTGCGTAAAAAAAGCATTTTCTTATTTTAATATTATTTTGATTTTTAATCAATTAAAAATAATACTTACTAAACATATATAACAGATTTATAGAAACTTTATATATTTTTTCAAAGTTTTCAACAAAAATATAAGTTTCAAATTTAAATACAAAATAGTAAGTAAATAGCATAGGAACTTAAATCTTATATAACTCTTTATCGGACTCCAATTCAATAACCTCTTCTTCATCTATTTCTTCCTCCGTGTCTTCTGATACAAAATCTTTTTCGTCGGGCTCCCTTATTTCATTCTGAGCATTTATAGTACGTCTCGAAGGTCTTAAGATATCATTTTCCAGCCCCATCATACTCCTCATCATCATAACCCTCTACAATTCAAGATTGTGCATTAATTGCATTAATTGCATCACTTGCTAATAGAGTCTCTATTTTGCCCTTCCTCCTCTTCTTGTTTGCCAACCTTGCATTAAATTGGACATAGACAAGATTGTTCATCCTGGTAGTGTCAAGTCTATTCCGTTTCTTTGTGTATCTACCAAAGAAAGAAAGAAAGAAAGAAATGTACATTTAATGAAGCAAAGCATATTCAAGTAATTATTCATCACTCATTAGTAAGTAAAATGTAACAACCTAATTAATAATTTAATACTTACCCCTTCAAAAGAACTCCAGTTTCTTTCACAACCAGATGAACTAGCAGTCAAACCAAGTATCATTTTTGCCATGATCTTCCAATTGGGTGTTTCATTCCCATAAAAATCTCACCAACTCACTAATAAATATAATTGAAAGAGATAAACATGTTATTTAATATATATACATAATCATATTACATATATAAAATATAATAAATTTTTGATACGAGAGAAAGAGTAATATGTTAACATACCCGAATTGTAATTTTCATCATTGTTCTCACATGCACTTATTGCAAGCTTCCTTCCAAATGAACCTTCCTTTTGGAGATATTAACATTTAATAATTTTTAACATTTAATAATTTTTAACTTCAAAAAAAAAAAAAAAAAGCCAAGGCATGCATAATTGCGCCTAGGCACGCATTAGCGGTCAACAATTGTCGTTAACCACTAAATAACACGCCAAGCCACTTGGCTTGGCGTTTTGGCCTTGCATCACGCCGACTAGGTGCGTCTTTTAGAACACTGACTAAAATAAGAAGGCAATGTCAACTTCTTTGACAACATTGTTGCTACTATAAGCATTGTCAATACGGTCCTAGAAAAAATTTAAGGATGATGGTACTTGTGCCACCATACATGTTTGCTATGATACGTCTCTCTTCAAGTCCTATCAAGATGTTGATAATGAACACATTTAATTGGATAATGAAGTTCAATCTAAGGTTGTTAGCAAATGAAGTATAGATTTACAATTCACATCCGACAAGAAGATCACATTGATAAATATTTTGCATGTACTGAATATGAATAGAAATCTTGTAAGCCCCAGTTTGACACACATTATCTCAAAATATATTCTTTCAAAATTCATTTTCAACCACACATTTTTCAATAAAATAATATTTTCCATCACATCAATAAATTTTCCTTACTTTTAACACATATTTTTCATCGTATCACTATTTAAAATACATTATTTTCTTAATAATATCCATCAAACACATTCTAAGTGCCGATTTGTTGGGAAAATCGAAAATTAAGTCCACATATGAGTCAGACAAACCTGTATTTTTTTTTTTTTTGGAATAGCGTATTGTTTGGTAAATGTTATTTTAGTGATGGAATGATCAAACTTTATACTGTTAACAGTGATATTAATGAAATTACAAATTTGAATTATATTTTTTTAATTTATTTCTTTATGGCATGATATATTTATATTTATTTTTATTTTTATTTTTTTGGAAAGAGGGCGGTACCCCTGAGATTTTATTGTCATCACTTGTGATTAAGGAATATCGTGATTACAAATGATATCAATTAAATCAATAAATGAGGAAGTACTATACAGTAAAAGTAAAGAATAATAGAAAAGTAGCAAACAAGGAGTATTACTCCCTTACAAAAAACACAAGTTGAAGAAAAAATTAAAAGTAAAATACAAATACAAATACTTAAACTCTAATGTTAGGCAAATAATATCTGTCAATCTGAACAAGTGCCCTAATATGTCGTGGTAGGTCGGCTAGTCCATATTCCTGGTAACTAATGTCAACCCTCGGTAGCAAGTGCATCTGCAACTTGGTTCTCCTTTCTAAAGATGTGGAAAACCATATCTCTACCAAAGGAAACGATATCTGTAATCTGTCTAAGTATCCCCTGGATAGGCCACAGTCCGTCACCTTTGGTGATGCAGTGAATGGTTACAGTCGAGTCAGCCTCAACCTAAATATCTGTCAAACCAAGATCTCTAGCCAGTAGTATCCCATCACGATTAGCCCTGAGTTCCGCTTTTAATATCATACACTGTCCATATGAAGCTGAAAAAGCACTAATACAGCTTCCTGTATAGTCCCTAATAATGCCTCTTCCACTCGCAAACTCATCCTTGACACAATCATCAGTGTTGATCTTGAGATATTTAAATGATGGAGTGCGCCACCAAACCACGATAGGGGGAGGAAATGGGGGGAGATTCAAAGAAATACAAAAAAATATTGCAAGTTGCATGTCATTATGCTAATGTGACAGTCGGAATAGTTTACCAGTATGGAGGAAGGATATCATATGGTAAACTCTTCAGATAATACGTCTCAAACTCATACATATGTTCCCGTGCTTTGCATTATTCCTCTCAGTCCAAAGAAACCAGAAAATCAATAGAGGAATAATGATGCGAATGTGCCCGATCCTTGCAAACTGGACAGAATACCTCAATCTCAGAATTCTTTGTCTGACACTCTCTCCTGCACTCATGGTAATCTGAAACAAAGCCCCAAAATGTTACCAAACATGATCTGAAATATTACTTCCAGTAAAAATATGAGTGATGGTCTCAATCTCTGAACAACACTAACATCGAGAAGCTAACTGACTATTGATCCTCATCTGGATAATGACATCAACTGGTATTAAGTCCTACCATAATCTCCAACAGAAGAACGAAACGGTAGAGGGTATGATAGGGCTCCATAGTAGGCAAAATGAATCCTGTACTGGCCTACTAGAGCGGATTAGCTGCCATGCGGATTTAGTAGTAAATCTACCATCTGATGTAGCCCTCCAGAAAATGTGATCTGAGACATCAAGACATAGTGGAATGGCTGCAATCTGCTCCGCCATAGCTGATGGAAGAGCATGTAGTAATCGTCCAAATTCTCATCTAGTCACATCGAAAAAAATCATGCACCCTCGCAGATGTGTGCTATCTGCGTGGGAAAATGGATGTCAGTGTAAAATCACCCATCCAATAATCATGCCAAAAGAAGATCTGTCCTATCTCAAGGTGCCATGCAATATGTGTCTTGGCGCATGGTCCAAATTTCTTCAATCTCTTCCAAATAGAAGAGATTGAGTGAGGAACTGCTGCAAGGGACGGATGTGTCACTCTACATATTCGTTATTCTACTTTAAAAAGAATGATAAAAACCAAAATTATTTAATGTGAAAACATAGAACATATTAAATGTGATTGATGTGTTAACTCTAAAATGATTAAGAAATATTTTCATAGTGTTGAAAGTATTTCAAATTTATTAGACTTAGTTCATTTTAATATATGTGAATTAAATGGATTGTTTACTAGAGAAAAGTAATAAATATTTCATAACATTCATAAATGATTATTTTAGGTTTTGTTAGATTTACTTGATGAAACATAAAGATGAAATATTTAGTATGTTTAAGATATACAAAGTCGAAGTAGAAAACTAATTAAATAGAAAAATTAAATTTTTTAGAAGTAATTGAGGAAGTGCACACTTTTCTAAGGAATTTAATATTTTTTTGTGAATAAAATGACAAAATACATTAACGTAGTGCAGCTAGAATACCCAAATAAAATGGTTTGGTTGAGAAAAATAATAGGTCTCTAGTTGAGATGATAAATACTATGTTATTAAGCACTAAATTGTTATTTAATTTATGGGGCGAAGCTTTGTTAAGTGTATGTCGTATGGTTAATATGATTCTTTCTAAAAGATTTAAGGTTTCTCTCTATGAATTTTGAAAATGGAGAAATCCAAACATTGATTATTTCAAAGCTGGGGGTTTTTTGCTTATTGCAAAAACACGGATCCTAAAAAGACTAATTTGTGTCCTGAAGGGATCAAGTGCTCTTTTGTATGATATACTCAAAACAACAAGGTATATCGTTTATTAAACTTGGTAACCAATATCATAATTGAATCCCGAGATTATAAGTAGAAATATCTTTCGAGGATGTTGAAATAAGTGAACTTTGTAGAAGCAAAAGAGCTCGAAAGGGGAAAGAGCTAGGACAAGATGAATTTGATTCTCAACTTATTTCCTTCTATTTGGTTGAGTTAATGAGAAGAGTGTCACAAAAGGTACTCGATACGTTTTTCAAGCAGAAACCAATCCAAAAACTTATTGAAAAGTAATGTCGTCTAGAGATGGTATCTTTTGTAAAGATGCTATGAATGATTAAATTGATTTAATAATGTCAAACAATACTTGAAAATTAGTTGATTTATCATCTGGATCGAAACATATGCATTTTAATGGATATTTAGGAGGAAGTACAATGCAGATGGTATTCCTAATACATTTAAAACTAGGTTAGTGGCCAAAGGTATTGTCAAAATAAATGAATAGATTACTTTGACACATATGCACCAATTATACACAAATAAATTCAATTAGGATTTTATTTGTTTTAGCTTCTGTTTATGATTTGCATATATATATAATGGATGTTAAGATTACATTCTTAAATAGAGATCTCGATGAAGAGGCTTATATAGAAGAATCAGATGATTTTGTTCTACCCAAAAATGAAGATAAGGTATGTAAATTAGTAAAATCATTATATGAATTAAAATAAGTACCAAAGAAATAGTACAAAAAATTGATACAACAATAATTTCTTTTGAATTTAAATACGAAAGTGTTGATAAATGTTTTTATTCAAAAGTTTGTAATAATTATGTTGTGCTTATTTGTTTATATGTGGATGTATACACAAGGTATAAAAGAAAAAAAAGAAAAGGATTTATCAAGATCTTGGTCAAGTGGATACATATTAGGTATCAAAGTCACCAAAACTAGCGGAGGTCATATTTTGAGTCAATCACAATATGTTTAGAATGTGATCAGTAAGTTCAATCACTTGAACATTAAAGAGGCAAATACTTCATTCGATTCAAGTTTGAAACTTATAAAGAACAATGGAAGAGAAATAACACAACTTGAGTATGCAAGTGATATAGAGTCTTATGTATGCAGTGCAATGCATAAGACTCGACATAACATTTGCAATTAATTCATATTACACACTCAACCATGAAATCCAAATTTGAAATATTTGCTTAAACTAAAAAATAGGCTGATTGGTTTAGAGATTTAATGTATGAAATCCCATTGGAAGAGATGAATAATTATTCTATATCTATGTTGTGTGTTAGTCAAGCCATTTCATACAATGAAGTGTATAATGGTAAGTCTAAATACATGAGTCTAATACATGATTACATGAGAAAATTAATCAAAAGATTGAATAATTTCACTTACTTACGTGAAGTCAAATGAGAATTGGCAGATCCGTTTACTAAACCGCTCACAAATGAAATAGTGCGAACAACAGTTAGTAAGATATGGTTGAAACTTCTTAATTAAATCCACCAATGACGGCAACGTTACCTAACTATACTAACAAGTATACCTCGATTTCAAAGAGTAACAACAAAGTCATTTGATAAGTGGATAATTTTAGTACTTATTCTTTTAACCTTATCCTAGGTTATAAGTGTTAGTTGATTGAGTTTGTATAACTCTTAATAAAGTTCAGATAATTAGATCAAGTATCTCTAAAAGTGATAAGCATATTATAAGAACATTATTTATATGAACTTCGAAGTGTTCGCCGCCTCAATAAAGATCGAAGTTTCTTTCTTAAAAGTTCGTGAATAGGAGAAACGCAAGGCCATAAGAATGCTAAACAAGATTGTGTGAACTTGAAACACATTATGCTTGTGTGTGATTTCACTGGATCATCACAAGGAATAATAGGTTCAAAGTTTTCATATTATCTAGGATTTCGATGGTACTTTGTGAGATTTACACTAAGATTGGATTCAAATAGAAAGATATCCATACTTTATACATAAGTAAACAAGTGGAGGATTCAAACATATAATGAGAAGTGATTTGGAGTTATCAAACATCAATATGAGAATATTGAGTAAGTGCGAAAACACTCGGAGGAAAAAATTGGAGACGGACAGAAAATTTGACCGGGCAATTGCCTAACCTCATTATCGATATACATAGCCGAAAGGCTACACTGGGCTATTGTGTAGATTTTTATTGGATGATTGTCTAGCTCAAAGTCGTGACCGGTGTATTTGAATTTTCTAGCAACTTTTTGATTTTTTTTGACACCTCTTTGATTTGGTTTTGGCACCCATTCGTCCATTAAATTTGATGGTTTTCATGTTAAAAAAAAAAAAAAAAAAAACATTAACATCAAATATACATACTTACGTCCAATTAAAGATCAAAACTTAGATTTCTTAAAGTGTTCTTCAAGTTCTAACTGAAGTTCATGTTGCTTGATTTGAACTTGGATTCAAGGTTTGTTTACTCTTGTAAACTATTTGTTATTGAGCCTTCAAGTACTCATCCTAATGTCGGCGAATATCGTTTGACAACAACGATTCTATATTGTGTTCAAACCTTTCTTTCGGTGGATTTTAGGTTGCTGTTTTTTTTTTTTTAATCTTTGTACAATAGTTTATATGCCTCATGTACAGACATGCTTCACCTATATGAAAATTGTAAGTGAGATATGCATTTAAAAGAGAACATGTATTATGTAAGATCTAAATGTTAATGCATAATCATATTTGTTGAATTGCTAATGGAAGTATTATGATTATCATGATCTCACATGCGTAAAAGACTACGTGTTCTACATCGTACACCCCTTCACTTAGTTGCATTGTATTAGGAGCATTTTCATAATTTCGAGAGGAGTGATAAAACAAACATTGTGCCTGATTCCTGTATGAAGTCCTAGTAAGAATCAACTCGAGCTTGGGGTCAATGTTGACTTGTTATGGCCGTTCACCTTTGTCGGAAAGGACACTGCTGAAATACTTGTTATTGTTAACCATAGTTGGTTTTTAAGCGCTTCGAGTATGATCTAAGAACAAAAAGGCCATAACTGAACGTGCCATGTATGCTTGAACTTGCATGTATATTTGAATGTACAATAATGAATAATGCTATTCATAGTGAAAACTATCAGTAATCGTCCTACGTGGTATACGTGTGTCGCTTTATTATTTGAGTAGTTTTTTATTGCATCATTAACAAGTAAAAAAATTACTACTTTCGAAATGCCATGTATTTATAATTCTTATGTTTTATTAATTAGCCCTTGTTTGAGCCCTATTTTGGAGGGAATGCATTCTTGAATAGTTATTTTTTGGAGAATATATTATTAAAAAGTAAAGAAATTTTTTCAATTTACGTGTAAAATTATTTTATTAGAAAATGTATGATTAAAAATGAATTTTGAAAAAAAAAAGAGTTTTTAGAAAAATGGGATTCAAACCCGGGCTTAAATATTAATACGAATTACCCAAGTACATGGTTATCTTTCGACAATTGTTTAGTATTTTAATTGGCGGATGTGGATAGCTTGAAATATTTTAAAATAATGTGTCAAATAGCATTACTTATTTTAAAGGTGAACATTTTGAGAGTTGGAGAGTTTTACTTCAAAATAAACTATTTCAAAGTGTTTCTTATATTAATGTTTTTGCGTTTTAGAGAAGCAAAAATTATCAAATATGCTTTTAGAAAATCAATATATTTGAAGTATTTACGTCATTTTTATTGAAAGATGGAAAAATAGTTACGAATTTTGGATCGTGAAATTCAATATATACATATAAAAAAATATATGTATATATCATTCTATTTCTAATTCTTAGACATAAGCAAATGTTCTCAAACAAACAAGTGGTCTATTTGGCTTGTAAAATATTTAGTCATGACATAATTAAAGTATCCTTTACAAAAGGAGTCGTTACCAATTTTAAGATTCCATACGCAAAAATTAACTAGTGGATGGCTAAAGAGCCAACAGAAAAAAATAAGTAGGTCGATCATTGAATAACTTCCACTATTATTTTATTTTTTTCATCGACTTTCACGAAGAAACTTGAATATAATTCCATAGTGGGGATGAAAACACAGTTTAGATGGCTTTAAATGATAAGTTAAATGAAATGTGAAATTAAATAAATTTCACCTATCATTTAATGCCACATTAACGTCATGTAGATTGTGTTTTCATCCCAGTGGGGATGAATAACATTACTTATATAATTAAGATCATTATCATTTATTTGAAGATGCATTCATTTTATTTGCATTCATTTTATTTAATGAAGCAACAATAATAATTAATACGACAATTTGGCACAAACTGGGGAGTAGGTGAACAAAGTCATCAAAGTTGACTGGCAATTGTTAGTATTAAATAAGTAAAAAAGGATATGAAAAAATCACAAAAAAGTTGGAAGTGTAGGCTTCCTGGGTATTTCAAAATCTACTATACGTCCACAAAAGTTGACCATATTCATATATACTATATAGTCACATGTCTTTAATTAAAGGCCACAAATTATTTTCTGGCTTTGTAATTGTCTTTGGTGAAGTAACAAGGCGATATTGTTTTGGTAAATAAGAGTAAATGAAAATTAGAGCAAAATCTCAATTAGTGAATAAACTTGTTACTTATTCTGTCAAAAAACAATTTTCAAAGTTATTTTCTCTACTCACAATACTAATTTTGCCTCTATAAAAAGATATTTTCAAACACAGCCAAACATAATAAGAGTACGTAGATAGATCCATAATATGAAAATTTAAGAGAAAAAACAAATGCTGCAAAAAGATAGAAGAAAACTGTAATCACAAGATCTACCAGTTCTTCAAGCCCCAAAACCCCACCCCACACCACCCCCACCCCAGTGACTATAATAGGCACCTGTATTGCTATATATACATGCCACAAAAAAGTCAACAAACGTCCGATAAATTTAAAGTCGACTACATGAATAAATATATGTAAATTAAGATCACCTTCTAAAGCTTGACTTTCCTCTTGCACTTCTGTTCTTGAATTGCTCGGGTTGTAATATTGATACTCACAGTACAATTCATCTTCACAGTAACATGTTTCTTGATAATATTCATTAACTTCACTCTTCCACCTACCACAGTATAACTATCGATAGCAATCAAACCAGAATTTATATCATCACCCAAACTAGGCTGTGACAGTATTCTATCAGCAATAATATTCACTGTTACATTCATGCGAGTCGTGCGTTGTGCCTTCGACTTTCCGGGTGGCCCCTGGGCATCGCCGATCACGGTCCCATGTAAGAAAAGAGTGGTGGATGTGTTCGGGAACTTGAAGGACGCATAGTTAGGATTCTTGACAGAAATATCTGCTGTTATGGACATGTTGGAGCCGGGCCGGGGCAGTGGCATGGTTGCGTTTATTGGTTCGAGTTTTGTGACGATAACATTGTTCATTCTTATGATGGGGTCTTTAACTTTGAATACGGTGAAGATTAAGATGACAACTACGGCTGCTTGAATGAGGATAACGGCTGCTATGCAGCCACAGCACTTGATGCATCTTCTTTTTTTGAGGTTTTTGACGTTTTGTAGGGCGATTTCTTCGTCGTCGCTGCTAATTCTTTCAGACGCCGGTGCTAATGGCCTAACTTGATCTCTTTCTGCCATGGTTAAAGCTTGGATCTACCCGCAGCCGCCGCGGTGGTGGAGAAGAAAAAGGGAGAGGAGGAGATGTTTTGGGGTGGCTGGAAATTTTATGTACTAGTTTATTATATATATAGTTGTTAGGGCAATCTGTGTCGACATTGTGGAAGTAATTAGTTTAAAAATTTAAACTGTTGGAGAGAGAGTATATTTATGTATAAATTATACGTTTAACATACCGTTTCACAGGCACATAAGATTCAAATTTTCTTAAAAGACGACCCGTATATTATTTCATGACAATGATCGAAGCTTGCAAGACTTTTATTTGTTCTAGTGTCATGTTAAATTATTTTATTTAAACGTTAGATATAAAAAAAATGTTTATTTATATTTTATCTAACAAATGTGAGTTCAAAGTATAGTGAGCAAGATTTTATAATATCGTAGAGTCCTGCAAAATTTATTATAGCAAATTAGTCAATTTTTTGCTGCTTGTGGTGGGACTTACACTTGTGGAAATTTAGCCTTCTTTTGTTGACTTCCGATAGCTCCTTTATTTCCCACTTCCGCATCGTGAAGTAGTTAATAAATATTGGGGAAAAAGAAATCAGAGATCGTGAGTTCGATTCGTGGTGCTCTTGAAAGGCAAACTCTTTCCTGAAAGACATGATTTATCTTAGAAGGTAGGGGTTTTCCTGAAAGGCAATGTGCAACATGTGTTTACTCGCTGACACTTTGGCAGGTCAGTGGAGGGGGCTCTTGGACCTTGACCAGTTTGGAGCACATCTCGCGGTTTACCTGATCTGCATCTTGAGAGGCAAAGGCATAGACCCCAGGATTAGTCCTCAAAGGTGGTATACCTAGGTATCCAAATTAAAAAAATAAATAAATAAATAAATAAATAAATAAAATATATATATATATATATATATATATATATATATATATATATATATATATAGGGAAATTTATTCTAATTATAAAAAGCAAAAGAACTGTTGCCTTTCGAAGACTTCTGTTTCATTGACTATTTATATTCAACTTTTGTTTCCAAAACAGTGACTTATAATTTTAGTCAAAATTAAATTTCAATTTTAATCATAAATTAATAATTATTATGGCTTATTATGTACATTTAGTGAAATTCACTACTATTTACATTATAAGGAAATTATAAGTAATTTATTAAAAAATCCAAACATGCGACATTTATTTTCACAACTTTTCAATTGAATGCAAGACTTCGTACAAATCTTCTCTTACTTATTAAGAGAGGATTATGCTACATGTATACCATCTTTTTGACATAATCTTTTAACTGTACTCACAATAAGGTTTGTAGACCACACATTTGAGGGTTTTTTATTCACTCGGGGTGGCACATTTTCGATAACCCTCATTCGGTACAAATAGAATTATCCTCAAGGAGAATATCCTAGTTAATTTCGAAAAAAGTTCATATAAAAACAAATCGAAGAAACTTAAAATTTACAACAATCTTATCAAAACTTTAAATGTAGAAGATCCTATTTTTAGGTTCAGATATCTAGTGTAAAGAGTCTAGAGACACTTCTTGTAAAGGGAAAGAAATTGTAAATAGAATAGAATTAAAGAATGAATTTCGAACACGTCTGACTTGCTCAGAAAAGGTAAAGTTACTTATAAGTTATAAGTAATTTTTATCCATATTTTATATTTTTTTTAGTAGAAAAGCTAATTTATTTTAGAGTAACCACCTTATCATCAAAATATATAACTCTTTTTTTTCCTTTTTTTTTTTTATAATTTTGACTAATAAAAATATTTATTTCGAAACGTATTTATTTCCTTATAATTACTAGTTTAGATAAAAAGTTGTTGTTAGTTGTGGTTGGTGACTTAAAGCATAACTGCAATAGAAGCAATATAGTATTTGGTCAATGCCTTCACACAATAATTAATTGTAACACTATCAAGTCTACACAAAATAGCAGGCACCAAATTTGAATAGTTTATATGTATTCTAGAACATGACACTGTCAAAAATGTTTTTCAAGCATTTAATCATACATTTGACAAATATGAATAAATTAAAGTGTTTTTGTTTTCTTTTTGGCAAGAATGTGACACACGACGATTAAGATATTTTCATTCGCCGTGTTTGACCAATCATCATTCCCACAAAAGAAAATAAATTCGACGACTTGTTATTTTATTTTTTTCAAGTCGTAAATTGTTATAATATGGAATAAAAATCGATTCGATATCTATTGCTAGTGTCTTTATGATTTGCTTGATAAGAGTACTATATAATTAGAAAATATTAAAATGAAATTAATATTATTTATTGCATTGTACAAATGAATATTGTAAGTAAAGATGTTTTATTTCTTCTTTATTTACCCGTTGTTCTAGTTGTTTACTTGTTTTAAGATCTTGCTACATGTGTATCAGGAGTTACATAATAGATTACATAATGTTACGTGACACTCTATCAATTTAAAATATAGTCACCTATTTTCATCTATTCTTTTTTCCTCCATATCATTTTGTACCCGAGCGTTTACATACCCAGGTACACGACCCCACCGCCTCCCTCACAATGAGGGGGGCCCGAGGTGAATAAAATAATGGACGGGCCCCCCATTGTGAGTGGGGGGCATGGGGTAGGGTAAACGAACGTGTAACTGTAGAAAAATCCTCATATTAAACACTTTATGTACAATTTTGACATACAAGTAGCAAAATCCCTAGTTTTATTAATTTATTGTAAGTTAGGTACATAAAGATTTATATAAGTGATGATATAATGTCATATGACAATCTACAATTTTGCCAATTTAAAACAGTCAATTTTTTTATTCAAATTTTTTTTTTACATTATTTTATGTAATTCTTTATATACTGTTTTTATAAATATCATAATCCTTTACTGTAATGCTCCAATAGCCCTGGTAATCATGGCCGGCCATGGGACCATGATATAATTTTTTTTTTTTTTTTCCAGGACACGCGTAAGCATTTTGTTGGTTCCTATTATTTCATCATTTATTGCTTTCTTGACTTCCGACTTTATCATTTATTTATAAAAGTTATATACAATGATATAGTTAATCAACAAATAGATTTGTCGTACATGCTAATGTACGCCGTTGAAATATTTGTACAAGTTGTGATCATTTTAGTCTACGTTCGGCCCTCAATTTTTCAAAAAATTAATCATCTTCTGCTTAATTTCATTGCATCAATTAATTTTTTTTTCTTGATATATGAATTTTCGATGCAAATTAAACGAAGATGGTTGATTTCAACAAAGCAAAGAACATTAAAATAACAATTGAATGAAAAATAATAATTTAGCAAATATCCTAAGAGACTAAAGGAGTCCTTGATTAAACCACGACTAGTCTTACGAAGCGTAAATAAATAATTGAATGAAAAATAATAATTTAGCAAAGAAACGAAATCGATAATGTTTAACAATTTGAACCACGCACTATTAGTTTATTTGGACACGACCATAGCAAATCATTTGATGCTGGCTAAATGCGTGGTGAATTATGTTAAAAAAAAATAAAAAATAAAAAAAGCTATTCATAATGAACTATATTTTGAGGTGTGTTACACTCTTTTTTTAAAAAAAATATTGAAGTATTACAACTTCAAAATTATGATACACATTAAAGTCCCAGTGAACTGCTTTTCGAAATATAAAAGCTCACTCTCTAGTGGGCTTTAGCTTTGACACGAGCAAATATGAGTTGGGCATACACAACTGTACTAATATCTTCCCGTTGTACAATTTGAGGTAAAAAAAAGTAGAAATTATCTATAAAAACAAACGTTTAAATATTCTACTAAGAGTAAAGAAAAACAGTTATTTTGAAAGCAATTTTTTTAAAAAATATCTATATATTTTACGACGGCATGACTTATAAATATTCTACTAATTATTTTGAAAGTGATTGTTCAGACAAAACTCGCAATTGTACGGAATCGTTGACAATTAACAGATTTAGTGAGTTAAAAGTATCGTTACATGAGAAATAATTGTAATTATAGTTTACTAATTATTATCAAATTCGATCTAATATAACACAAAAGAGTTTGTTTCATTATTATTCTATCTTACGCTACGTATTATAAAAAGTTTATTTTTATCACATAATGAGATGGATGCATTGGATTTAAGAATCCACCTATTGATTTCTATTTCCAATCATCGACTTATTTAAGTTAGTATTATTCAAATGTTCGTGACAATCGATAATCCGCTAATATCTAATAGTCTTTTTCAAGATATATTTAAACTATTCTTAGCATGACTTGATTCTATTCCTAGTCCAAATTCATATGCAAAGCAATATCTCCAACCTAAAACTCCACATCTCTCCTGTTTTGATCAACATACTTTTTCATTCGCTTGGCAGCCTTCGCAAAGTTGTCCTTAGCTTGCATCTCTTGTTTATCTTGTGCAAATCGAAAAGCAGTTGCGCACACACTACGCCTCCCCCTTATTTTACAATCTCAAGAGGCATCTTGGGCATATGCAGCATAGTTAACTCAGTCGGACACGTACCCGTATCAGAGGATTGATGTAAATTATAGCAAAACTGAGTTGTATCAAGCAAGACAACCCAATTTTTCTGACTTGCTAAAACATAATGTCAAAGATATTCTTCCAACAATGCATTTATCTTTTCCGTTTAACCATCAATCCGTGGATGATTTGCTATTGAAAACTTCAATTCAGACTCCATCATGTTAAACGACATCGTCCAAAATTTGTCTGTAAATCAAGAATCCCGACCACTCACAATATTCTAGGGTATTCAAAAGTATTTCACAACATTTTTGAAAGATAATCCAGCAGCAACGTCCGTTGTACACTCATGTGGAGCTGAAATAAAAATCGAATATTTTGAAAACCTGTCCACCACCACCATAATGTGATAATCCAAGAATAACTAACCAAGAGAGGGGTGAATTGGTTTTTGAAATTTTTTCGACACTTAGTCTCAAAACAATACAATACACAAGATATGAATGCAAAGTACTGTTGGAAATATGTAATAAAATCTGGAAAAAACCAATGAACTCCAAGGCACGAAAAAGGTTATCTTTTAAAAGATGTTTCTCCCATTTCCAACAAAGTCACGATCGGGGTATGATAGAAAATCTCTCTCAGGATACAATGGAGGCGTTTGATTCAAATTGTGACTATTTGATCAAACCAAAAAAACACTCTATAACGAAATTGATGATGCCAAGAGAAAAGAGAGAAGAATAGAAAATAACGAATTTTTTTAATGTATCTTGCAAATGAGAATTCGCCCAGGTCAATCCCCGTTGCGTAGCGGCAAACATTAGTTGGGGCGGCAAAACATTTGCAAAACAAAAGATAACACATGCAAAATGATGAAAAATATCTAACAAGTATAATACTAGAATTAAATATGCAAGATTGATAACTTAATTCAAGTAAGAATATAGCACAATATAAATGGCAATGTAAAGTAAAGTGCGATAATGTAGAGATAACAAACCAATTTCATGGGGTTCGATATACAATGTGTTCTACTTCCCCGTTACCAAGCTCTCAGTCACGAGCAAGGTCAAATGTACTATAATTGTAACTTACAAACAAGAAGTACTAATCCTTAAATGACTTACAATAATGAGCACTTATCCTTAGGTAACTTACAATAAGGAGCAGATATCCTTAAGTGACTTTCAACAAGGATCACTTATCCTTAACACAATCGAGTTCTCACAAGACTCTCGAAACCACCAAAGTATAAATGATAATTTTACAAATGAAAGAATTCTCTTAACAAATGATATAATCAAGTTAAATATTTAGAGAGTTAAGATAACACTTCAAAATATAGCAAGTAATAAAATTCAAGTGTCTATTAAGAAAACTTTGATGAATAATTGATAGTGAAGTTTGAGATTTTGTATCCAAGCTTTCAAACTAATAATCTCTCTTAACAAATATTACAAGTGAAGTATGAAGAGAGATTTACATTTAAATCAAATTGTTGTCAAAGAAAACTTTTATCAAAAATAAAGAATAGATGAAGATGTGAAAAGTTCTTTGCTAAATAGAATTCTTAATAAGATGGATGAAATATGTTGAATCAATCAAGAAATTCTTTTGTAATAAATGATATAGAATTTTGACTCAAATAATCTCAATGATTTTCAATATGTAAGCTCTTAAAAATCTCTCGTAAGTTCGTGAAAATTGAATGTAAAACATGGCTATTTATAGAGCAAAATAGGAAGCTGCAGGCAATTTCGGCTGACCTCTTTCGGTCGACCGAAATTGAAATAAAGCTGTTGAAAAATAAGACCGTTGGAATATGAAATTTCGGTTGACCAAAATTTGAGATTGAATTTTCGGTTGATTATTTAAACAATTTCGGTTAACCGAAAGTTGACTTTTTTTTAAAAAAAATTCATTTTCAAAATCTATTTCATACTATGAGTGAAAATCATTTTTATGCAAGTGATGAATTATAAAAATAATTTGAGTTTTATGTATTTACTAAGAATCAAAGTGTTAATACCTTTACATTTAAATTCCAATAAACTATTTCCAAACTTTAATCTTCAAAGTTCTTGTTCTTGTTCTCTTCGAATCTCATTTGATTGCTTGTTCTTCAACGGATGACGATTTGACTCTTTGAATGCTTAAGAAGATATATTCAGGAAAAATTCAAAAAACAAAACTTGTTAGAAATATAAGTGTATTATTTGTTATAATCAAAACAAATGGAGCTATATTAAATCATAGGTCAACATAATGGACTTAAACCTATCAACCTTCGGGAAACCTCAAATGAAACCCATAGACATCGACTGACAAGACTACTTTAGAACTTGCAAAAGCTGGAGCAAACCTGCCTCTTTCCTCCTTTCTATTTTATCAAGCTAACACACCAAACAAGATTTCACATATACCTCTACCTCATCACCCACTTAGGCTGATTCCAAGAGCAAAGCTAACATCCTTTCGATGCCCGGATGGCTTGCTCACTGTGGATCATGAATTTCCTTCAATGGTACTTGCCTCAGTCCCCCACCTGAAGGAACATATAATCTACTGCCTTTGGCATAGATCAAACCGTATTCAATCCAATACCGTCTTACCAAGCCATCTTAATTTCCTGCAACAACTTTGCATAAGTAACATCCTTTTCAGCCCACTGTTTGATTCCATTAAGAAAATCAGATTCGACTATCATCAAAGCCGATACATAAGCTTCCACGGATTTTCGATTGAGTGCATTAGCAACTTGATTATGCTTGCTTGGCTTATGAACCCACACAAAATCAAACTCAGCCAAAAAATCATGTCATCTTGCTTGTTTTGCCAACTTCTTTTGGGACTTGAAATATGTGTTGGCTACATTATCCATTAGAACAGTAAATTTCGTTCCTAACAAATAATGGCGCCAAGTTTCAAGACAATGAACAACCGCCATCATCTCTTTCTCATGAGTTGAATACAATTGGTTTACCTCTTTCAATTTTCGACTTTTATAAAAAATCAGATGACCTTCTTGTACCAATATACCTCCAACAGCACTGTCAAATGCATTAGTATGTACTTTAAACGGCTTCTCAAAGTCAGGCAACTGCAACACCGGTTTAGTTGAAACAGCATGTTTTAACTTCTCAAAAGCTCGTTGGCACTCATTGGTCCATTCCCATTTTTGATCTTTTTTCAGTAAATCCGTCAAGGTGTTTAGTTTCTTGGAGTATCTTTGAATGAAATGCCGATAGTAGTTGCTAATCTACGGGAAGAACATAATTCAGCAACCTTGGATGGTGATCGGTTCCAACTCAAGTCAAAGTGTTTCAGTGGCTGCTTTATTTGCAGCGGTCCCCATTATGACAAGGACTGTCCAAAGAGGGAAAAATTGAATGCCTTAAGCCTGGAAGGAGATGATGATAACTCAGAAGATGCCCCATCTAGATTTAATTCGTTACAACTCGTGAATGCCATCACTACACTGCAGCGTAGTTTAATGTACATTCAGGTTACTGTTGATGGTAAGGAGGTGTTGGCAATGATGGACACAGGTACTACCAACAACTTTGTAAATTTGAAGATAATTGAAAATCTTGGTTTAAGCATGACTCAAGTAACTACGAAAATTAAGGCTGTGAATTCTGAGCACAGCATGTGAAGGGATTTGCTAAAATCACCCTTCGTGTTGGCAATGGGAGGGAAAATGCAATCCGATGACTGTTCCCTTGGATGATTTTGATTCGATCCTCGGTATCGAATTCTTTATCAATGCAAAGGAATCTGTGGTACCACATCTAAATGGGTTATACACTGCAGATAAAGAAAGCCCTTGTTTTGTGCAAACAAGATATCCTGACAAGAATAAGTGAAATCAGATTCAGGATGATATGCAATCTGCAAAACATCTCAAGGCGGGTCTGAGGAAAGGGGAGATGACTTTTGTTGTAGCCTTGGCAAAAATTAAAAAGGATCAGGTTGTGGATGTACCTGATTATGTTGTAAGTGTCTTGGATGAGTTCGTTGATGTGATGCTCCCAAAATTTTTCAAGAACTCTCACAGGTCGTCGTGCTGTTGATCATAAAATTGAACTCGAACTAGGTGTGAAGGCTCATGCACAAGCCCCATATCGAATGACTCTATCTGATTTGGCAAAGTTGAGGAGGTAGCTTGATGATTTACATGATGCGGGTTTCATTCAACCTTCAAAAGCTCCCTACGGTGCCTCAATTTTTTCAATACTACAAATAAGTAACAAGTTATCTAATTGATAGCTAAACAATCAAATAACAAGATATTCATGTGTATTTAATCACAAACACGAGAAATAATTTTTTTTTAAAAAATATAAGTCTTGAATTAGAATATAATTCATAAGGTTTCATCATTCATCAAATACAAAAGAGAAGTTTAGCTTAATATAATTGTATCTAAATTACACAAGAAATTTAGAAAAGATATCACCCAATTCAAAGAATAGATATAGAAGCTTTATAAATCAATTTCTTGCACTTTTTCTTCGATTTGGGCCTTAAATTTTCAATTCCTTGTATTAATTTTAATTTTTTTTTTTTTTTTTGAAAACTCTTGTTCTGTGTCACTTTATTGATAGAATAATTGTTCTCCATGTCTAGACCTTATCTAGGTTATATAAGATGTTAAATATACCATTCCATAACATTTCAAAACAAGAAAAGGGAATAAACCTTTTCCCTTAAGAATGAACCAGGCGTGCACCTAGTGTTATGTGGGGCATGTGCCTTTAAGGTCAATTTGAGCTTTTGACAGCTCATGGGAATGGTCAGCGAACCAAGCGCGCGCCTAGCTGAGACCTAAAGTTTTTAACGAGTGCATTTCGATCTTCTTCGACTGTTTTTCATCCCATTTACATCTATTCACAATCGATTGAGTCCTAGAACTCTCTAAAGTTCATTCTTTCAATCCGTTCCATCTTTAGATTATTTGCACTTCAATCCCTAAACTTGACTTTTTGCAATGTAGTCCTATTTTCTTCATTTTTCTTCAATTCCGTAATTTATATCTATTTGTACCTAACAAACACAATACATATAGGATCAAGTTATAATTTATCAAAATAACCCATAAATACTCTAACTTAAATGCAGAAATAAGTGTACAAAATATACTTATCAGTTATTTTAATAAACTTGATATAAATACTTTAATAAAATATCCAATTTTAAGTATATAGTCAATATACTAGTTTTCACCTATGTCTTTTATCAAGCTCATCGACACGTGGTGTGAAACCTTTATTCTAACATTGATGTTGATTTTATTATTCTACAAGTACATGAATTATATAAGTATGGATGGTAAAAAAAACTCGTTCAAACCGAAACCCGTGGGGCCTCGCCCCGAACAGGAGGGGGATTACCCTCCTAATCAGGTAAATGGGGCAGGGATATGGTGATAGTCATTACCCCGAAGCGGGTACAGGGTGATAACGAAGAATAGCTAATCAAGAAGGGAGTGAATTGATTTTTGAAACTTTTTCGATAATTAGTCTCAAACTTATTTAATACATAAGCTATAAATACAAAGTGTAATACGAGAAGTAAATATGCAAATTCGATTACTTAATTCAATTATGGATATAGCATAGTATAAATAGAAATTTAAAGTAAAGTACAATAGTGTAAAGATAACAAGCGAATTTAATGGGGTTCGATACACAATGTGTTCTACGTCTCCATTACCAAGCTCTCCGTCACGAACAAGACCAAATGCACTATAATGGTAACTTACAAACAGTGAGTATCAATCCTTAAGTGACTTACAACAAGAAGCACATATCTTTAGATGACTTTCAATAAGGAATATCCATCTTTAACAACAATCGAGTTTTCACAAGGCTCTCGAAACCACCAAAATGATAATTTTACAATTGAAAGAACTCTTTTAACAAATGATATAATCAAATCAAGTATTTAAAGAGTTAGGATAACACTTCAATAGATAAAAAATAATAAAACTCAATCGTTTATGTTGTAAACTTTGACGAATGATGGATAATGAAAAAGTTTGTATGTTTGTATCAAAGTTTTCAACCAATGATCTCTCTCAACAAATAATACAAGTTAAGTATGAAGAGAGATTTACACTTCAATATAAGTGTTGGCAAAGAAAACTTTTATCTAGAATTGAAATGAGATTGAGAGGTTTTCTTGCAAAATAGAATTCTTAATGAAATAGATGAAACTAGTTTTATCAATCAAGAGATTCTTTGTAATAAATGAAATAGAATATATAATCAAGTAAGTTCAATGATTTTCAATAAATATACTCCCTTAATTTCTCTTGTAAACGGTTGGAATTGAATGCAAAAGATATGGCTAGTTATAGATCAAAAGATTGAAAATCAGGAAGTTTTGGTTGATTAATTTAGGTCAACCGAAGTGTGAATATAGCCATTGTAAAATTCAAACCGCTGGAGTTTCGGCTGAGACTTCGGTCGAGCAGATCGGTCCACCAGTTTATACTTCGGTCCACCGAAGTATATAGATATTGAAACTTAATTTTCTACATCAAAATGTTCATTTTTCCACAATTATTTTTATACCAGAAACATTTTCGATAAACAACTTCTAAACTCTAATTTTCAAAGTTCTTGTTCTCTTCGAGTCTCTTTTGATTGCTTGTTCTTCAACGGATAACGATTTGAGCCTTTGAATGTTTAAGAAGATTTATTCATGAAAAACTCAAGAAACAAGATTTGTCAGAAATATAAGTGTATTGTTTGTTATAATCAAAACAAGTGGAGTTATATTGAATCATAGGTCAACAATTTCCCCATTTTTTATCATGACAAACAATATGTGATTTGTGGCGATTTGTAGAAATATACAAGATATTCCCCCTATCTTTTACACAAAAATGGGAATCGAGTTTGTGTTTATATCATTTTCCATAACATAATATTTATAGACATGCATTTCCACAATTCATTTAAAATAAATCACATTATCATCATAATTCATAGAAATAATGGAAGTCACAATTCGTTAAAAACAAATCACATTAGAAGTCATCATAAATCATAGAAGTAAATCACATTTCCTTTTCCCCATTTGTCATCATCAAAAAGAATGGGGACTATAAAATTAAAAGAAACTTCCCCCATAATCAAGGCATAGGTGCAAGGAAAGAAGAAAAACAATTGATCATAGGTCATGACATGAAACTAAAAATAAGTTCAAAAACGACAAGATGACAAAAACGATAAAAGAGAAACAATGATTCAACCTTTTACAGGTGAAGGAGGGCATCGAGGATAAATGGAGTACATGTGTGCAAAGAATGTCTCTTGTGATAAGCTCATTTGCTCCATCCATTGTTCAAGTGCATCCATTCGGTTATTGACGGTAGTATCAAGGGAATCAATTTGACCTTGTAGGATGTTGAATTGATCTTCAGACATATGGCAGTCGGGGGTAGGTGCAACTTGTAGAGTAGTATGTCTATGTCTCAATCGCGGTGAATCATTACCATCACCACCAACACCCATTTCCTCTTCCGCCTCTTCTTTGGTGAATGGCCAAGTAGTATGTCCCGAGGTATTGTTGAAGCCTTGAGTATGACAGACCCATTGCCTGTCACCTTTAATGATTTTCATGCATTTAAGGGTGTTAAGGTTAATAACATCGGTGTGTTTTGGTTTAAGAATAGGCTCGTCGTCTAATGGCACGTTGAAGTATTGAAAAATTTTATTAAGAAGCATGCCATAAAGTAGGCCTAGGACTTTAGGAGACGAGTGGACATGTCGAATGTGTTTCAAGAAGATGTAGGAGAAATCCAATTGACAACCAACAAGAAGTGAATCAAGAATAAATAAGTCAAGGTGATGAACTTCTTCGAAGTGACCACTTCTAGGGACGACTATATGTGCAATTGCACGATGAAGAATTTTGCATGGGATAGTAAGATGGTTTAGGTTCAAAGTCATTTTCGTGGTCAATGGTCGGTCGATGACAGGACAACAAGCTTCAAGTTCATTATAGCCCTCAAACCTAACGGGATAGTTTTGAACGTAAACATAGTTTTCACATTCTTCTAACCCAAGGATTTCCCGAATGGTAGCCCTATCGAAGGTAATTCGTTTTTCTTTGATATTGCAAGTAACATGGTGTGAATAAAAAGAGAGATTTCAATAAAATTTATGAATTAACCTAGGGTATGCATTTTTGGAGATAGAGACTTCATTTTTCCACCCAATATTCTCAAAATATTCTTCTATCCTAAACGATGGAGCTTGGAGATAGAAATCAATAGACTTACCAATTAGAATAGGACAATCGGTGAAATGGTTGGGCATGGGCATGTCAACTTCGACATTGGACGAGCTTGCTTCTCCTTTCTTCTTTGGTGGCATACTCGATTCGGATGATATCAATACGAGTGAGAGAGATTTTTTATTTTTCAAAATTTTTGGGGGGAAGAGAAAAAAAAACGAGTGTGAATTGATGGGGTGCAAATGTTTGAAGTGGGCAAGTGATTTCAGAGGATTTGCAAGGACTTTTTGAAGAAAAAATTAAGATTTTCAAGTGTTGAAGTAAAAACCTAGGTTTTTGAATTTTTGATTAAAATGGAGGAAAAACCTTGAAATTTGATATGAATGTTTGATGAGTGTTGTTGATTTGTTGAAATTTTGAAGTTAATTGAATGCAGATGGTGAGATTTCGTTGATTTGAAGGGAGGAGAAGGAGAGAAAATCACAATTTTAGGGTTCAAGTGAGGATTTAGGGATAAAATTTGAGTTTTAAAAGAGTTGAACAGCGACAATTTCGGTTGACCGGACTAATTTCGATAAACTGAAACTCTGCAGGATCTTTAGACAGGGGGCTACAATAGTTTTCAGTTGATTGATGGTAGACCGAAATATAAGTTTCGGTCGTACAGCTGGTCGATCGAACAATTGTTTCGGTTGATTAATGGGTTGACCAAACTACTGTAAAGTAGGAACTTACAAGTAATTTCGATTTAATCATCTATATAGAATAAATTTAGCCACAAATTTCAGATTCATCAATAATACCCAAGCCTCTTCTAATATATGAAAATCTTTCAAGAGCTAGAGGTTTAGTAAGAATGTTAGCAAGTTGTTTGTCGGTACTAACAAATTCTAAATAAATATCATCTTTTTGCACATGATCTCTAAGAAAATGATGTCGAATTTCAATATGTTTAGTGCGAGAGTACAAGATGGGATTTTTAGACAAATTTATAGTGCTAGTGTTATTACACATAATAGGAGTACTTTCAAAAGTTAAATGATAATCACTAAGAGTTTGTTTCATCCAAAGAATTTGAGCACAACAACTAGGGGTCGAGATATATTCGGCTTCGGCGGTTGATAGTGCAACGAAATTTTGTTTCTTGATAAACCATGATACAAAGGCAAAACTTAGAAAGTGACAAGTTCCACTTGTGCTTTTTCAATCAATTGTACAACGCGCCCAATCGGCATCCGAATAGCAAACAAGGTCAATGTGCGTGCCCTTAGGATACCAAAGTCTTAAAGTTCTAGTACCACATAGATATCTAAAAATTCGTTTTAAAGCACTTAGATGTGATTTTTTAGGATTGGATTGAAATCTAGCATATAAGCAAACACTAAACATGATATCGAGTCTACTAGCGATTAAATAAAGAAAAGATTCGATCATACCTCGATATTTTGTTACGTCGATTCAAGTGTCGTGCTCATATTTATCCAATTTGATTGATGAAATCATTGGAGTATTCATCGGCTTCAAGTCTTCAAAATCGAATTTCTTGAGCATATCTATGATGTACTTTGTTTGACTAATGAAGATGCCTTCATTAGTTTGATTGGTTTGTAGTCCAAGGAAGAACTTTAGTTTTTCCATCATACTCATTTCGAATTCATTGCTCATACATTTTGAAAACTCCTCACAAAAGGAAATATTAGTTGCACCAAAAATAATATCATCAACATAAATTTGTACAGCAGTTATGTCATCCTTTTTTGTTTGATAAAAAGTGTAGTATCCGTATTTCCCATTTGAAAACCATTTGAAATAAGAAATTTGCTCAATCTTTCATACCAAGCTCTAGGAGCTTATTTTCAAACCATATAGAGATTTTCTAAGTTTAAACACTTTTTTCGAAAATTTGTGATTTTTGAAACCGGGAGGTTGCTCAACATAAACTTCTTCTTGAATAAAACTGTTTAAAAATACACTTTTTACATCCATTTGATAGATAGTAAAACCTTTATGGCAAGTAAAAGCAAGAAGCATGCGAATAGATTCTAATCTAGCAACCGGTGCAAAGGTTTCTTCGAAATCTATACTTTCTTCTTGATTATAACCCTGGGCCACTAATCTAGCCTTGTTACACACAATTATACCATTTTTCATCTCGTTTGTTTCAAAAAACTCATTTCGTCCCAATAACGATTTGATCATTTGGTCTATCAACTAAATCTGAAACATGATTTCTTTCAAATTGATTTAGTTATTCTTGCATTGCTAGAATCCAAAATTCATCAAATTCAGGTTCTTAGAATTCTTTAGTTCAATTTGAGAAATGAAAGTGCAATTATTTAGAAAACCTTTGGTAGAATTTCTAGTACTTACACATTTGAAAGGATCACCTATTATGAGCTCCTTTGGATGAGAGGGAACAAATTTCCATTCAATGGGAAGTGTTGGATCATCTTGATTTTTGGAAGATTCTCATTTTCCTTGTTGAGAAATTTGTTCTTCCAAATCTTTAACTTCAATATCGTTAAGATCTTCCTTATTTTGATCTTGAATGTTCATTTGCTCAAGAGAAATTTCCAAACCCACATCAATACCTTTCTCTTGATCAAGAGAATTAGTTTCATCAAATGTAGCATGCATGGATTCTTCCACTACTAGAGTTCTTTTGTTGAAAATTAGATAAGCTTTGCTAGTAGATGAATATCCAAGGAAGATTCCAACATCGGATTTTGAATCAAATTTTCCCAAATTTTCTTTTGTATTTAGTATAAAACATTTGCAACCAAAAACCTTAAAATAACTAATGTTGGGAACTCTATTTTTCCATAACTCATATGGAGTTTTGGTGTTCTTTCGACTTACCAAAACGCTATCATAATGTAGCAAGCGGTGTTAACGGCTTCGGCCCAAAAATATTTGGGTAAATTATTTTCATTTAACATGGTCCTAGCCATTTTTTGCAATGTGCGATTCTTTCTTTCTATTACACCATTTTGTTGAGGAGTTTTAGGAGCCGAAAAGTTATGTTCATATCCATTTTTTTTACAAAAATTATCAAAAGCAATATTATCAAATTCTCCACCGTATAGAATATCCTTTTTCATTTTGAACCTTTTTACAAAAATGTTTGAATACTTTTAAAACTTCATTTTTCAAGTTCAAAAACAAAATCCAAGTAAATCTTGAGAAGTCATCAACGATGACAAATGCATGGTGCTTACCATTTAAACTTGCAATTTTAGAAGGTTCAAAGAGATTCATTTGAAGAAGTTGTAAAGGTTTTGTGGTTGAAGAAAATTGCTTAGTTTTGAATGAACTTTTTGTTTGTTTTCCAAATTGACAAGTATCATAAATTTTGTCCTTTTCAAATTTGGTAGACTTTTAACAAAGCAATTTTTTGATATTTTTGAAATTAAGTCCATACTAACATGGCCTAATCTTCTATACCATAACCAACTATCATCTTTAAAACTTGACAAACATTTTAACTCTTTTCAAATTCAATGTTAATGATATAAACATCTTAACTTAAGCTTCCTATGAACAATACCTCTTTCGATATAGCATCATTAGTAAGGTATTTTGAAGAATAAAATTTGATATGATAACTTTTATGACTCATACTTAGCAAATTATGTTTGAGATTATCTACTAACAAAACGTTTTCAATAGAAGGAGATGAATGATAACCAATATTTCCAATGTCAATGATTCTTCATTTGGCATTATCTCCAAATGTGACATGACCCCTATCTTTCATTTTGAAGTTTGACAATAATATTTTGTCTACGGTCATGTGTTTTGAGCAACCACTATCCAAGAACCAATTGTTCTTTATCCTTCAAGACACCTACGAAAATTGATTCAAATTTTTTATCTTGGTGCTCATTTAACTTTGGATTCTTGATAGTTAGTACTAGTGGACCATTGAACCCACTTATTTATTTGAAAGTGTAATTTTTTTTTGACTAAGCAATTAAAAGCTACATGTCCAAATTTGTTACAAAAGCTACATGTGGTGTTAGAAGTTTTGACAAATATGTTTTCAACAGATTTTTGCTTTAGAGAAGGTTTGTATCCAATTCCTCCTCTATCAAAAACGCATTTTTGTCTCCCAAGCATTAACTTAAAATTTTTATTTCCTTAAGTGAATTTGTACACAATGTTGGTTATATATAGGATTTTTCTTTTAGAAAAACATTTTCTTTGATTGGGGATTCATGATCATCATTTTCTTTCTCAAAATCCTTTTGAGTCTCTAAAATCTTTTTGGTCTCACTTTTTAATAAAATGTGTTGCTTTTTTAGAGTAAAATGTTTGAGAGCAAGTTTTCAAAAGTTTCAATGATTTCATCATATGAAGTAGATAGTTCATCATAAGAGGGAATGTCATTTGTGTTTACCTCATCTACAATGGCCATGAAATACATATTTGCAACTTCATCTTGACTTTCATTTTCTTCTTGTACATCATTACTTTCATCCCAAGTGGCTTGTAGAGCTTTCTTCTTGAGGAATTTTCTCTTGTTGGGACATTCGGTTCTCTTGTGACCTGGTTTGTCACAATCATAGCATACAACATTCTTGTTCTTTTCCTCACATTTGTCTTCTTTCTTTTGGAATCGACTGTTGTTGCGAAAGCCTCTCCACTTTTTGATAAGGAGAACAAGATCATCAAGTTCCTTATCACTCTTGTTTGAGTTTGAGGTTTCTTCATTATTTGATGATTTCAAAACAATTTGTCTTTTAGGAGAATCCTTCTTTTCTTTCTCTTTTGCTTTTCTAGATTTCTCCTTTGTTTCGGCATGATTTAGCTCATAAGTCATCAAGGTTCCATAGAACTCTTCCAAAGGATATGTGTTGACATCTTTTGTGTTCTCTATCAACATCCTCAATGAGTTCCAATCTTCCGAGAGAGACCTAAGAATTTTGCTAACAAGTTCACAATTAGTAAATTTTCAACCAAAGCCTTTAAGGCCATTAACAATATCGGTGAATCGAGTAATCATGCTAACAATGGGTTCATCTTGTTTCATAAAGAAATTTTCAAAGTTTTTAAACAAGAGATTTATCTTTTCTCTCACTTTGTTTGTACACATGTGTGTGATTTCTAATGCATGCCAAATATCATATGCGGAATCACATGTGCTAATACAATTAAATTCATTTATATTTGAAACACAATAAAGAATATTTTTGGTTTTTGCATTCAAAGACAATTTCTTTTATTTTCATCATCATATTCTTCTCTGGGTTTTGAAATAATTTGGTCCGATTCTCCATCAACTTTAATCACCTTAGTAAGCTTATGAGAACCAAATTCAATAACCTCCCAAACATTATAATCAATTGATTGATATAAATCATCATTCTAGTTTTTCAATAATTATAAAGTGTACCATCAAACAAAGGAGGACGATTTGTAGAATGCCCCTCAATATTAAGATTAGCCATAACACAAGATATTAAAATCTTTTAAAATGTGCACCTATGTTCTGATACCAATTAATAACCCAAGAATAACTAACCAAGAGGGTGGTGAATTGGTTTTTGAAACTTTTTTCAATAATTAGTTTCAAACTTATTTAATACATAAGATATAAATACAAAATGTAATACGAGAAGTAAATATACAAATTCGACAACTTAATTCAAGTATGAATATAACACAATATAAATAGCAATTTAAAGTAAAGTGTAATAATGTAAAGATAACAAGTGAATTTAATGGGGTTCAATACACAATGTGTTCTACGTCCTCGTTACCAAACTCTTTGTCGCGAACAAGGTCAAATGCACTATAATGATAACTTACAAATAAGGAGTACAAATCCTTAAGTGACTTACAACAAGGAGCACATATCCTTAACAACAATCGAGTTTTCACAAGGCTCTCGAAACCACCAAAATGATAATTTTACGATTGAAAGAACTCTTTTAGCAAATGATATAATCAAGTCAAGTACTTAAAGAGTTAGGATAACACTTCAATAGATAGAAATTAATAAAGCTCAATCGTTTATGTTGTAAACTTTGATGAATTATGGATAATGAAATAGTTTGTATGTTTATATCAAAGTTTTCAACCAATGATCTCTCTCAACAAATAATACAAGTTAAGTATGAAGAGAGATTTACACTTCAATATAAGTGTTGGCAAAGAAAACTTTTATCTAGAATTGAAATGAGATTGAGAGGTTTTCTTACAAAATAGAATTCTTAATGAAATAGATGAAACTAGTTTTATCAATCAAGAGATTTTTTGTAATAAATGAAATAGAATATATAATCAAGTAAGTTCAATGATTTTCAATAAATATACTCTCTTAATTTCTCTTGTAAATAGTTGGAATTGAATGCAAAAGAGATGGCTAGTTATAGATCAAAAGATTGAAAATCAGGAAGTTTTGGTTGATTAATTTCGGTCAACCAAAGTGTGAATATAGCCGTTGTAAAATTCAAACCATTGAAGTTTCGGTGACACTTCGATCAAGCAGATCGGTCGACCTAAGTATATAGATATTGAAACTTAATTTTCTATATCAAAATGTTCATTTTTCCAAAATCATTTTTATACGAAAAATATTTTTATGCAAGTGATAAATTATGAAAAATAGTTCGAGCTTTATGCACTTGCTAAGAATCAATGAGTTAATACATTTACATATAAATTGAAATTTCGATAAACAACTCCTAAACTCTAATTTTCAAAGTTCTTGATCTCTTCAAGTCTCTTTTAATTGTTTGTTCTTTAACGGATGACGATTTGAGCCTTTGAATGCTTAAGAAGATTTATTCATGAAAAACTCAAGAAACAAGATTTGTTAGAAATATAAATGTATTGTTTGTTATAATCAAAACAAATGAAGTTATATTGAATCATAGGTCAACACGGGACGGGTACAGGAATCATAATCCCCATTCCATTTAAAATTAATTTTAAATTTAAGTTTTTTATCAAACAAAAATAATAGATTTATCATATTTTTAAAGAGAACATAAGTTGTTTCTAAAAAATTGGTAAAAAAATAAAATAATATTTATTAAGTAAAGAGATAAAAAAAATAAAAACAATAAATAAAATAAATAAAAAATAAATGGGGCAAAGTACATGTCCCGCCCGGTCCTGCTTTAAACGGGTATGTTGATGTGGTAAGGTAACAAAAATACTCGATAGAATGGGGAAATAGCTGACCCATTTCATACCCGCCATGTTACCATCCCTATATATAAGTAATAAAGTGGGCTCAAAGTCCAAATATTTATCCAAAGAAAAATAAGGCCCTGTTCTCTTTGCCATTTTCAAGCCATTTTCCGTTTTCAATTTTCAAAAACGTTGAAAACACGTTTTTGAAAATAGTTAAAAATTTAACAAACAAAACACAAAACGTGGAAAACCACGTTTTGTGAGTTTTCAACCAAAAACAAGGCAAAAGCCCAAAACGCAGCACTGTAGCAAAAAACACGGAAACTAATCTCCAACCTTCCTCTTTCCCCTCTCTTCCTCTCTGAGATCTGAAAATCGAGCAGCTCCCCATGCCAAATCTCCGGGTTCGCGTTTTCAATTAGGTTTCCCATCTCATTCTTTGCATGCTATATTTGTTTGAGGTAAGTTCAAAATTATTTTCCTTCGGTCAGATTTCGTACCTTCGAAATCTGCGTGTTCTCCTTGTTTCGGTTCGTAGATATGGGCGATTTTGGTATTCTTGGATGGTCTGTGTTTGTGTGTTTGAGTAATTGTTTAATTTTGTTGGTGTCTGAATAATGTGAAATCTCACTCGAAAATTGTGGATTTTAGGGTTCTTTGGCGAGGCTCGATGCTAAACATGCCTGGATTTCTGAGTTCTCAACTACACATACTAGGACTATAAATCTGTTTTACAGTTTGTGTGAATTAAATTTGTTTCTGTTGGCTTTGGCTTTCGACCTTGCAAATGAAGGTACCAAGTTGATGTTTGTGTTTTAATTATGTTTTATACTTGTTTTGTGTTATGTTTTATTGATGTTTATCACTTCCATCTTCCCCGCATTTCCCCCTTATGAAACCATATTTTGTTGAGTTGTTAAACTCCATTTTGTTGAGCTAGAACCAGCTCCTTTTCCCCTCGATCTGTCTTGTTCTTTTAACTGAAGATGGTCATCCTGTAGAGGATGAACCACTGATTTCTTCACTGCCATTGATCTGAAATTTCCGCACAAATGGAAGACCTTCGACTCTCCCAGATTTTTTACAGGATGGAGAAGGTGATTCGTGTAGGGATGATGGAGCAAGTGAAGCGTGAAATCTCGGCGATGAAGATGATGAAGCACCCAAATATTGTTGAACTTCACGAGGTCATGGCAAGCAAGTCCAAAATTTATATTGTCCTGGAATTTATTTTGCAGTATCAACTAGTCTGTCTTTTGTGGCCTTGGTATTTGTTAGTTTGGTATTTGTTAATTTGATTCATTTGAAGAACTTCTAATTTCCTTGATTGCAATTTGTGAACTAAGGATTTGTAAGGTTCTGATTGTTGCATTATTACACGTAGATATTGCAAACATGGATGTCAATGAAGTATATGGATATTATACCTTGTTCTCTTGAAGGATGCAATTCTTTTTTATTAATGATAAATTACTTTTTTTTTATTAAAAAAGACTAAGATGAACAAGAGAATAAAAATATGAATAAAATAGCATTAGTAGCGTTAGAAGTGCACTTGACCCAATCATGACGAAGTTCTATTCATGTGTCTCACTGTATTTCATGCTTAACAGGGCTCTCAAAACATATGATATAATGATTTTTCAAAACTTAGGTCAGATCATTGTTATTTTAGCTCATTACTAAAACAATGAAGCATCGGTTGTTATTTGATGCTAGTTAATTATTGTCACAAGTCATGTACAAGAACAAAAATAAGGATTTGTCAAATTTAATTTAATGTGTTTTTTATATCTGAAAAAAAATACTTCAAAATTCACCAACTTCAAAATTTATATGTTATTTAATATTATATTAATATTAAACAATTAAAATTTATTGAATAATCAATTTTTTTGAATAAAATATTTTTAAAAAAAATTCTCAAAATTTCAAAGTAAACGCGTTTTCTATTTTTATGTTTTCGGAAACAGTTTTTCAGAATGGGAAAGAGAACGGATTTTCAGAAATTTCAAAACAGATACCCAAAACACAAAATTGAAACACAAAGAGAACGGCTCCTAAGTTTCTACCCTAGTTTTCAATTAACACTAACTTCAATAGAATATAAACACATAATATAACAACGTAAATTAAATGACTAATCTAATTAATTGAATAAATACCACAATTTGAAAATATTTATTTGACTTGAAGTTATTTCTAATTTATTTAATAATATTTTTCGAATAGAATTAGATCTATCCTCATGTATAACCCGTTAATATCCCTATCTCGCATGCGAACATGGAAATATGCATTAAATTACAAGAATGTTTATATGAATTAAGCAAAGCATAGAAAATTATCCCTAACGTTTATAGGATCTTACAATGATTGCTACTTGTGCTAAATTTTTATTTATACTCCCTAACATAAATGAGAATCATACATAAATTCAATTAGTAACCAATTATTTTAGAAGCATTAAACTCCTTATAACCATTCAAAGGAAACAAATATTTAAATGTGAAAATCTGTAATTTAATATCAAGATATCAAAACATAGAATTCAACATTATTCTAACATCTATACAACTAGTCAAGCATCATAAGAATATAATAACACCAACTTTATAGATACGAAATTGAAAGTTGGGAAGAAAGATGGAAGAAATTACGTCTTGAAGCTTTGTTCTTGAATTATTATCTTCTTTGACATCTTCTTCTTCTTAAACTCGAAACTATGTTTAAGATTATTTCGATCCTTGCTAAACCCTTGAAATAACGCTAAGCAAAGAAAGACATCTCATCAAAAACTTGCTGCGATTCTATCTCACAAGTTGATGGTATTGTATGGAAGTAATAAAGGATAAGTATAATAATATCATCCCATGAAAATTGATTATTGATCACACTTCAATTAAAACTAAACCCTAACAAGGTCACACATGTTCCATAAGTTGGTTTTGAGATTATATTTTTCTAACTAACAACTAAAATAAGAAATTTAGCACCTGTTTGGTAAAGATATCTTAATAATAGAGTTTGTTAAAAACGATTTTTTTGGAGAATTTTGATTAAAAAGTAGAAAAAATTATAGGTCCACATGCAAAATTACTTTATTAAGAGAATGTGTGATTGAAAACTAATTTTATAAATGGGGAACAAACATGATCTCTAAGATACCCAACGAACTTCAAATTTGAATCTCCAATAATTACCTGAGTCTTCAAATTTTATTTATTTATTTTTCTGCAATCAGCTATATGTATATGGTTATTTACATTAAATTTGACATTATCTCACATAACATCCATTATAGCCATTGATTTTTAAAACACCTTATCACATCACTGGCCATATTTTGACAGAAATGGGAAAATGTAAAAAATTGTACATATAGTTTAATTTTATTTGTTTATTTATTTAGTGTGTGTTTGGTAGGGATTTTTTGGAGAAAAAATTGATTTTGAATAGTGATATGATGGGAAATGTGTTGTTGAAAAAGAAGATAAGATTATTGATGTGATAGAAAATATTATTTTATTGAAGAATGTGTAGTTGAAAATGAGAATTGATTTACTATTGAAAATGAGAATTGGTACCAAATATAGCCTTATTTATTGCTGTGTGTTTTTAAATGATCTCTAAGATGTGGTCCCTGAACTTTTAGTTTCATAGATTTTAACCCTCCAGCATCCTATTTCGTCCTGTACCTTTGGTTCTTCCTCCATTTTAGCCCTCAAACTTCTAATCTCTACAAGTTTGGTACTTCAACTTTTCAAAGCTTCCATTCAAGTCCCCCAAAGTTGTGAAATCTTCCATATAATTTTTAATTCTATCCAATTGAGTCCCAATACTTTCGTCATTCACCCAACACCATCTGTTTGCCCAATTAATATCCCAAATCCCTTCATTTTGCTTTATTCGTCTTTAAATTGGAGATTTAGCCTACAATAGTCAAATACAACATAAGATGAATAAAAATGTTACTCAATTGACCTAATTTTAAGCTAATTCAGGAGTCTAAATAAGCATTTAAAATACACGTATCAATGACCAATGGAGTTTGATCTTAAGACCATCATTCCCCCACTTGCTAATTAACTTGCATTAACTCTTTTATCATTCAAATTTTTATTGTTGAAGGCAAGTCTTCCCATCTCCATTTTGAACAAGAGAATTAGCATGAACACAAAAAATGGCAAGCTACAACTCCCTGCCATGGTTCATGTAACAACTACCTCATTAACCCTTGCAATGCTCTTCACCCTATGTGTCAAAGCTTATAGTTGATTATTAATAGTGGCCAGGTCTCGAAGAATACGTAATTAAAAAGTAAGTAAAAGTTATGGGTCTGTCGAAATGTGTGGATAAAAATAAAATTTGACCACCTTGTAATTAATTATAAACTTTGAGAAACATGGACTTTATTTTACTTCTATTAGTTAAATTATATTCAACAAAACCTTGCTTAAATGTGGAATTCTATAATGTAAATAGTAACCCCGCTTGCTACCATATGAAGAACTCATTTGGTAAAAAACACTATCAAATTGGACTACTTTCATCCACCACAACCTAGATACCTAATTTGAAGAAGATTATATGCAAAAACAAGGATTTCAAGCCTACTCCACCTTAGGTCATTTTTGCACCAATTTCAATGCACGTTTTGTAGTTTCTCTCTCTCTCTCTTTCAACATATGTATGGGATGGAGGATAGAAGTTTTGGGCTTGTATTAGGAGATTTACTTGTGATAAAAAATTCAGACGGTAACTTCTTCTACCAAACTAACTTCATAGCAATGGGCCACTAGTTTTCAACGTACTCAAACTAACTTTCGACTACTTTGATTTCATATATCATTAGATAATATATTACAAAAACATGTAAGGTCAAGATATTTAACATTTTTCTATTACACAGGTAGATTTGCGCCTTGTACTTGACGCGAATGTCGACTAGAACCTATTAGTGAGGAGCTGTATTTGTTTGAGAAGAGGACTCAGAGTTTCCATCAGCTTCTCACATGGATGGTTGTGGATTCCTTCGTACGTTGTCACAACAATGCTCCTGTCCTTGGTCAGCCGTTGGACTTGTTTCTTCACGCTGCACGTGAGATGTGTGCATCGGTAGTAGCTCCTTCGTGTGCAAGATGAAAATATAAGAATCAAAAGAAGTTCAAATCCAAAACATACATAATTTATGGATTGAGATAAAATGTACATAATTGACTATCGGATAAGTATATACAGTTTTTGTATGTACATATGTGATGGTTCGCATAGAAATTTCGGAATTATGGGACCCTATATTCGATGTGTCTATGTCCATGTATCAAACAAAAATTAACTGAATTGTCAAAATGATAAATTGTTAGAACCATTGAGTTGTTCATTTATTATTATTATTATTATTTGTGTTTATTTGTTGATTATTTTTAAACAAACGAGTTGTTACAATCATATCTGAAAAGAAAACATATAAGCTTATTAAGAAATCAACTATACTTTCATAATTTCGTATAAACGTTATTACAACAATATATAATCCCACCTAAATAAAAGATATAGAAGAAAATTTAAAGAAATTAGAAATGGATAAATTGTAAATTCGTATTTGTTTTTTAACTCACGGTGATCAAAATATATTGCGATAAAGAAACCTCAAAAATGTTTTCGTAATTTTTGAAAAAAAAAAATGATAACTCCGTAATAGCCCGTTGCCTAGTATATCTTTATAATTTGCTTTACAACATATAACAATTTTTTTTTATAACCATGGATGTTCGGGCCAGTTTGAACGCACCTAGACTAATTTCACGGGGCCTAAAGTTTACGGCCGAGTACTCAACTCAGTGGCCCTAAGGGGACTCGAACTGGTGACCATTGGGGAGCAAAACCCAAGTCCTCACCAATTGAGCAACCCCTCAAGGTTAACATATAACAATTTAACTTGAATATGTATTCACTTTTTCATTTTGTTGAACTATATTTCTCTTGATAATCTATTTCCTTGAATTTCGATTATCCAACATTCTAACATAAGCTATTTGATGAAAAATTATGCATAAACTGAAATGGTAATTTTAAAAAATTCTATTAAAAATTGTAAAAAGTATATCTTCACGGCAAGAAAATTATACGTAATATAAGAAAAGTTAGTCATGCAAGATGAAAAGATCAATAAAATCACCTTGGAAACTTGCTATTTTTGACAGATTTTTGGCCATATTTTCTCCAACGATAGCCATCATCAAGTATATCTTCTTCACTCTTGGTTTGAAAGGCAAATCTTGGAATGGTGGATTTTCTATTCCTGCCTCTTCCACCTATTCTTTTATCCTTAATATTGTCTTCATCAGCAAATTTGGCGATATTTTGATCAGATGTTTCGGCGGCAGCATATTGTTCCAACATATGATTTTGATTATAATTACAAGACATTAAGCTTTCCAAATTCGTGTTTGGGAGAAGGGTCGGTTGAATAGGTGCGAAAAGATAAGTTGGGCTCGTAGGCCGCGCAGGAGGTGGCAGTAGTGGTGGCGGAGCTTCTTGTTCTTCCATAATGGAGAGATCCTCAAAAATATTTTAGAGGAAGATAATGGAAGTCTTTGGGATGTATTTATACTGTTTAAAAATGGTGCGGTACGCTCACCAACACACAGTCTGTGTTTGTGTATGAGAGAGAGAGAGATTTGGTCATAGAGGAAGAGTGTTACATCTGTTGTACGTGCAGTAAACTCAGGCCAACTAAAATTCAACTAATTTCTGTTCAACTGCCCCCACAAAAACATACGATGATCAAAACGTGCATGCCCTTGTTAGCTCTCGTTATTTACTATGCACTTTTAATTATGGGAAAATTACCTAAAACCGTGCAATTAAAGATTAGTTTTCATAAATAAGGGTGTTAAGTTTAAAATTCAGATTTCAGGTGGTAAATAGAATTATTAATTGTAAATAATAAAAATTTAATTAAATTTTAATTTGCATAATGACCCACCACCCCGATTAATCCCAAAACCAACCCTCCACTCTATATTTCTCTCCATAGTTCATTCTCTATGTCTTTCTCTCTACCATCACTCCACATTTTTCTCTCTCTCTCTACCACCACTCTACCCACCCCCACCTAACCCCTAGGGCAAGCAGAACTGTCGAAGAAAGCCAATGCACGCATCAGTTCTACACAAGGTGGAACAAAACCAAAGTCGGTATCTTTTTTGGCGTCGTTGCACGTGACGGAGCACGACGGTAGGCACTGATAGGAGTAGCGATGATATGTCACAATTGCTGATAGAGCAGATCACAAGTCGACCATCAATAAGTTGATCTCGATTCAACATACATTTGATGTCGAAAACGCAGTGACGTAAGCAAATCGCAGTTTGACTACCAATGTCGGTAGAGCAGATCATGAATTGACCACTGATACGAGCAACACCTTAATGCAACAGTCGCGACGAACTGGAGTTGTTGGTTCTGATCTGTAACTAGATCTAATGGTTGGTGGTAGTGGTTATGCAATCGGCACCACTGTAGAGTAATAAAGCAGCAACCGGAGTTGTTAGCGCCGACGAACCTTTTCTGATTTGTGGGTGGTTTTTTGAGCTATGGGTGGTTCGTTTGTGATCGAGGTGGTGGCGACATGGACTTACAGCGCATGGTGAGGCGTACCCTCAGCGCGTGGTGAGGCGTACCCTCTACTCACCAACCTTTACGCATTATGAGGTGAATTTCCCGATATCAGAGGATCTAGATATAGTCCCAGGCCTGTTCGACGCACAAATAGGAAGTGTGGAAGAGATGGGATCAGAGGATGATCTATGTTTCTACTTATATAAATATGGAGAAGCTCAATAGTGGATATGGATTTGAGATTAATGACTCTGTTTTCGACTATGTGGGAACTAGAAGTGGTGGTTATAGTGGTGGGGTGTCAATTGACGAAGACGAAGAGTTGAGTGGTAATGGTACTACTTCGCCGAGGCATAGGTATATTAACTCGGAGGATAGTTTAAGTCTTGTATTTTCTGAAATTGTTGGTGGTGGTTCTATTTGTGGTGTGATGTTGGTGGTGGTGGTAGTCGTGGTTGGTGTTTGTCGAAGGTGTTGGTGGAAGAGATGGTGATGGTAATTGTTGTTGTGAATTTAAGGTGAGGGTATAGTTTAGTTGAAGGTGGTAGTGGTGGTACATTAGAGTGGTGATTGGCAGTGGATTGTGGTGTTAATCTTTAGTGTGTGCAGATTTGTTTGTATTGACCCTATGTGACCATGTGTTTATTGTGACCGGGTGTGACCAATTTTGTTTTCGTTGTAATTGTTTGTGATCAGATTAATAATGAGTCACAAATTAGACTAATCTGGTCACAAAAAGTCACAATGAATACAAATTTGATCACAATTAGTCATGGATAACACGTCTATGACTTGGTTACATACAGTAACAAATTACACTGACATGGTCATAGACGATCTGATCACAATTAATCACAGATAACATAAGTATGGTTACAAACAATAAATTTAGTCACATATAACATAGTTAGTCACAAATCTCGTCAACTACAATGCAACACACTACCTCCACACAGTACTCAAAACGTTACTACCACTACCACCATAACCATCAAACAGATCAACTGCAATGCACTTTCATCACCTGCAATGCATTATCACCGCCATCACATAGATCTATTTTCTAAACATGGTGTCATCTCATCACCACCACCACCTGTAAAGTTATTTGTGTTTATGTGTGTATATATATATATATTTGAATTTTGGAGATTTCTAGGGTAGGATAGGGTGGGGTGGGGTGTGATATAATGTATGTCAATTTTGTGTGTGTATGTCTGTGTATTATTAATTGGAATTAACACATGAATTTTGAAATGATTTAACAAGTTTGTTAATTTTGAAATGTAATTCTTATATGTAAGAGTTATATATTGTTCCCTTTAATTATATATATACAGAACTGTTCCTCCTACTCATAAATTTGACACACTTATTTGTCAAGTAATTGTGACATTTAATTTAAATCAATCTAACGCTCAATATATATAAGATATCCTAAGTCCAGATGCTCTTATTGACTCCGGCCAAACACTTTTTCTCCCTGGTTGAGCTTTCTAGCCATAGAAAGGATTTCGGAGACCCACCAAAGTACGAAAGCTAAGGGGATGTTCACTTAAAATAGGTAAGTAAATGGGTTTTCAATGTTTTTGAAAACTAAAAATGGTTTGAAAACAACAAAAAGAACAAGCCCTGAGATCTTTCAGAAAACAGATTCATTCAATATTTTCGAAAACTCTTGCTATATATATATATATATATATATATATATATATATATATATATATATATATATATATATCCACCAAAGTACGAAAGCTAAGATCTTTCAAAAAACGGATTCATTCAATTTTTTCGAAAACTCTAGCTACACACACAAACCGCCAAATCTGTAGTCACAATCAAAATATATCTTCTATATATAAAGTGGCTATGTAATGAAAATTCTTGTTCCACTTTTTCTGCCGTTAACTTTAACGGATTCCGTTAAGTAGCAATTAAGCCACAACATTGATGTTTGTCCGTTAGAATTCTATTAGGGTACCGCTATTTTCATCCACATTTTTTATATATACATCCACTTTTAAAAATTAAATTTTATTATATTTTAAATCCTATGTAAATTTACTTAAATAGACATAAACAAAATTAAATAAAAATACATAACTCTAAATTGATCCATTGGTTTTTTTTCATCGGATTATACTAAATCTTTTTATAGAAGAGTACAAGAAAAATCTTTTAGAATCCAAATTTCAACAATTCCCGCAAGCAATCAATTACGTCATGAATTCATGGCTTCTTCGATATAAAGAGAAGTTTGTGGCACCTTGGATTAATCTACATATGCATCCTGGACACACGACAACTAACAGGTAAATTGCTATTGTCAGTATTAAATTGCTATTGGCATTATTAAATGTGCTAATGTATAGTGAATCTGACTTATTTTTCATGGTAGAGCTGAATCTGCCTTTAATGGATTGAGTTTTATGAATAAGAATGATAAGATTTCTAATAAACACTATTAACATGGTTAAGTGAATAATATATGTTAATTTAATGTTTAATCAGTTCAACTTTATTCGTATTTCATTTATTTGGCTTAAAAGAGTTTATGGTTTTAGGGATTGTGTGAATCTATAATATTATGGATGCATTTAAAGTGGAATGAATATATAAAATTTATGTGGATGTACATAGTATTTAAATAAATGAATTTAACAAGGACAAAATTGGAATCCGACGTGGATGTAAATAGTATTTTTTTTTAATTTAAAATTTTTGTAGTGGATGAACTTAAAGTGGGATGAATATATAAAAAATGTGAATGGAAATAGCGATACCCTTCTATTATCCTCCCCAACTTTGTGCTCTCATTTCAAGAAGAAACCTCTCTATTTCTCTCACACAGAGATACACACATTCATTGTCCATCGGAAATAAGAGAGAAAGAATGAGGTTTTTGAGTTGCCTGATTTTTCTGGTTTTGAAGGGTTTGAGTAAAATTCACCACTAACAATTGTTGGGAAAAAAGGAAAACGGGGAACCAACAACCTAATTAATCTAACACTCCCATGGTCCAACTTTGTGATTTCAATAACAACGGTGCAAATTCTCTCTGTCCTTCCCTTTCACTTCATCTAATCTTCATTAGCAAAGGGCTTCGATGAACCACCGGTCTTCTTTGGAAGCAGAAGGTTGTGAATGTTAGGCATCACTCCACCATTGGCAATGGTCACATCACCAAGAAGCTTGCTTAGTTCTTAACGATTCTCACTCAGTTCATTACGATTGCTTTTGCGCACTCTCTCTCGAAGCACGAACGAATTAATCACTTTTGCATTCAATTCTTCATCACAAATGATGGGGTCGAGGACAGAAGAAGATAAGGGGAAAAAAATCTGTAGAGGGTTTTAGCCGATGAACCCTAAATTCAGCACTTCAGGTCAGTCTATTCTTATATAGATATATAGATCATACGCTCTGTGATGTCGGCTTTGTTGTGTTACATTATTTCATTTTTCCAGTGATTCCTCGTAAGAAATGAAAGTTATTATGGAACCTAAATTCCTGACTTCTTTGCAAATAAATTTGCCAGCAATGGGCTCTTTACCATTTTTTTTCTCACATAAATCATCTTTGCTTCGAAAACCCAAGTTCTGTTTAGAGAACCCTATTTCAATTCCCTCTGTAAAGACATCATTTTTGGGTCAAAAGTTGGTTTTTGAGCAAAACAATGTATCTTTGGGGAATTTGAGGAGAACCCATTTTCGTGTTCCGTTAATAAGTGTGGGTACTGTGAAGAAGAGGAAAGAGCTTCCTTTTGATAATGTAATTCAAAGGGATAAGAAGATCAAGTTGGCTTTAAAAATTAGGTAGATTTTAGTGAGCCAACCGAATAGGATTATGGCCCTTCACGATTTGGGTAGATGGAGAAAAGAGTTGGAGCTGCAGAAAAAGCGGCGATTTATTGCTTTGTTGAGAAAATTTCCTTCTGTGTTTGAAATTGTGGAAGAAGGGGTATATTCACTTCAGTTTAAGTTAACTCCAGAGGCCAAGAAGCTTTATCTCGAGGAGTTGAAGGTTAGGAATGAAACGGAGGACTTGTTGGTTATCAAGCTAAGGAAATTGTTGATGATGTCGATTGAGAAGAGGATTCTTTTGGAGAAGATTGTCCATTTGAAGACTGATCTTGGACTTCCATTGGAGTTTCGTGACACTATTTGTCACCGATACCCATAGTATTTCAAGATTGTTGCAATAGAACAAGGACCAGCTTTGGAGTTGACTTATTGGGACCCTGAGCTTGCTGTCTCTGCTGCAGAGCTCCAAGAAGAAGAGAATAAGGAAAGAGAGATGGAGGAGAGAGATTTGATTTTTGATCAGTCCCCCAAGTTCAATGGACTGAAGCTACCAAAGGAGCTTAGTATTTCGAAAGGCGAAATGAGAAGGATTTCTCAATTTAGAGATATACCTTCTATATCGCCTTAATCTGATTTTTCAGAATTGAAGTCTGGCACTCCAGAGAAAGAAAAGCATGCATTTGGTGGTGTTCACGAGATCTTGAGCCTCACCGTTTAGAAGGGAACACTTGTTGATCATTTAACCCATTTTCGAGAGGAATTCAGATTTTCTCAACAACTTAGGGGATGTTGATAAGGCATCCTGATATGATCTATGTTTCTCTGAAGGGCGATAGGGACTCTGTTTTCCTGCGTGAAGCATATCACAATTCCCAGTTGATAGAAAAGGAATAGTTGTTGCTCACCTCTTTTTTTTTTTAATATATTATTTATCAATTACATAAACATTACATCATTAATTATTTAATTAACCAAAAAATTACATCTTTATTAATAACAAATTAATTCTCAAACAAAACTATTAAATATAAACTAAGCAAACGTGCATTGCACGTTGCTTACACCTAGTAAACATAAATGTATGTTTTTTTCTTCTTGCCATTCTTGCGATTATTTATATATAATATATATAAAACTCGACTTCAGACTATCAAACTAAGTAACTTCTTTAAAACTTATAAATAAGAAAAATATAATGTATCTGAACAAAATTTAAGCTTAACTAACCATGCCATCTGTCAATTTTGAGAAGAAAAACAAAATTAATAAAATTTCTTGAATTCAATAGATCAAACTATCTCATGGCTATTACCAGCTGCAACAGATAAACTATGACCAAAACTTACTTTAAAAATATCAATGGTAGTATCTGCTGTGCATAAATATATTCAAGATTTTCAATTAAACATGAACACTAGAACACCACAGCACGATTATAATACGTCCACCATGGTTTCAGAAAAGGGAGCAGGGAAAATGGCAGAGGCCAAAATTCACTATTTTCCACCAAATGCTCTAAATAGGACCTAACAAAATAAATGCGGCCACTCAGAGCCCAGTCATCCTATAGTCAATCGTTTAAGAGTCAAAATTCATTCCATTCACAGGGGTACAAGAAGGTACTATGGGAAACACTGGCAGATCCAAAGAACAAACAACAAATTTTCAAGAAATTTATTCCATCCATCTAAATAGTACAAGGACAAAAAATATCAGCTGATGATCATTTTGTTTATGAATTCAGCTTGCTCAGGGAAATGCTCCAACAGTTCATCCTTTGTCACCCAGACAAAATCTTCGCAGTTTTTAACGCTAAACTTGTTGGTAGCAATCACTTGAGACTTGAAGAAGAAGTGCTGACAAAGTTGCTAGATGTTAACAAGAGAGCGAAGTATACAAAAGCGAAATACATAAGTAGGATCTTATGGCTGTGAAATCTTCTAGTAGGCATTCTCAGTGAGAGTTGTCCACTAAAACAATACATGTATCAATATAATGGAGCCAACCGGAATCTTTAACCCTCCGTTTGGAAAGTATCTTAAACAGTTTAATTTATAAATATATAGAAATGAGCCGTGAATAATTAGATAATACTTGGGGGTCTAATGGAATGTGTGGTTTAAAATGAAGTTTGACCATTTATAAATTATTTACATTTATTAATTAGCGAAATGAAGGCTAAGATGTTTACCTTGAAAGAATTAATGTCCTGGTCAGCCTCAGCAGGCTGCATAGCCATATGGCCCATTGGAGCATTTCCAACAAAATAGGCGTGGGAAAGATCTCCAATCACAGATTTTAATGCAGATTCCGCACACTGCAAATATATGGGAATAATTTCCTCACTCTAATACTTTAGAATCAACAAATTTCAAATGGAAATACAGAACAAACTTAGGGAACTCAAAAAAAGTAGAAAGTAAGAACCACCTCGCGCAGAGTCTTTTCGGATGCATAAACTTTCTCTGGGAAATGCCAGACACTTTTCCCACTAGGAGAACCAAATGTTGGGCCATAAAGTAGAAGATACAGCCTTCGGTCTAGGGCTCTTTGTAATGACCTACAAGACAATATTTCCATATTCAATACAAACAACACATGCACTATTGCAGGTGATGTCGCGTAGTGAAGAGGCATATTCCTCACAACCTACAGTAGGAATACTACTTCAGCTGCATGAGAGAACTGAGTCAGATTAAAGAGAGACAATGCTAATTGGTCTTTTTGATGCATCCTTTTGCAGAGCTGGTGGAGCAAAAGTACAAGTACTTTTGAGGATTACCTCTCAATTTTTATTTATTCTCATGAAGTGTATTGACTGCTTTTAGTATAGATTACAATAGGAAGTAAACAACTAATAGGCCATAGATTCTTCTTTTTCGCATCAGGTAATATTTTATATCAAAGGATGAAAACTGAGATAAGCGTCTATATGGCTAGAAATGGTATTTTATGTGACTTCTGACTAGGTACCAGACAAAATAGTCGTAGAAGAGTTAAAGTTATCCCCAAAAAGAAGGAAAGTATCTAAATTTATGTCCAAAAATTCTAAGGACTTCCTCTCCTCACAATGACAAGAAAGCCAGGTTGGCGTGAAAATTCACCTTTATTGCATCTTATATCACAGAAAAAACATTATATTACCTTTTGTTGTTAGATTTATCTGCCTCTGTGATCCGTGGAGCTGGTTCAAACTCAATTTGATAATCACCTTTTCCCCTGGAAATGTATGTGGTTATTACATACTAAAGAACAAGTCTGAATCAACAATATGGATATTTAACAGAAAGACAATCCTGCATGCATGACTATGGTACTATGCCCTATTCACCAAAAAAAAGGAATCGATATGCAAATAATGAATCACGAGATGCTTCTACAACTGCCCACTTGAGATGTATGATCTTGAGAGAGACTGAACTTGGCTTTATCATCAACATAAGGATATGGAAGACATCTGACTTTAACAAAGAGAGAGAGATAAAATTTCATTTGAAAAGTAGAACAAAATTTTACCTGCAATATATGTTCCATATACCAAATATATTAACAGAGCTGAAGTACTAATCAATATTAGTCAATGATAAAAAGCTTATTACACACTCAAAAAAAGGCTTCAGTTTCTATAACCATAGATGCCATGACATCATCTACTTTTCTCTACAAATCATACAGAAAAACCTAAAAAAAATTGACTTTCTTCAATAACCACAAACTGAGGGAATTACAATATTTCCAAAGGGAATCTGCTAATGGAAGCCTCGTAACCACATTATATTAACGTAAATAAAGAAGAAAGGAAAAAATTATTACCTGGTATCAGATTTTTTCAAGAAAGCTTCCGGGTATTCCCGCCGATATTGCTGCCTCCATCGGAACCTAAATGTGCATTCCAACCACCAAAAGAAGAGGCAAGTTAAACAAATAAGTTCCCTGTGACCAACAGTAACAACAAGACGAAGAGATGGCAGATGCCATTGAACCCCAAATTTCATGCATCCTGCTGCTCTTATTTAAGGAAATATAGTTTTATGTCTACAGTCCAAATATATAGAGAAAAACGCACGAGTCTTCTGATATTTTTTATGCGTGTAACCAGCAGCCGGTATGAGTTAATTATTAAATAAGTTTCTTTCATCATGCTTCCTCAACTCTTTATCCCTAAAATGAAATTGGCTCCAAACACAGTCACACACAAAAGCTGACTCACTTTCAGTATTTCCTAAAACTTCATTGTGTAATCTAAAACGAAAAAGAATTAAAGAATAATGTATGTACCAAAAAAATGCTTACGAGAACTCTTGAAAAGCATAGACGGCAGGATCGATTTTGGGGATGACAACTGGGAGCCTCTCGAACACTACTGAAGCTATAATCTTATCATCCCTGCTCTTCGATGTTGAAGTGGAAAACCGTCGCCCTGTTACCAACGATTGAGCCAACCTCGCATACTGCGTCGTTCTCCGCATTGTCCAAGATCTAACTACCAAAATAGAGAAAAAGAGAGAGATTGATATTGCTGTAAATCATTGCACATTTATTAATGCAATAATCAGTTGTACCTGAAAGAGGATTTGTTAAACCCTAGTAGAGCAGGGAAACGAAGAGAAGAAGAGGGAGGGGTTTAACCTGCAACCCTAACGACAATTGAGTGGGTCAAATAGCCACTTTCATAACCGATCCGAATACCTGAAAATGTTATAACCCAACCGATTTTTGGACCTATTTTCAATCAGGGAAATTGGGTCTAATAGCCACTCTCATAGTACACCCTGCAATTTTAGCCTTTGACCAGAATTAAAGTTTTAAAATAAATATTTTAAATCAAAATTAATAGATTACCTAAATTATCCATATTACATTACAGTGAAGTCATTCTCACTTTCTATACACAATTCAAAATCAACGGTAAAACAGCATGCTGCCTTTTAAACGACTGAGTGTCGTTTTAACTAATTTCATATTCGTATCACTTTATATTCTCTCATATCCAGATAAAAATTAATTAAAATAAATTTTAACTATATTTAGAGTGAAATTGAGAATTTGTGACCCAAAACGACATGTTGTCGTTACAAACGGTTCGATGACGTTTTAACTAATTTAGTATTCGTTTTACTTTATATTCTCTCGTACCCACATAAAAATAAGCGAAACAAGTTTTTAGAGTGACATCGAGACCTCGTAGCCCAAAATGTCAAGTTGCCATTCAAAATGCTTTGCTGTCATTTCAACTAATTTAATATCTGTTTCACTTTATTTTTCACTCGTTTGCACAAACAAAAGCAAGTTTCATTACATTTAGACATCAATGTCTATACAAATTTCACACGATAATGACCAACACTGTTGTTCTGTGAGTAAACTACATTATACTTACTACGAACAAAGGTAACTAACCCAAATTCCATATATTCTAATTATAGGATAAAATACTCAACCAATTAGCTCGTTTAACTTGTATAAGTCTTCCAGATGGTCCAAGATCTGATTTATTTATTTTGGAGTGAAATCAAGGTCCTATGATCGGGGGCGGAGCTAGACTAAGAAAGTAGGCGGGCCTAGAGGTAGAGGTAGAGGTAGAGGGGTTCAAACCCACGATTTTTTTTTTTTTTTTTGATACGTTATTAACAAAAAAAATCTTATTACAAGCATTCCCTTCGAGTCTGATATCAAAAACATAGCATGTTTAGTCGTTCAATGTGTACCAGTCTGGTATCCAAAACATAGCACGATTGCATGTGTTATGTTTTGTATACCATACTTGTTACATTTTTCTTGGTGGTCAAGTGTAGTATAATTTCCAATCGGACGTCTGATGTGACTCACTATAGTTTGAACTTTGTGTGGACCGTGACGTCTAAATCTAGTTAAAACTTCCGTTCTTACACTTTCATGTGAAAACGAGTGAGAATGAAGTTAAACGAACACGAAATTAGCAAAAATAATATACATACATTTAAAATGACTACATGCCATTTTGGGTCACGGGCTCTCGATTTTTCTTTGAAACCAGTAAAAACAATGTTTGGAACATCATAGATAAGTTGTACATATTGAACGATTGCACATGCTATGTTTTGTATACATTTTCCTTAGTGTCAAGTGTAGTGTAATCTCCAATCGGACGTATGATGTGACTCACTATAGTGATCAATGCCGTTTAAGGTCACAGGAAATTGATTTCACTCCGAAACTGGCAAAACAGTATTTGAAACATCACACATGACTAGTATTTATATAGTTAAAACTTTCATCCCTAAACTTTAAAAACGTCAGATATACGTTTAAAATAATCAGATGTCGTTTCGGGTCTCAGGTCTCGATTTCACTCAAAAACTAGTCGATCATGGTTTGAAACATCTTAGAAGACTTGTACATGTTGAATTAGCTAATTTGTCGAGTATCTTATTTCACAATTAGAATATAATGGAATTTGTATTATTTACGTTCATTCGTAGTGAAGTAAAGTATAAATTACTTACAAAACAATCATTATCGGATGAACTTTGTAACTAACTTGTTGTTCAAATACGGTAAAAATTTGAATTCATTTAATTTTTATATAAATATAAGTGAATATAAAGTGAAATTAATACAAAACTAGTTGAAATGGCAACTGGCTATTTAAAATGTTAGCATGTCATTTTAGTTCACAGGGTCTCGATTTCACTTTAAAACCATTCGATCATATTTTTGAACACCTTAAAAGATTTGTATAAGTTAAACAAACTAATTTTTTTAGTATCTTATCTATGATCGAAGTATAATAGAATTGAAGATACTTACCTTCATTCATAGTGAAGACTAGTATAGTATATTCATGGAAAATGTTGTTGATCACTATCGGGTGAACTTTTTTTTATCGATCTTGGACGTTTAATGTTGCTTATCGATTTTACTCTAAATGTAATGAAATTTTTTTTACTTTCATTTTCATGTGGGTACGAGAGAATATAAAGTGAAACAAATACAAAATTAGTTAAAACGTTATCAAATCATTTATAACGATGGCATGTCATTTCGGTTACGAACTGTAAATTTCACTCCAGATATAGTTAAAACATGTTTTTCAATAATTCTCATATGGATACAATGGAACTTAAAGCGAAATTAATACAAATTTTGTTAAAATGATACTTAGTCGTTTAAAAAGGCATGTCGAACAATTATATATTTTTTGTTTTGCAAACCCTAAACCCTAAAACCTAAACCCTAAATGGCAACCCTCCCTTTAAAATGATTAGATGTCGTTTTGGGTCAGGAGGTATCAATTTCATTCCGAAACTAGTAAAACAGTGTTTGAAATACCATACATGTCTTGTACACATTGAACGACTATACGTGCTATGTTTTGACTATCACACTTGCCACTTACTTTTTCTCTATTGTAAAGTGAAGTGTAGTACTGTAGTGTAGTTTCCAACCGAATTATATAGCAACTTGCTATAGTTTTGACAAATGTGTCGGCCGTAACGTCGAAATGTAGTTAAAACTCTCATCCACAAACTTTCAAGTGGTTACGGGCGTGAATAAATCGAAATGAGCACGAAATGAATAGAAACGTCACTGATACGTTTAAAACGACCAGATGTCGTTTTGGATCACGAGGTATCGATTTCACTTCGAAACTAGTAAAATCGTGTTTCAAAGGTCATACATGTCTTGTACACATTGAACAACCATACGTGCTATGTTTTGACTATCAAACTTGCCACTTAAGTTTTTCTTATTGTCAAGTGAAGTGTAGTGTAGTTTCCAACTGAATTATAGAGTAACTTGCTATAGTTTGAACTTTTTGTGGATTGTGATATTGAAATCTAGTTAAGACTTTCATTCTTACACTTTCAAGTGGACACGAGCGAGAATAAAGCGAAAATAACACGAAATTAGCAAAAATGATATACATACATTTAAAATGATTGCATGTCATTTTGGGTCACGGGTTCTCGACTTTTTCTTCGAAACTAGTAAAAAACAATATTTCATTCTAGTTAAATTTAGTTAAAACTTTTATTCTTACACTTTCATGTAAAAATGAGCGAGAATTGAGTGAAACAAACACGAAATTAGTAAAAATGATGTACATATGTTTAAAATGACTACATGCCGTTTTGGGTCATGGATTCTCGATGTTTCTTCGAAATTAGTAAAAATAATGTTTAGAATATTATAGATAAGTTATATATATTGAACGATTGCACATGCTATGTTTTCTATACCATCTTGTTTTATTTACTTTATTTCGTAATTAAGTCTAATATAACTTACTCACGGAACAATGGTGTTGGTTATTATCAAGTGAACTTTATGCTGATAAACGGGTCCAGACATAATGAAAACTTCAATTCGTTCATTTTCATGTGCATACAAGTGAGAATAAAGTAAAGCGGATACGAAATTAGTTGAAACGACACCAAATCGTTTAAAATGGCAGCATGTCATTTTGGATTACAGGGTCTCGATTTCACTCCAAAATGAGTCGATCATATATTAGAACATCATGTAAGATTTATACAAGTTAAACGGATTAATTTATTGAGTATCTTATCTCATAATTGGAATTTAAATTATTTACATTTTTAACGACATCATGTTGTTCTGCGTGGCGGAACCTTGATTTCACTACAAAATGAGTCGACTAGATTAGAAAAACTTCTACTCTTTCATTTTAATGTACATACGAGTGAATAAAGTGAAGTAGATAAAAAATTAGTTGAAACGACACCTAATCATTTAAAATGGCAGCATGTAAGATTATAGGGCCTCAATTTCACTATAAATGTAGTGAAAAATTATCTACATTAGTTAAAATATCACCAAACCGTTTATAAATACAACATGCCATTTTGGATTAGGGACTCTCAATTTCACTCAAAATATTGTTAAAACTTGTTTTCATTAATTTTTATGTGGATACGAGGAAATATAAATTGATACGAACATAAAATTAGTTAAAACGGCATTATGCCATTTTACAATCGGTTTTAAATTGTGTATGAAAACATTGAAAAGTAGGATTTATGTTTGGGGATATGGTAAATGTTGATTCCAAAATGGACATTTTAGTCATTTCAATTTAAGGGTATTTAAAACTTTTAATATATGATTAAATGGACCATGTGCTATCTGAACAATAAGTATTGAGTTAGCCTATTTTACCAAACAACATGGTTGACTGGCCTCTTTAAGCAAATCCCCCTTTTCAATCTTCCTAATTCGACCAAGCCAGTCTGATTCAATTTTAAAACATTAGTTTTCAATTTTCTATAGTCCGAATAGGAACCAGAAACAAAGCTCATAGTTATCCCTCTCTTCAATAATTAACTTTTTATCTCTCTAATTCCGATTTTTCAAATTCAACTAATGTACAAATTAAATTTTAAAGTAAATAGGAAAATAGTTAGAGGTAGATTTTCGGATGGGCTAAAATTTATAAAAATTAATAATGATAACATAATCCAGTACGTGTACCAAACATGTACTAAATTAGAGAAAAGGGCTAGAAGTGAACATGCATAAAGAATTGTCACATAATCATGAGTTTAATGCCGAGTTTCAGGTTTCTAACATATGTCTAATGCTAAAGTGTACTTAATCTCACACTTATTTAGTCAAGTAAGAAGGTAGTTCGTTGAGAAAAAGACGTTATGCAAATCTCGAAGCCTCGTTTATAGGACATGACTAGATACAAGAGACTAGGGTAGCAGTAGTCCCTATCTTTTAGACATTCATAGGACAAAAAATATTACAGCATTCAACCGAATCATACAATTTTGCAATTAAAATTGATTAACGGGACTTTGCCCTCTCTATTTTTTCTCTCTGAATATGAATTAACAACAACAAATAACACATATACAGAAAAAAATGAAATATTGCACAACAAATAACACATATACAGGAAAAAAAATGAAATATTGCCAACACTGGAATACGAGAAAAGTACATGATCTTCCACTTGTAATCTTAAAGATACGAGAAATACTATTTTATATAGGCATGGAAGCCAGCAAATATGGACAGGGCAGGGAAGATACATCTTAAGCATGTTTTGCAACCTTTCTTTAGAGCAAATGCATGTGAATTTGCTCTTCATTGGAGAGGGGGAACAATTGGCAAAATAAAGGTAGATAAGTCAAATTGAGCTAAAAATCTGCAAGCCCTGATATGAACTGTTGACCTATGGTTGATCATAACCTTAATGTTTTGATTATAACAAACAAGTCCATCTTGTTTACTAACAAATTGAATTGAGTGTTTAAGCCTTCAAAGTTATAAAGATTATTATTCACACTCAAATGAAGTACAAGTGAAGGTTAAACGAGCATTCAAGACAAATCATTCGAAACAATAGTGATTTGCATACAACAATCAAATTGGAACTTAACAAAATTGTAAATCAAGATACAAGTCAAAGAGAGGCTCGAAGAGATCAAGAACATTGAAGATAGAGTTATTTATCGAACCTCATTTATGTATGAAATGTATAACTCGTCAATGTTTAGCAAGTACACAAAGCTCGGGTATTTCTCATAAATTCATCACTTGCATAAATTGGTTTGACATGAAAATGATTTTGGAAAATTAAGATTTGTAATATATCAAAAACCTTGAAAAATCATTTTCAAACGTCCCTCAAAAGATCACACTTCAACTTTCAATCAAAAAGTTATACTCCGGTTTTCAATCTCATATAAGGACAGATATTTGACATAGAATATGATCTAATTTGAAGATGATTTTTGAAGCAAATTTGTAGCCCTTTGAGTTATCTTTCCAACCCATTTTGAATCACCTTAATCGGATATCTAGAAAGAAAGATATGATCAAAATACTAAAAGTTGTCCGGCCTGTTTACTTCGGTCGACCGAAACATTTTGGTTGACCGAAACGTCAACGGTCGGATTTCCAACGGTTGGATTTTCAAACGGCTACATTGACACTTTCGGTCGACCAAAAGGTACTGTTCATCAACCGAAAGTGCCTGCAAGCCTCCTTTTTAGCTCCATAAATATCCATCTCTTCTCCATTCATTTTCAACAACTTAGAAGAGATTTTTGAGAGTTTTTTTATTAAGATATCGTTGAGTTTACTGGAGTATAAATTCTATTTCATTTATTACAAAGAATTTCTTGATTGTTCCAACCTATTTTTATCCATTTTATCAAGAATTCTATTTTGTAAAGAACTTCTCACAATCTCATCTATTCTTCATTTTTTGTAGAAGTTTTCTTTGCCAACACTTTTATTAAAATGTAAAATCTCTCTTCATACTTAACTTGTATTATTGGTTAAGAGAGATCATTGGATGGAAACTTTGATACAAAGATACAAACTATTTCATCATCCATCATTCATCAAAGTTTACAACATCAACACTTGAGCTTAATTATTTGTTATCTATTGAAGTGTTTACCTAACTCTCAAATACTTAAACTTGAGTATATCATTTGTTAAGAGAGTTTCTTCATTGTAAAATTATCACTTATTTCTTGACGGTTTCGAGAGCCTTGTGAAAACTCAATTGTAAGGATATGTGCTCCTTGTTGTAAGTCACTTAAAGGTAGGTGCTCCTTGTTGTAAGTCACTTAAGGATTTGTACTCCTTGTTGTAAGTTACCATTATAATGCACTTGGCCTTACTCGTGACGGAGAGCTTGGTAACGGGGGACGTAGATCATTGCATTGGATCGAACCTCTATAACATATCGTTTGCATTCTCTATCCCTTTTACTTGACGCATTTACTTCGCGCAAATTTACATTGTTCCATTTACGTGTTTACTTGTATTTAGATTATTCTCTATCATTGCATTTACTTCGCGCAAATTTACATTATTCCATTTATGTGTTTACTTGTGTTTAGATTATTCTCTATCATTTGCGTGCTCACTTATTAAAATCTTGAGTGATTAACGAAAAAGTTTTAATAATCAATTCACCCCCCTCTTGGTTAGTTATTCTTGGGCTAACATGAACATCTTGTGAGCTTATTTGTTTACACGTAGAAACATTCAAGTTGCTTAGTTATTTTAAGTCGATCCCCATATGCCTAGAAGGCTAGAATCCATTCTTAGAGGACAATGAGTTTGTTGACACACTAAAAGTGCAGCCCAAATTAAATAACCCAAAGAGAGAGACCCAATTGGAGAGTCCAGGATAAAGGCCCAAATAAGGTTATTGGTGGATGTAGAGGAAGCCCACGAACACAGTAACATCATCGCCCAAGCCTGCAAGACGTCCAGAATTTGAGCGAATGGAGTGCCTTACAGTCACCCGTTCTTGCCCGAACCTTCGAATCGCCCAAAATCTTAATACATGAGATATTATGGTCATCCAGAATAGCAGTTACTGAAACAATTATCGAGCAGATTATCACATTCCACGATTTAAGGAGCCCATTTGAAGACAGTTGAACGACAAAGAGTAATGGCAACAGTTAGAGATGACAGTTCCACGACAAGTTAGCCACCATGAAGAAAGTGGGTGATTAGAAAGCAATCAAACAGTTTCCAAGCGGTTTGTCACGAAAAAATCATCATGGGAATATAAAATTAAGAAAAGACGTAGAGGAAAGGACCCCGAACCAAACACTCTCAAATAAAAAATATGTAATTTCAATTTCTTAGATTAACTTTAATTATCCATTTTCAGTACTCGTGAGCTTGCGCCCTTTGGAGGCATTCTGTTTATTTTCAATTGTAACTCTCATCAATAAAGCACCCCATTTTGGGACTTTGTCTCAAAAGGTTTGTCCCTTACACAATCGTCTGAATTTTTTTTTAAATTGTTAGCGACAACCCTCGCGAAACAATTTGGCATGTCCGGTGGGACATTGGTGTTTAGTGTTGAAGATACAAAAAGTGAAGCATTATGCCTCATAAACATTCTGATAAGGAACCAGCAAGTCGCGGAGTAGTCTAGTCTGTAATCGAGCGATATGAGGAGCAGCAAAACTCTCCACGAATAGAAAAACAAAGTCAAAGCAATTACAGTCGTTACGAACAAATGACAGAGTTGAGTCCTTGACCCATGCGTGCATTGCTCGACGAACTCATACAGGATGTCGTTGAACAGGTAAATCTACGAAATGTTCATAATATGGAAATATTTACCCAAAGTGGGAATGCACATTATGATAATATAGTCAAACAACTAAATACATTAAATGAGATAATGAACAAGTTAGTAGGCCAAATGTGTCAGCCAGTTATACCTATGGCAAATCACTTTCAAACCAGGACAATTGTGGGACATAATTCACTACATAATTCTTCTGGTTTGAACTTAAATCAAGGACTAGAACCACCCTTTGGTCCGTCTACTTCAAACCAGGGGGTAGTGGAACGCCAGACTTGAATGGTGGTAATGGGATTACCAACCTCGGAGGTAATTCAATTATAAGAGATAATGTCCGAATGATAGACAGAACACCCCGCGTATTAATGATGGTTTGAACACTCAATTTAATGGTAATAACGGCCCAAATAATGGCAATTTTGTTGCCAACCAAGGACCAAATGTTAAGCCTCAAACGAATCAACCATTAAACTAACCCCGTAGGAATTCCATATGATCCCAATGTCATGTTAATGAATCAAATCATGGAGATAGTACATGATCAAATAGCTCTTGGGGTACATCCTGTCATCAGGCCCATACCCTGATTGGGTAGATCAAGGATATCCATGGCCTAGAGGGTACAAAGTGCCAGAATTTTCATTATTCACTGGTTTAGGGGAAGTGTCCACTCTAAAACACATAAGGCAATTCACACTGAAGAGTGGTGAAGTAACTGACTACCATAAAATGAGGTTGTTCCCTAGTTCATTAACAGGAGTAGCCTTCTCCTGGTTCATTAACTTGCCAGTAAACTCTGTTCAAACATGGCAACAATTGGAACAATTGTTTCATGCTCAGTTTTACAAGACTGAATCTGAAGTTACTTTGGCCGATTTGGCGAATCTACGTCAAATGCCAAACGAATGGCAAAAGGTTTCCTTCAAAGGTTCAAAACAGCAAGAAGTAAGTGTTTTGTACCTTTGCCCGAAAAAGAATTTGTCAAAATCGCTCAAAGTTGTCTAAGCTTCGATCTAAAAAAGAAATTCCAGGACATGGAATTTCCAGATCTTTTTCAATTGAGAGCAAACGTGATTAGGTATGAACGATTAATAAGAGAAGAAGAGTAAATAAAAAACTCTAGCAAGGAGACTTATTATAGAAACCCAAATTTTGATGTTCATGCCATTAATACGAATATTACGACCAAACCGAAGTATGTTTTGCCGAATTAATCAAAGGAGATGCAAATACTTGTCCTATAATGGCTAAACCTAGAGTATCGAGCAAGGATGAGCCTATAAAAGATGAAAATAAAAAGGTTAGAACGTTCTCGTTCGATGTAAACAAAGCTGGCCTTATATTTGATAAATTATATAACGATAAGCAGTTAAAGCTGAGCGATAAACATAAGTTGCCAAGCCCTGAACAAATTAAGGGTAAAAAATATTGTAAGTGGCATAATGCATGGTCACATTTGACTAACAACTATTTGGTTTTCCGTCATGTATTACAGGTGGCCATTGAATCAAGACGAATTACGTTTGAAGATAAGAAGAAGATGGCAGTGGATGAGAACCCTTTCCCACAACCACTTGGAGTAAACATGGTGACGAGGTTTTAAAAACAAGTTGCCAAAATTCAAGTTGGTCATAGATGACGGAGAAGAGGACTCTGAGCCACTCCCCAGTGTCTTCGAACGCATCAAAAGGAAGGAACCCAAGCAGGATGAAGACGTCCTATGTGCAAGATGTAAAGGAGATGTGAGTACGAAAACAGGGAGCTCAGGAGCATGGCACCGTCACCATCGCCCTGATTTTGTTCCAGATGCACAGTGAGTTAGAGGGCGATGTACGTCATTCTATAGAAGACTGCCTTTTGAGAGACGGTTCAGGCCAACGAATAATGTGAGGACATTTAGGCCGCAACCTTGCCAACGAAATATATGGCATTCATTCCAATATAATGCAGGAATGGTGACACCCTTCAATGAGACGACTAGAACCCAACAAAGACGAAATGTCCTCGAAGATAGTGAAGAGACTGGTACAAGCGAATCGATAGGAGAATTTCCAGAAAGTTCTTCTGGGAGATCGAAGTTTGAGCGCGACAGAAGGGATGAAGAAGATCCAGATCAGCCCCTAACTATTCAGTTCGGTATGTTACCTCCCGTCATAGCTAATAACTATTTACTATCCAACGATTCAAGAACAAAGAGAAAGAAGAAGAAAGAAAGGATAACGAAGAAGAAGCGTGTGCGCTGGAATGTGAAGAAGGCCAAACTTCCAGAGGGGCCTATGATGATGAAGAGGATGATGGCATGACGAACATCGAAGAAGAAATTGATCTGGAGGCAGAAAGAAGAAAGAGATGAGTATCGCGTAATACTCTATTGAAACAACTACATCGAGAGGGAGTTCGTGAAGTGGACTTGTTGGGGGAACCATCTGGGCTTTCTTTCGATTATTATATGCTATACGGGACACCCAAAAGGAAAAGGAGAGTACCTCGCTCTGAAAAGTATGGATCACCTCCAAGAATATTGCCTCCTCCCACAGGTTGGGTAACTGAAAATGAAGCTCCGGAAAGTAGTAAAAAGGAAGTCCAAGAAACAGAAGCTCAGTGCGACATACTGCACATTGACTTATCACAAATGGATAGTTCAACAGAGGACAAGCAAGAAGTGGAAATAGATGCTGCTGAAAAGGTTATTTTTAAAAGACCAGCCATGAAGTTGACCAAACACTTGAGGCCATTGTACGTTAAGGCTCTAGTTAACGGTATACCTGTGGCGAAAGTACTCATTGATAATGGAGTACCTATAAACACCATCCCATCTAGGATAATGAGGAAAGTTGCAAAGACAGAAAGTGATATGATTCCAACAGAAGTCATCCTTACAAGTTTCAATGGAGGAGCAATTTCAGTTAAAGGGGTTATGCCATTGGACATAACTGTTGGGACAACTACTAGGACCACAGTCTTTTTCATGATAGATGGTCCTACCAGTTACAATGTGTTCTTAGGAAGGGATTGGATACATGGAAGTTACTGCATACCTTCAGCGCTCCATCAATGCTTGGTTTTCTGGAATGACAAGGGTGAGCAGAAGTGGTGCAGGTAGATCATAGACCTTTTGTTGCAGAAGCAAACTCCGTGGAAAGGTTCATGTACAAGAAAAATTATGCACCTGTAAGAGTAGTTCAAGATGGAGAAGAAACTCAAATTGTTGCGCAGAGCGAAGAGCCGTTTTCAGTAGATGAGCTTCTTGATATGTTCAATCAAATGAGGCCAAACATAGTGGCCCTGGAGGAGCCAGTAATTGGCAAAAAAGTAATCAAAGAGTTTTAAATGAGCTGTAAGCGTCCAGGCTTTCAAAGCCAAGTTAATGGCTTTCAATAAAGAATGTAAGAACAAGACGAAAGAAGAAGTAGTTTTGAAAGCATTGGAAGACAAATTGGCAGTGTTCGAGTTGGAACAAAGTATTGGCCGAGAAGTCAACAAAGTGGATTGTTTAGATGAAAAAGTGCCTATAAGGGACATGGATGATGAAGCAATGGAGATCACCTAGCCTGGATATGCTCAAGCACAAGACCCTCCAGTTAAAGTAAATATTGGCAATGAAGGGGATAATCGCCCAACATTCGTCAGCCAAATGCTCGATCAAGAGGTCAGTGACAAATTAATCGCTTTATTAAAAGAATATAAGGAATGTTTTGCTTGGGAATATGAATATATGCCTGGTTTAGATAGAAATTTGGTAGAATATAGATTGCCAACCAAGCCAAATTTCAAACCTCATAAACAACTTTCTAGGCGTTTTGCTCCTAATGTACTTCCCGAGATAAAGAAAGAGATATAGCGATTATTAAAAACAGGCTTTATTAGAACAACCAGATATGTTGAGTAGTTGTCTAATATCGTGTCAGTACTAAAAAAGAATGGTAAGTTAATGGTATGCATAGACTTTAGGAACCTAAACATGGCCACACCCAAAGATGAATATCCAATGCCTACGTTAGATTCTTTAGTAGATTCAACTGCCGGGCACGTAATATATTCCTTCACGGACGGATATTCAAGATATAATCAAATTTATATAGCTAAGGAAGATATACATAAAACTGCATTCAGATGCCCTGGATCTCTAAGATGTTTTCAATGGGTAGTTACGCCTTTCGGCCTGAAAAATGCAGGAACAACTTATCAAAGGGAAATGAACTTGATTTTTCACGATATGATAAGCAAGTTTGTTGAGGTGTATGTAGATGATATAGTGGTCAAATCTATTAAAGAAGAAGACCATTTTGAACAATTGAGATGTTCATTTGAGAGAATGAGGCAATATAAACTAAAATTGAATCCCTTGAAATGTGCATTTGGTGTTAATGCAGGAAACTTCCTTGGTTTCCTAGTGCACAAAAGGAGAATTGAACTTGACAAAAATAAAGTGAAGGCCATCTTAGAGGCCAAACCACCTAGCAATAAAAAGAAATTACAAAGGTTTTTAGGCCAAGTAAACTTTTTAAGACGCTTTATTTCTAACTGTGTAGGGCGAACTAAAACTTTTTCACCGCTTTTAAAGTTGAAAAATCAAGACGAATTCGTCTGGAAAGAAGAACATCAAAAAGCTTTTGAAAGCCTAAAGGCATATTTATCAAGTCCACCAGTGTTGGTGTCACCAATCAAGGAAGGCCAATGAAAATATATATATCGGCTGAACAAGAATCAATAGCTGGAATGGTCACGCAAGAGGACCAATTTGGAGAAGAAAGTGATATTTACTACTTGAGTAGACGGTTAGCAAAATGTGAATATAATTACTCTGTCATTGAAAAATTATGTTTTGCATTGTATTTCACATGTACAAAATTAAGGGCTTATTTGATTTACGGCATGTAAACGTTTATTTGATTTCTAAAGTGAATTTGATTAAATATATGTTCTCTCGCCCTATTTTACATCAAATGATAGGCCTTTCGACTTTAGCGTTATCAGAATTCGAAATACAATACATACCCCCAAAAGGCAATCAAAAATCAGGCTTTGGCTAACTTCCTAGCCGATCATCCATGCCTTGACATGCCTGACGAAATTGAATTAGAAATTAACTCATTCGAATTAAAACCTTGGGTTTCATATTTCGATGGGTCAAAACCCTCTAAAGGTGCAGGAGTAGGAGTAGTATTGATAAATCCTTTAGGGATTTGTTACAAGTTCGCATTCACTTTGGATAGGATATACACCAATAATCAAGCTGAATATGAAGCATTAATTGTAGGCTTAGAATTAATGATAGATATGGAGATAAAGAATGTAATTGTTAGGGGCGATTCTCAATTGGTAATTCACCAATTGATTGGTGATTTTAAGTACCAAAGTGATTCCATTATAAATCAATATGAAATCGTCCAAAAATTGTTGGAAGAATTCGACCAAATAGAGCTTCAATGTGTCAATAGGATATATATAATGACATAGCAAATGAGTTGGCCCAGATGGCTTCAGGATATTCAAAAGTCTTAAATTGGGAATCTACTTGTGAATATGGAGTAATATTGCCCGTAGTCCAAAGAAGGGCGAAAAGAACAGAAATTCATTGCATACAGGATGGAGATGCAATAGATTGGAGGACAGAGATTAAAAGGTTCCTTAAAGAACCTAATAAAGGAGGTGATAGAAAAATGACGTTGCGTTTGCTAAATTATACATTGATAGATGAAGAGTTGTTTAAAAAATGCTCTGATGGTATATTACTGAAATGTGTAAGTTTGCAAGAATCCAGAACGATCATGGCTGAGGTGCATGAAGGGATATGTGGAGCTTATCAAGCCGACCAAAGGATGGGATGGTTGATTATTAGGAGTGAATATTTCTGGTCCAGGATGGGAGAATCGTGTGTTCAATACGCGAAGAGTTGTCTAGCATGCCAAAAGTATGGTCCAATACAAAGAGCGCCGGCAAGAGAGACGACACCAATTATCAAACATTGGCCGTTCAAGGGTTGGACGATAGACCTGATAGGGAAAATTTATCCCCATCGTCCAAGCAACACACCTTTGTTATAGTCGCAACTGACTTTTTCACTAAGTGGGTAGAAGAGATACCTTTAAAAGAGATCACCCAAAAGAATATCATAGAATTTATCCGTGATCATATTATTTATAGATTTGGAATTCCACAAACTCTGATGGTAGATCACGGAACTTCTTTGAATGGAGATCAAGTGAAGGAATTCTTGAGCGAGTTTGGAGTTAAGTTAGTGAACTCCACACCATATTACGCTCAATCTAACGGACATGCGGAATCTTCTAACAAGTTTCTAAAAAATATCATAAGAAAAACGATAAATGAAAACGCCAAAGATTGGCACAAATGTTTAAACAAGGCCTTATGGGCTTATAGGACGTTACCTTGATCAAGTACCAATGTTACTTCTTTTCAATTTACTTATGGACAGGAGGCCGATTTTTCTATAGAAATCAATGTGCAATTGATTATAGTACGTTTGCAACATAAGGTAAATGATGGTGAATATGTTGAGTTTCTAATTCAAAACTTGTTGGAGTTGGACGAATTAAAATTGGACGTCCTAGATAGATTGCGAGTCCAGAAACAAAGAATGTCTAAGTTTTACAATAAAAAAGTTATAGCCAAGTCCTTTAGCCGGAGCGAGTTGGTTTGGAAAACAATACTCACTTTGGATAGTAAGGATCTGAAGTATGACAAATGGTCGCCCAATTGGGAATGGCCATATAAAGTAAATAGTGTATTGTCTAATGAAGCCTATCATTTAGAAGATTTAGATGACACCAAGCACATGAGATTTATTAATGGCAAATATTTAAAAAGATATGTTCTTTTCTTATGGGAAAGTGAACAAATAAAAGTGTAATCAATATTTTGTCGAACGACCGTAGATAAACAAGGCAAGAACGAAATACGTTCAAATAAAGTTCTTTATTATTAAATATTCACTACAAAGTATGAGATACAAAATAGTGAATGTTCTAATAGTTACAATTGAGAGCAGACTAACTCCTCAGTCGATCACCAAGTAAGAGGGTAAACTGGCCTTGATCGACGTCCTAATCGTACTGCTGTAAGGGCAAGTAGAGAGGCTGAAAAGCACTCTCAACAAGCAATAAGGAAGAAAAGGACCCTCATATCGCCTTACTAATTGCATTGCTGCAATAATAGGCAAGAAGACTAAGAAGCACTCTCAGCAAGCGAAGTGGCTCGTACAGGCATCCTCCAAAATCGCCTTCCATAATTGAACTCCTTATGGAGAACATGGAGACGATGGGAAGAACTTTGCTAGCCAAAGAACATTTCATATACCTCCCATACCAAAGGCAAATTAAGACAGATAGCAAAATGGGTGAATCAAATAATCCATTTCTATTGAAGATGAAAATTTTGGATCAATTGTCGAAATGCCAAACGATGGCAGCAAATTAATTTTTGAAGAAAAGGATAGAAATGAAAACGATAAGTGCGAAATACACGAAAATTTATAGAGTCATGAAGATGAAATGATAGAATATGAACGGCCACATTCGTGTATAGTAACTGAAATCAAATGGCCCAAAGTCTTGGGAAAAGAGACGGGAATACCAAGAAAGAATGTACATGAATCTTAGCATAAAGCAATTAAATGCTTGAGGGGTTTGAATATTAAAGACAACGTCAATAAATACGCAAGCAAACAAAATAGTCGTTCATTAATAACGATAATTGCTGTTACATCAAAAATTAGCAATGACAATTAGTGCAAAATTACAAAAGGAAAGTTAAGGCATTGGATGTCTTAATTATAATTCGCCACAAGACGAACGTATTTTTCCCCTAAGTCTTCCCCAATCCTCACTCTGTTGAGAAGAAGCGGTGTCCAATTCAGTTACAAAATCGTCATCAACCTCCAGTTTTTTGTACTGCTCAACCAAAGATTTGGCTCGTTCAATTCCTTAAGAAGCATTGCGATTTATAGCAGTCATCCTCGCCCTACAGTCTTTCATTTTAACTTGAAGCTCCTTCATCTCTACAGCCAAGCTTATCATCAAAGAGTCTTCGACCATAACTTCAGAAAAGATTTCTTTCAATTCATCCTCGACTTTGTTAATCTCCAAAAGCAAAGACTCTCTTTCAGATAAAGCACGAATATATTTAGTACTCCTAGCCTTTAAGTCCACATTTTTTGGCTAGCAATGAGAGGATGTCAGAGTGGAAACATTGAGCGACGGGAGTGTAAGTGCTTGTGTCAATTTTGTACTGAATAGCTCAAAATTATCCTTCTGTTTGGCAGCACTGGCTTGGCCAATTTCCAAGTCCATGAAAGACATATACTCAAATATTGATTGCTTGAGAGATTGCATATTTTTTTCCGAAAAAATGAAAGATGGAGTAGAAGAATGACCAGCTGAAGTAGGGCGAGATGTCTTTACTTGTCCCCAAGAAGAATGATGGCATTGCGTGTTTCATCCAGGACTTGTTCACTTCTTGGGGACAAGTAAAGACATCTCGCCCTACTTCAACAAGTCCTGGATGAAACACGCAATGCCATCAGTACCTTGTAAGAAAAGAGGCCAATAATGAGGACCTTCACTATGCTGAGGAAAGTGAAAATGAAAGTGAAGTAAAAGGTTACCGTATCATCAATCCTGGGAGATTCAGGCATGTCACCAGCTGACTCTACCACTTGTGGGGACTTTTCCTTATTTGGACGAGAAGATTCTGCCATAATGGGCAGGTCCATGGGAGCCTCTGCACAATTCAAAAAAAACAACGAATCAAAAATCAGAAGCACAAGTAAAGGTAACACATCAAAATATGTATTACCTTCTGGTTCAACATTTGGGGGGTCGACGTCCTGGGAAGTAGGTGGCCTTTCTACTGGTTGCAATGAAGATTCTGGGACTAAGGGTTTCTCTTTGAGCATAGTCCTTTCATCAGTTGATTTGGACGAAGCAGCTTCAGCAGAGGGTGATGAAGCAGGAGCTGCCAAAACCAGAGCCTTCGAAGGAGAGACTGAACTTTTTTGAGAAATTCAGGTAAACATTAGTACATAGAAAATTATGTTTGTGAATAAACAAATTCGATTACCTTTCTCCTAAGGATAAGAGGAGCATCATCATCTTGCAAAATGGGGGATGCTGAAGCTGGCCGTTTGCGGCTGGAGGTGCCTTTGGCTATAGTGGTCTTGGCAGGAGGAGAAGAAGATGGAAGAATAAAACGTTTAGCACGAGCTGGTGAAGAAGGGTTCCTAATGGACATAGGGGCGACCAAAATAGGGGAAGCAGAGGAAGTGTTTGGCCAATCTAGTAAATGGAAGGCACGATTAGCATCAGTTGCAAACAATCTGCGTTTTACTGATGGCCAGAGCTGTTCAAAAAAAGGATGTGTGACAACGATAGAAGTGAAAGGGGCTAAAGAGAAACCTTCGGTCGAAAGGTTATTAGGGTGTCAATGGCTTGCGCCTCGATTTTACTGATAGTATGGAAATTCTCTGTCAAGTTCTTAGAATAACAAAGAGAACGTGGCCGAAACCAAGTTGGCAAAATTGGGGAGCATACATCTCAACCCCTGCTTTAACATTTGTTCCTGTGACAATGTCATGGAACAGTTCTTTCCCAACCAAAAACTAAACCCAGATGGGTAAAAAAGTGCCCACTTCGGCTAAGGTAGAAGGAGGCCGTACGTATAGAGGGATTTGATGAGGAGAAAAAGAAAAGAAAGAAGGCGTTGAATTCAAAGTATAAAAGAATGTAAAAACATCCATGCTGGACATAATTATGGGACTTATTTGATGAATGAATAGCCCATAACAGCTAACTATTCGAGGAGGAGACGATGGAGCACCAAGTTGTGGAAAATAGGCTCTCAACCACAATTGAGCAAGCCAAATAGGTCCACTACCAGTAGGAGACGCACCATTCTTTAATTGGAGTTGGAGGGAAGCCATGCCTCTATAAAAGGCGGCTAAAAAGAATGAACACAAATTCAAAGATCTGTTACGTGCTAATTTTTTCGATAGAGGCAGATAACTCAAGGAGGGTTTCAGACTGGGAACATAAAGAACATATTTATAGAGCCGGACCTGAAGGAAAGCAACACGCTAGCATGAGTAGGCTCAGAATTGGAAGCAGTATAAAGGCCTTGCATGCTTGAATAAGATTCGACAACTCTCTTGTCAAATTGTGGAGCAACACTGAAAATCAAAATACCGGGAAAGATAGTATCGCCCGAAGGCGGAAGATTTACTAGGGCTCCAACATCCCTTAGAGTAATGGACATTGGGCTAAGAGGAAAGATAAAAGTGTTATACTCAGAAGACCAGAAACTCAGGGCGATTGGGAAAAGCATTGGGTCATAAGTTGAGGGAAAAAGGGTAATTTCTAATAGGTCCAAAATCTTGGCACGATCAAAAATTGCTTTGGTAGGACCATAATTTACCATACGTGCATGCCATCTACGAAAATTAGGATCAAGTTTTGGCCAAGTACGAATACCTTTATCACGGATTGGCTTCAATGGTAGGGAGTTCAAAAATAGAGGGCCTTCAGTGCAAGGGAACAACTGGCCCACCGCCACTTGTTCAACAGCTTCGGCATTATTGAATGATGGACCTAAATAGAATTCATTGAGGTCAGCATTGGCTTGTGCAAGGAAGTTTGCATTTACATACGGCCTAGTAAGGATGTTCCGAAAAACTTCGAAACTGAAAGTATCATCAGATTGAATTCGTGAAGTCACCATTGAATGCAAAGTAGGCTTGCCTAAGAAACGTAGCATAGAAACAAGAAGATGAACAGTAAAATAGTGAGGAAGAAGCGCGAAATGTAGAGACGTGATTTAGTGGTGTGATGAAATAGCGTATCTTTTGGGTTTAGAAGGGTTTGTAACGTTGCACCTTTTTAGGCTTAAGGAATTCGCTTTCCTTGAAATCTCTTAGAGACTGAGGAAAATACTTATCCATCACTTCCTCCTTGAACTATTCCCAAGTTAACACCAATTGCTGCTCCGGGGTCCTAGTTCGAGACATCGAATCCCACCAGTGACTTGCATCACCGGTAAACATAAACTCTGCACACTGGACTTTTTGAGCATCAGTACAGTTTATAAGCCGAAAAATTCATTCCAACTTACGAAGTCATTCCTCAACTACCAGTGGACCAGATGCTCCATCAAAAGTAGGGGGCTCATGCCTTCAAAATAACTCAACAATCGAGGCATGGGTCGGGTGAGCTACAGGAGTTGGTGGTAAGGGTGGGGCTTGATTCTGATTCTGCCTGCCAAGATCTTGAACCGCTTGCAGGAGGTCCCTTATCAAGTTGTTCTGGTTTGCTCGAGACATTTCCTTTGAGATAAGAATAATATATCTCATTAATTTCATCTACCAGTACCAGAATACTAAGAAAAATAGAGAATTATTTCTCAACTTCATCAGAATTATATACATGTATTTTTCTCAATAATAGTACATACTTCGCATGTGATTGTCAAGGTCTATAGATTCATCTACCTCAAAATCTAGATAAGCTTGAATATCTATCTCTTATTGACTAATATGATTCATTTCCCTAGAATTTGTCTTTCCTTCCCATATGCAGTCCACAACCTTAAGTTCTAACCCAAAACATGTCTTTTGAATAACACTTTTTCTTTTCATAGTACATTTATCTTTGCATATAAGATATACATAAAGAAAAATGTAAAACGTAGTGAAACATGGAAAACATAACTATAGAATCATAACATTTTCATAACAAGAATTTAAACTTTGCTTAGTTAAACATACATGGGCCGTAGGATGAGGTCGACTAATGGATGCAAGATGTCATGGAGTGCCTTTAAATATTTCATTTTTTTTTAATTTCCCACATTGTAGAAAAAAAATAATTTTTTTTTTTGAAACAAAATACGTTAAGTCTACAGAATCGACTAAACTCGTGCTCTGATACAACGCTGTAGCGTCCTGACCCGTATGGGTCGAAACGTTACAAGACTCACTTTACTTTAGTCGTAAACTTAATAAGTTACGATACCTTAAGCGGAGAGTATACAATTTTAATTTAAGAATTTAATTCAAGACTTATTTAATTCTGGACAACATCATTTCAATACTAGAACCAAATAAAAAAACAATGTTTTAGAATGATTCCCCATGCATGTATCCGTTTATTGACGTGAAGTTCTAAGTGGGGAAAAAAATGAATGTTGCTGTTTGGCTTTCTATCTCAACAGCAGTAGTCAAAAATAAATTCTTTTGCATAGCTAACATCTCCGAAATTTCATGAAATTTTATAGTAAAGTAGGAAACTCTTTATACTATAACATATCCAAAAATCAACTCCCGTCGGCAACATATGAGGTATAAAAATATTTTTCAAAACCTCGCAACGACACAGTTTGGAAGGTAACCCAGCGCGGTTTACTTAAAGTGATATATAAAATTCTACAAATATCAAGTCAACATGATTTCAACTTTATGCAGTAGCTAACCCATGAGACTGTCAAAATCCATTGGTTTTACCCAAAAATTTCAAGTAACGATCGAGTTCTGAATTTTCAAATCCAAGGGCAGAAGCTGGAAAACAGCAATATTACCCGGCGTAGTTTACTCTAAGTGACATTTAAAATTCTACCAACATTGAATTGACATGATTCCAAATTTATTCAGTAGCTAACTTATGAAGCTATCAAATACCACTCATTTTGTTGAAAAATTCCAAGTAACGATTAAGTTATGAATTTTTAAAGTCAAGGCAGAATCTGAAAATATAATGAAACAGCAACATTAAATTGCCAACACTTGGTTTTTTTGTAAATAGTGAATTGCAAGCAAATTTTATGAAACGTACCTACCTTTAAACACAACTTATTCATAAAGAAATGTGATTAGAATAGTTCCAAATATGACATTTCATAGAAATCTATTTAAAATAACGTAAACATTTCATAATCGAATTTAAAACGTTAAATCACCGGCTTCCCCATAGCACGTTGCATCATTTTTTACCATCATCCACGTCCCAAGCAAATCATATCAAATCAACCTGTAGAGAGGGAATTAACCCATGAGTTTGAAACTCAATAGATGTCATCGGTGCGTTTCGTTAACAAATTATAAACTTTCGAACTATAGATTCATATCGTCGCACGTAGATGGATTTCCGGCAAAATCCAATTTCTGTGGAGTTATGATTTAACATAACGCATAGAACCGGAGAATGATCATTCAAGCTATAGTAGTGTCGTAACACCGCCCCCGAAGGCACCAATTCATTCAAACTTTTAACGAAAATCATAATTTGAAAACGAAACAAACACTTGCACCTCTACCTACCTTTGTTAAAAGCTTTTGAAAGTATAATGTTGGATGATTGTTGCTGCTTCCCGACGGTATCAGAACTTTTAGAAATATGCTCATCTCCTATTCTTTTGAAAATTTTTTGCACTTTCTCCTTCACACCCTTGCTATTCTTTCAGACTTTAATTAACATAAAGATTTTTTTTTTAGAGAAAATAAGTGTAATTTTGGATTTGAGGAAAGGTGTAGTTAAAAAATATTTTTCCTCTTCTTGTAACCTAGGGGTGTAAGCGGTCCGGTTTTTGCGGTTTTTGACAAATTTTCAAACCAAACCGTTTTGACCGGTTTGAGAAAAACTCAAACCTAAACCAAACCGTTTTGACCGGTTTGAGAAAAACTCAAACCTAAACCAAACCGTTTTGACCGGTTTGAAAAAAATTCAAACCTAAACCTAACGGTTTGGTCGGGTTTTAAACCGCCGGTTTCGCGTATATTTTTTTCCTGTCTAGTATCTACTTTTATGCCATTAATTCAATATATATTTATATCTTACTAGAAATAAATTTAAAACAAACTAAATATATTTACTATAAATTTAAATACCAACAAAATAAAAGTAAAATCACAATAAACTAAAACATAGTTTTTTATTCGCACTTTTGACGTTTTAGGATAATATTTTACGATAAAGATACAATACAAATCCACTAAAATAAATATAAGGTCCAAAAAAACATAATAATATCCCTTTTCAACTAGCAAAAGGAATAAACGAATTAATTTTGTCACGGAACTCAAAAAACATCAAATTTTGTCACAGAACTAGCAAAAGGAAGAAACATTCACATACTCAAGAAGCCACAGAACTCATGATCAATTTTGTCATTCATACACAAAAAAAGTTTTAATTAGCAAATTGGGAAAAAAAAAAGAATTAAAACACGGATCCATCTAATAATAATGGTTTCTAAAAGACAAGCTGCAAATATTTTTTCTCCCCCATTCCACTATATATACCCACCTTCATCTTCTACAATTTAACACAAAATTATACATATTCTCTCATATGTAAACAAATGTCTTTTGTGCACCTGATAGTCCGAATTTCAACTTTAAGCCTTACTCATGATCAATAAATATGTAAACAAATTTCAACTAGAAAGTGACAAAATTTCAATTTTAAGCCTTACTCACGATCAAATAAATATGCAATAACCTAAAATAGTCTAATAATACCGGCGAACGTATACTACCGGCGACTGCGATGTTCGAGATTTCAAGGGCGTTGACGATTTGGGGGAAACCAGGAGGCGCCGTGGGGGGCGAGGCTGCGACCAGTTAGTTGCAAGTGAGAGAAATGGAAATTGGAGGATTAGAGTTGTACTTGTGAGTATATGGATTTGGGTTGAGCTATTTAGTGCTACTTCTTTTAAAATTGGGCCTTTTTTTATATATAATTAGGCTTGGGCGGGTCATAAATTTTAATAATTAATAGGAAATTATAAATTAACAAAAATACCTACAAAATGACAAAATTATTCAATTTTACAAAATTGAAATTTTGGATAAATTTTCAAAAAAAATCAATTTTTTATTTTTTTATTATATATATTTTTCGCCGGTCCGGTTTGGTTTCAAACCATAATTAAAATTCTTAAACATAAACCAAACAGTTTTTGACCGGTTTGGTTTGGTTCAAAACCATTTCGTTGACGGGTCCACGTGGCACCAAACCGCCGGTTTCGGAATTGCGGTTTCGGTTCGGTTTTCCGGTTTGACGATTTTTGCTTACAGCCCTATTGTAACCTCTCTTTTTAGTGGAAAACTAAATAGAAGAGTTATATTATCATTAATCTTGTTAAATTGAGTCTCTAACTAGAAATTTAAAGAGTTTTAAGCCCAACAAATAATTTTATAAAATACTTCATAAAAGTATCTGCATGATGATTCGAACCTGGGTGGCCAATAGGAAATACCATGCAGATGACCATTGTGGAAACCCAGTTATTCATTAAATCTTTGAAATCAAATTTATTTAAACTTAATGTTTTAAAGTATTGGGCTTATAAATAACTAATGGCTTGTACTTTCATAACCCTAAATGGGCCGAGATTCCATAATTTATTTCTTAAATGGACTATACCAACCAAATTAAGAATATAAAATTTGGGACATTACAGGTCACGTAATGCCATATCTTTCATCATTATTATGAAAAAGTCTATACCTTAATTTTTTTATTATTTATTTTTTGCATTTTCACCCTTAATTACACATTTGATTGAGCAAATCATCATTTCTATCAATTTTTATTCATTTTCTCAATAAAAAGTTATAAAATGACGAATATACATTCCTATTTAAATAAAGAAACAAAGAACTAATTCCAATTATAGTCTAATTTTTTTTAAAAAAAAGTGCAAACAAATCTCAAATAAATTATGAAAAAAATAAAAATTAATTTTTTTATTAAAAAAATACAAACGAGTCCTAAATAAATTATTAAAAACCTAGAAATTAAAAAAAAATTCTTTATTTTCCTTTTTAAAATTTAAATATGAGATTATATTCATTATTTCGCAATTTTTTAATAAGAAAATTGATAAAAAGGATGGTTTGCTCAAATTAGAAGCGTATTTAAGGGTAAAAATGTAAAAAAAAAAAAGTTATGAATGATTTTCACAATAATAGTGAAAGGTATGGACGTTATGTGCTAATTACCATTTTAATAATTTATTTGGGACTCTTTTCACTTTTTAAAAAAAATTGGGACTATGATTGTAATTAGGTCATTCTTTCTATTTAAATATAAATGTCTATTTGTCATTTCACAACTTTCAATTGAGAAAATGGATGAAAATGACATTTTGTACAATGAAATATGGAAATAATGGTGAAAATGTCAAAAAATTAAAGGTAATGACGTTTTTCCCGATAATAGTGAAACTTGATTGGTTTAGGTGCACCTCGGGTCGTGGACAACTAAGAGTTAAAATTGTACCAAAAATAGGGGGGCGTGGGTTGGGTTGGGTCAGTTTTTGCCCCAACCCAAACCCAACCCAACATTGTCGGTTTGTTCGAAATCCAACCCAACCCAACCCAATTATGTGTCGGTCGGGTTGGGTTGAGTTGGTCGGTTTGAATCATAAATTTCAATTTTTTTGACACATGTTGGAATTAGAAAGACTAAATATGATACCCTTCAGTAAAGCTCATTTCCTCTGTGCATTGTGTAATCTAAAAACATATTGTAGGAAATAACATTTGCAATTGCAAAATGAATTTGTACAGCTTATCCAACAAAAAATGGGGAACAAAATCAGGTTCATAAACTTAGAAGTTACAAACATATTTCCAGGATAATGTTAACATCAGCAGATTTTGAGAATCAAAATATAAGCGTTCATCATAAATTAGCTCATGTTTTTGGGTAAGACAGCAGTAAAAGTAATCACATATTAGACATATGGAAGGATACCTCAGAGCAGAGTTCCCACCGTTTTTGCACAATTCGCCAACACAAAATGTTGCATTCCTCCTATTAGTCGAATAAGATGAACCTAATTCTTTAGGTACAATATTCACCACAGCCTGAAATTTGAAGTATATCCACTACATTAATGTCACATGACCAGAAATTAAAAGAAAATGCAATGTTAATTGCTCGGCATTACATTGACATAGCCAGCAATTGGAGCACCCATACGCTGGGCAACTTCTGCTAGGGTCGCAACAACCATGGTATGATCTTGTGGGGGCCTTGATACTCTCTGCAATTGCCATTACAGAAACCAGTGAGAAATGAAACAAAACGAGCGCAGCGATTCATATTCAGAAGCAATACAGTAAGCAGCTTTCACTCACTGCAAATTTCATCAAAGGTGCAAAAAGCTGCGAAAAGATGGGGGCAAATTGAGCACCCATGGCCTTAGTAAGGTCCGCCATAGTATCGAGCATCTGCTGTAAGGTCCACCATAGATCTGCCATAGATTAGCATTCTTTTGAGCGAGAGAGCAGAGACTAGAGACTTGAGAGATGGGGGGATTGAGCGTGAGAGAAGGCTTTTTAGGATTTTGTTTTTACAAATATATAGAGAGATAATACCTTTGCAAATAATCTCGAGTCTTGACCTTCCGTAGCCATGGAGACGACGCCGCTGGAATGGAGTGGGATGTTCGTTTAGAGAGAGAGAGAGAGACTCCTTTTGGAAGATAGGGTTTGGTTTGTGACTTTTTTTTTTATTTACTCTCTTTTGTTTTGCCTTTTGTTTTTTCAATTTAACGTCTTTTTTTTTTTTTTTTTGGGTTGGGTTGGGTTGGATTGGGTCGGGTTTAGGGTGCCAACTTGCGACCCGACCTGAAACCCGAAAAATGCCCAAAAAATGCAAAAAACCGACCCAAACCGGTCGGTTTCGTTGGGTCGGTCGGTTTTTTGCCCACCCCTAACCAAAAATATTGAGATGAGGACGAATCGTCTCTGCATCCATAGTTGGGGACTATTGGTGCAATTGTCTCTCTATTTTCTACCATTTTATTAGCTTACAATCTTACGTCTTCCGGCCAATATTGTTCAACAATTCTCTCTCTCTCTCTCTCTCTCTCGCATGTGAACACTCGCACAACACACAGTCGATCTACAGTAGACGCAGAGTTTAATTCTTCAACCCAGTTATTTCATCTATCCCTATTTTTTTTTTTTTTATGATTCGATTCATATTTTTTCTGTTAGAATTCTGAGATCCTTATCTGCTCATCGATTAGATTAATGGTGCTTCTGCATGTTTGTATGTATATATGTTGTTTATACGAGATTAAATTTCCTATTATTTGTTTATTTATATCTGTTGGGGTCGAACGAGAGGGCAAATAACATATTCTTCAAGTTGCTTAAACAATCTAGATTCTTTGAAACGGCTTTCAGATTGTTGTGATAGTTTTATTTTGATATGTTAGGATCTGGGTCATCAAGACTTTAGTGAAAGAAATGACAGAAATATTTAAATTTATGAATTGATCTTATACATGTCATGGTAAATTGGTAATGTTACATTACTTATACATGTGGGTTTATATGGAGTTGGGCTCTCCAACCTGGATGGCTAGCTTATTGTTCTCCCACGATCCGTAACAATACACTAGTTGTTGGATATTGTAGTTGAAATTTTAAAGTTGGGTTTTACAATATGTGGTTTAATTCTGCGTGCAAGTTTTTTTTATTATTGACGCTAGAATTTTCATTTTGGGAATGCATATAATACTCTAATTAATGCTGTTGCACTTGATTGTTATAATCTTCTCCAATTACTTCGAGTCTGCAAATTATCTTATTTGTTCCTTATGGTTGATCCCCATTTTATTCATAGCTGGAAAATCATATGCAGACTAGAATTTATTAAATTTTACAGCTTCATAGATCAATGAAAATGTTTATAGGTATAGAGATAGGTTCAGGTTCTAAAAAGTTGTGTACTATTGAGCAATTACTTTTTTGAAAAATCGCACGTCGGCGTCAATGCATCAGAGTTTTGTGATTTTCCCTTGATGTCATGGAAGAGACCCTGATAAAAGGTTGAAATGACAACTTTGGCTATGGATTTGAAACAATTTGTCTATATGTTAATTTCTATTTCGCTAAAGTAGTCGGATATTATTTCTTTCCATCCTTCAGTGAATAGTGATTTTAAAGGTCACGTGCAGGTTTTGTTGATAAGGTTGGTCCTAGGAAAATGTCGGGAACCGAGGAAGTCAATGCGCAAACAGAAGATTTTATGGAGGACTCTAGCAAGCCAATGCCATCAACTCAACAGGAAGTTGTGTTCAAATCCGTTCTTTTCTCTGGTTATATTTTCTAGTCATATGTGCCATTGCATTGATCACATGTTTTTTCTTTCTTGCAGGAGGAAGCTGTTAAGAAGAAATATGGAGGAATAATGCCGAAGAAACCACCACTAATTTCAAAGGTATTCTCGTACCTTTCTTGCATATTTTAGTTTAAGTAGTGCCTGTTTAGAAAATTTGAAGGATATCCTTTCTCAAACCTCTACATTTGATGTCAGGATCATGAAAGAGCCTATTTTGATTCTGCTGATTGGGCCCTGGGAAAAGTACTCATTTAAACCTTGTGCATTTTGTGCATCCTGTAAGTTTATAGTAGTATTTATAAATCATGCCTAATATTCTGTTATATTATCGCAGCAAGGTATAGAGAAACCGAAAGGACCACTTGAGGCTCTGCGGCCAAAGTTACAGGTAAATGCAATTTTTTTTTTCTTTTGTGACCAACTACTTATATGTGGGATTCATATACTAATGTAAGTTACCATTAATATTTACTGTACACAAAACTTAGCGAATCTATGAAGTTATTATATTTGATTCACAATGTATCAGCTCAAATATTTCATGTAGCGGTGTGTTCAATCACCGGTCTTGTTTGAAACCTCTGGACCGTGAAAAATAACAGACAAGTATAATGCACACACGAGATTACTCGAAGAGCAAATATGGTTGTAGCAAGATCTAAGTTGCATATTTTAATATGAATCTTGAGATGTATGAACGTTATAGTGACTTGCCCTTTATTCCTCCAGTATCAAATTGAGTTGACCACCCGTCACCCCACCCAGGCCATTTACCATGGACAAGTTTTCATAAAGGGGTTGAAAGTGGGAACTGTTTGCACAAGCTCCTAGAATCTTGCTGTCATAAATGGCCTGCTTGCACTGTAAAAATCAGGCAAGAAGTTAATGGATAATTATGACAAAGAAATGATGCTGGTAGTTTGGGGAGAATGAATTTATTTTGGCAAGTGGGCATCCATTTGATAAATCTCAAAATAATAAGGATAGTTTTCAACTGACAGAGAAAGCATTATTATTCAGATGCAAGAAATGAAAATACTGGTATGCACGGGTGGGTCTAAACGCTCTATGTTTTTGCATTATGTTCAATTTTAGAAAGAGTAAATAATTAAACTGAATTTAATATTTTATCCATAATGTGACTCATTTATATGATATTTGCACTGCATTTAAAGTTTTATTCCCAGGATTTCAAATCCTCCTTGGAGAAGCAGAGTAAGAATGAATGACATTGTTGCTGAGATTCCCAAAACCCATTGTCAGCAGCCAATCATTGATATAGGATTCCCTAGAAATTCTTCAATTTTTCCTGGAGCTTGGAAGCAATAGCCCTTTGAAAAAATAGAAACCACATCCTCTTTTCTAGCTGAGATAAAAACGAAAATGATATGCTTCTGTCTGGCCTTGATTAAATAAATGACTATGATTCATTTGAAGAATAAATTTCTAATACAGTATGTTGTAGTAATTGTTACTCCACTCTTTTCACCTAACTTTTTAGCATTCATTTGGTGTTGACCTTGACACAGGTTCATCTATTTACATATTTTCTATGCCTCTAATTAATTTTAGAATTTGTCATTTTGCATTTGATATTCTAGCCGACGCAACAGCAAACACGATACCGCAAATCTCTGTGTGCTCCCGCAGAAGGTGAAGGTATAAGTGGTTTTTTATTAAAATTTTCAGAGTTACCATATGTAGATGCTTAATTATTTTACTTGTTTGGATAAGCAAAAAACAAGAAGTCACTTTCTTCTCCTTATCTTAGTGTCAAAAAACAGGATTTATTTCCAACTTTCTCCAATGAAGACATTATGTATTTTAAAACTTGCTTATTTACTTACTATTAAACTTTTTAAGATTCTTATTTACTTACAATTAAGCTTTTTAAGATTAGCTGAACATGCTCCTAGAATTGTTCTTGTCTTGTTTCTGCAGTTTGACTTTGGCTCGAGAAAGTTATGCTTAAGAAATATTCACTACATGGCAAAACACAATAAGACTTGAAGCCCTTGTTTTTTCTTGCAAATGCCAAGCTTTGTATAACTTATTATCATAATTTTTTTAAAGGTTTAACCCTATCTTTTTCTCTATTTATAGATGGAAATGCTGCCCCACCAGAGGATGGGGCTGCAAAGGAATGAAACACCATCACTGATTCTTTGATCTTGTGGAGGTAATTGAGTGTTACATCATTATTAGCCGAGTAACTTTCTACTAAAATAAGATTTTCAAAGAGGTTCTAGTGTTTGAGCAAGAGAAGAATGCATTGATTGATTGTACTTGCTGCTGTAGTTTGCGAGAGCCAAGAGGTATTCCTGTTGTAAACTAATTTCATGCTATTCCGTGAACAAAGAATGTAGAATAGAGATTTCTGAAAACCATATATTTTATATACTTTTCTCTTTGCTAGTTGTGTTTCAAAATTGACGATATACATCTAGTTTAGTTGTGTTTCAAATTGCTGATTTTCCCGAGTTTGGTATGTTGGATTGAAGAAGAAAATGAAATCAAAATTGGTCTGCTCATTCGATGTAACAAACATGCACTAATTTTTTTTTTTCCATTTCTTTTATGCACTAGAAATTATTCCTTTTGAAAAGGCATGAACCTTAAACTCTGTTTTGGTCACTCGTCTATTTGGGCACCTAATACAGATACAATATCAGACAGGCCGAATTAAAGAGAGAAAGTTGAGATTTTTTTACCAGTTAGGCGCTCAATTTATGAATATGCTCTGTTTTGGTCGGTCATTTATTTTTTCGTGTAGATTTAATACTCAAGTTTCATTGGCTGGCCCCGTTAGTCAATTTTGTTGAATATGCTCGTAAAAGTTGGTAGTCGTTGATTTCTAAGTTTATCAGTAAGGAATCGGTTCTCATGTTGTTAGTTTTATATGGACTGGGGAGGAAAGTAAATAAAAGTGCTAAACATATATCAAAATGTAGATGAGTGACAGCAGGGATGACTAGGAGTCTAGGAAGTAAATCAACAGAGTCCCTTAGCTGATTAGTGGGCTCGTTTGATGACAAAATTGATACATATACACTCTGACTCTCCTATTCTCTACCAAATTGATTCTGCAAATCCATTCGAGTCCTGAATCAAATAAGATGTTTGACGGCAAGGTCGTCTAAAAAATAATCAAAATGGTAAGATGTTTTGCTCTCCTTTCTCCCGCCATATTAGTCGATTTTTCTTGGCTTCATCCTGCTGTGGCCTGTGACTTTTGCCATCAATACCTTTCTTTGAAGTTCTTCCACCACAGAAGGAAACATTTCAGGTGGCATATCCTGCTCAGCCACTAAGTTTTACTTGAAAATCCACAAAATCAATTGTAACCATAATGTACCTGAAAGGTCGAATAAACAAGTATGAATTAGTCAAGATCAAGAAACCTAATTAACAGAGCATAAACATAAAGTACAAGAATAAAGCTTGGCTTCATCCTGATGTGGCCTGTGACTTTTGCCATCAATACCTTTCTTTGAAGTTCTTCCAGCACAGAAGGAAACATTTCAGGTGGCATATCCTGCTCAGCCACTAAGTTTCACTTGAAAATCCACAAAATCAATTGTAACCATAATGTACCTGAAAGGTCGAATAAACAAGTATGGATTAGTCAAGATCAAGAGCATAAACATAAAGTAAAAGAATAAAGAAAATCAACACAAGAATTTTTTTAGCAGTAGCCCCAGAGGTTCGGCGATCATTTCTAACGCCTAATCACCTGTTAAGCATCCATTATAAATGGATAAAGCTCGGTTGCACTATACAGCCAAAAATCGGCAGCCAAGATACAAATATGTTCCAAGATATTACAAGAAACAAGTCACATAGACTTATCTTTGGAGAATCACACAGATCGAACTATTCTCGACCTAGATCTCACTCCAAGCTACTTCGATTAGACACAAAAGTCTACAGCTCACAAGAATCACTCAGATTCTTATCTCAGAACACTCAGTACAACACAGTCAGCCTTCGATCTGAACTATTACAGATTCTACCTATTAATATCATCAAGTATGATGAACCCTAAATCACGAAAAAGAAAGGGTTTCACAGAAGGGAATGAGAGCGTTCAAAATCTCGAAGAAAGTGATTCCAATCATTCAGTCAAGTGGGTATATCAAGATAGTAGCTTCTAGAGTTTTATCCAACGGCCACCAGAACACCATGTGTCACAATCCATTTGAATGCACCCATTTAAAGAGTTGTCATATGGAAACACGACTTTACTTAATTTTGGAAGCACACTTACAGCCACAGCCACGTCTAGGGTTGGAAACTTAACAATCTCCACCTTGCTTTCAAAATTTGCCAATAGTGCAGCCAGGAGCTTCATTAGCAATTTATAATTTCATTTGCTCCATGTACATGTATGATCAATGCAGAGAGTCAACAAATAATGACTTTAAACAGTTTTGGAATTTGTTTAAAGGTATCACTTTTGTTCCCATATCAGCAAGATTGTTTAAAGTAGCTATCTTTCCAATCTTAAGTAATCATTTAGAAATAGTATCTCTTATAAAATTGTATTTAACATCAATATGTTTCGTTCTATCATGAAACATAAGATTCTTACTTAAGTGAATAGCACTCTGACTATCAGAAAATAAAATAGGATTTGAATCTACAAAACTAAGTTCATTCAAAAGGTCATTCAAGCAGATGCCTTCTTTGATGGCATCAGTGGCAGCAATATATTCTGCCTCAGTGGAGGATAGAGCAACTATCTTTTGCAGTTGAGATTTCCAACTTATAAGAATACCACACAAAGTAAAGAAATAAGATGAAGTAGATCTCCTATTGTCTCTATTTTCAGCAAAATCAGAGTCTGTATACCCTCTTAAAATTACTCCATCTTTATCCATTTTAAACATTAAACTTAAATTGGATGATCCCTTTAAATATTTCATTATCCATTTTAAAGCTTCCCAGTGGCTTTCACCAGGATTTCCCATAAATATGCTCAAAACACTAATACCATAAGCTAAATCAGGGTACAAATCATCAAGTACATAACAGATCCAATAACATTAGCATAGGGAATTTTAGACATTCTATCAAATTCATCTTCAGTTTTAGGACAGTAATCAGGTGAGAGTTTAAAATGATTTGCAAGGGATAAAGATACAGGTTTACAATTAAACAGGTTGAACTTTTTCAAAATCTTATTAACATAATCATTTTGATTCAAGAAAAGAGATCTATTTTCTACATTTCTGATAATATGCATATTATCAGAAATGTAGAAAATAGATCTCTTTTCTTGAATCAAAATGATTATGTTAATAAGATTTTGAAAAAGTTCAACCTGTTTAATTGTAAACCTGTATCTTTATCCCTTGCAAATCATTTTAAACTCTCACCTGATTACTGTCCTAAAATGCATATGAAGAATTTTCTTGGCAGGGCCAAGATCTTTCATATCAAATTCTGATTTTAATTTGCATTTGATATCATCAATTTCAGACTTATTAGCGCTAGCAAAAAGCATGTCATCTACATAGAGAACCGGATATAGAGAATTTTTACCTCCATCTCCTTTACTATAAAGGCAAGTATCATAATTGCTTCTATTAAAACCAAGTTTCAAGACAAATGAGTCAAATCTTTTATACAATTGTCTTGGAGTTTGTTTTAACCCATACAAAGACCTTTTTAACAAACACCCAGTTTTATCAGGATCACCTTTAACATAACCTAAAGGTTGTTTCATGTAAATCACTTCATCCAATTCACCATATAGGAATGCAGTTTTTACATCAAGTTGATCAAGTTCCCATTTAAATTGGACAACTAAGGCAAGGATGCATCTAATAGTGGTATATTTAACTACAGGGAAAAAAATTTCATCATAGTCAACACCTTCTTTTTGTGTAAACCCTTTGGCAACAAGTCTAACTTTGTATCTAACTTTATTTTTGCCACCTGCCCCTTCCTTTAGTTTATAGATCCATTTACAATCAACCAGTTTATGATCCTTGGGTTTATTGACCAATTCCCAAGTTTTATTTTTGTACAAGGAAGCCATCTCTTCTTCCATAGCCTCTAACCACAATTTAGAATCTTTAGATTTTAAGGCTTCATAGTAGGAATTTGGTTCAGAACCTATTTCTTCCTGGAAAGTAAATAAGGACACAAAATCATCACTGTTAAATTTGGCAGGGGGTCTGATTTGTCTTCTCTCCCTATCTCTAATAAGTTGATATTCATCAGGAGGAACATCAGAAGTGTCGGTTGGTCATACTGACTTGTTTCTGTTTCTGTTTCACCAGTATGACCAACTTCCACAGGTTCAACATCAGTATTGTTTAAGTGTTCAGGCTCCACCTTAATTTGATCATCATTTTTGGTCACATTTTCTGTCTTTCCTTCCAAGCATGGCATACTACATTCATTAAAGACAACACCCCTTTTAATGATAACTTTGTATCCCTTTTCTCCTTTTACCCACAGCCTGTAACCTTTTACATTTTCAGGTAGGAATAATCAACAGAACTTTGAGTCCAAACAGATTCAGGCACATTAAAATTTAAGGCACTAGTGGGACTCCTATTAACAAGATATACAGCAGTTTTAACAGCTTCATCCCAAAATAATTTTGGCAAACCAGAGCTTAAAAGCATGCACCTAACTTTGTTCAATAAGGTCATATTCATTCTTTTAGCAATGTCATTTTGTTGGGGAGTATAAGTCACTGTTCTATGTCTTAGAATGTCATGCAGTTTACAGAAATCATTAAACTCACAATTGCAAAATTCAAGACCATTGTTAGTTCTTAAGATTTTAATTTTCAAATCAGTTTGTTTTTCTATCTGGGTTTTCCAATCTTTGAAGACAGTGAAAGTTCCATCTTTTGTTTTTAACAGGAATACCCAGATTTTTTCTGGAAAATCATCAACTATAAGCAGATAATACTTAAAACCTGACAATGTTGGTGTAGATGCAGGACTCCAAAGATCTGCATGCAAATATTCTAGAATTTGCTTAGTTTTGTGAGTACCGTGGGAAAAAGCAATTTGGCTTGTTTACCAATCAAACATTGTTCACAGTTTGAAAATTCACCAATGTTCAGTTTCCCAAATACCCCTTTATCTTGCATAGACTTTAGACCTTTCTGTCCAATGTGACCAAATCTATCATGCTATAGTTTGGTAAGATTAAACTTTTCATCCAGAGCTGCAACAGTTAGCCCCATTAAAGGTTTAGCATTTAGAAAGTACAAACCATGTATCTTTGGGATAGAAGTGATTTCATCACTACTCATAAAGATTTTTATATGTCCTTGACCCAGTTTAATGTCAAACTTCATGTCATCTAACATACCTAGAGACACAAGGTTTCTCTTAAGTTCAGGAACAAATTTGGTGCCTTTTAGAAGTAAAACTCTGCCATTTTCTAAAAGAAGTTTAATAGTTCTAATTCCTTTTACTTTACAGGTCATGTTGTTTCCCATAATAACGTGCCCTCCTTTTGTTTTTTGAAAATCCAGAAAGTAGTTCTTGTTAGGACACATATGAAATAAGAAACCTGAATCAAGAATCCATTCTCGAGTCAGATTCTTTTCCATATTAACAAGAACCAGACCATTGTCAACTTGAAATTTATCATAGGTCATCACAACATTGCTTTCACTGGGTTTCTTTTCTTTCAAATCATTTTGTTTCTTAAAATAGTCTTTAGCAAAGTGTCCTATTTTACCACAATAGTAGCACTTCTTTCATTTTGCCTTATTCTTGGATTTGTATTTATCACTGCCTCTTTTTCTGAAATCATTGGGGTTTTTTAAGTGAAAATTAGATTTACCAATACCTTTGCCTTTTATAAAAAAAAAATTTCCCCATTTTGACTATGAACATTTTCAGACTTAAGCTCAAGAGTTCTATTTTTAAGAGCGTTGATAATAATATCGGTGGAAAGGCTATCTCTCCTATATTCTAGTGCATTCTTTAAGTCTCTATGTCGTCACTAATGGAGTTTAACAGGACCACAGCCAACTATTCTTTGGAAAGTTTTTCATCACAGTTTTTCATCACAATTACCCCAATCTCGAGTTTATCTCAGATTCCCAAGGCCTCTTAGGAGCCTTTGAACAAAGACAAATTTCAGTAGGGTAATTGTATAAGGTAAAGTAGGAATTAGAATACTACTTTAAAGAAGTATAGGAAAGATCTCACCAAATGAGTGTAATAACTCAGATTCCTTCAATAAAGTTCACGCGGTTTGGAATAGGTTTCAGATACACAGTTTACTCGATTGTTCGGTATCAAGATTCAGCAAACCAGGCTTTGATACCACTGAAAGGTCGAATAAACAAGTATGGATTAGTCAAGATCAAGAAACCTAATTAACAGAATATAAACATAAAGTGCAAGAATAAAGAAAATCAACACATGAATTTTTTCAGCTGTAGCCCTAGAGGTTCGGCGACCACTTCTAACGCCTAATCCCCTATTGAGCATCCATTATAAATGGATAAAGCTCGGTTGCACTATAAAGCCAAAAACTGGCAGCCAAGATACAAATATATTACAAGAAACAAGTCACATAGACTTATCTTTGGAAAATCACACAGATCAAACTATTCTCTACCTAGATCTCACTCCAAACTACTTCGATTAGACATAGGAAAGTCTACAGCTCACAAGAATCACTCAGATTCTTATCTTAGAACACTCAGTACAACACAGTAAGCCTTCGATTTGAACTATTACAGATTCTACCTACTAATATCATCAAGTATGATGAACCCTAAATCACGAAGAAAAAAGGGTTTCACGGAAGGGAGTGAGAGCGTTCAAAATCTTGAAGAAAGTGATTCCAATCATTCAGTCAAGTGGGTATATCAAAATAGTAGCTTCTAGAATTTCATCCAACGGCCACTGGAACACCACGTGTCACAATCCAGTTGAATGCACCCACTTAAAGAGTTGTCATATGGAAACACGACTTTACTTAATTTTGGAAGCACTCTTACAGCCACAGCCACGTCCAGGGTTCGAACCTTAACAATACCAATTTTCAATGTAACATTATATTATATTATAGTTTGTACTCATATCAAGTCACCTACTACAGTTTACGTGTTCCATTACACATCATGTTATGTCGCGTTTCAAAATCAAATGTACCCATGTCTATTTTAAAAATCAAGTGTACCACGTTATATTATCATAAAACGTGTTTTCTTTGTAACATATTAGATTTCACAACGTAATCATATCAATGTCACAAACTACATTACACACATTTATTCACATTCGAAAGTCTCAATACGGAAAACAGAGAGCTACATTAATTGCACATATCATGACAACAATCACAACAATCCCTTGACATGAGAGAATAAACGTCGACTAGACAAAGCCAAGCATTTTTCTATTGCATCAGACTAAAATTTATGTATACAGCATTTCTAATGGGGTGGATTTCAAAAGGATGTGGTTAGTACTTTCAAAAGACACAAAACTGCACAAGTTACAAGTAAAAGACGCTATGTTCTTATATTTAATTATTTGAACTGCTTTATATCATGAGAATTAGATTTGTTTTGTTTTAACATATGAAAAACAGATTTTTAAGTATCGAGTTACTTTCCAATTGAGATATCTTAGAAATTAACACTTCAAGTGTAAATGAAAAGAGTAATATTATTTATCATTATAATAATTGAACATCAGTTCAGTTATTATGAGAGAGAGGGGCAGGAGGGAGGGAGAGAAATGTGAAGGATAATGAGTTGCCACATTATCGTTGTTTCATGATTATGATGATAAATAGCATTACTCAAATGAAAATGAAGCGGTCTGACTTAAGTGAAGGTCATACGGTGACATCAACGTAGTATAGTTACTTCATCAGTATAGCACGCTAGACAGATTAGAATATATTAAGTCAACAAAGCAGAAGTATCAAAAGCAAGATTCTCTATTTTGGGAAGTGTTACCTCCTCTGGCATCTTATCCCAAGTTTTCATTGGCTTAAAAAAAAAAAAAAAAAAAAAAAAATCCCTTCTCTTCATTTCCTATGACTTACATAAGGGGTATCAGTAGTTTCTAGCAATGCCATGTTAGTTATCTCACATTCTTTTTCAAATGGAGGAAAATCCAATCATCAATATCAGACTTCTATGTTTTGAGAGATTGTTACTGTGACTCTAAAATCTGAATTTAATGCATTAATTACTCAATAATGCTAAATGTACACACTCGCATTAAATTTGACAGTCTTTATTTTTAAATAATTGTAAATGGGATAAGATTTTTTTTTTTTTTTTTAAGTATAAAATGATTTGTCAAATGACACAACGTAAACATCAATGTAAAAGATAATGTACATACAACATGATTATTAATTATCAGCATAACATGATTCTTTCTTGGCAAGCTCCAAACATATGAATAGAAACAAAGATGCTTCACTAAATAGTGGTCTATGTTCAATTTGAAACTCATCAGAAAATGAAACAAAAACTTGTTCAATACTTCCATTTATGGATTGACTTTTCATACATGTCCGACACAAGTTTCATTTTTTTATTTCTTCTTGGGTGAAGTGGTGTTTGAAGCATAACTTTATTCTGAAACATCTTACTTTCCTAATCTAAGTTATGTAATGTTCATTTTTTATAATTGTATAATAACTTCACGAGGCTAGTTGTTAAATTGTAGGGGATTGTATACACGATAGGTAAAATCACTGTAAATTAGGCTAAGGATGGCAAAAAAACTCATTTAATCTGATACCCGTAGGGCCACGATCCGAATATTACCCGCCTAATAGGGGTAAACGGGACGAGGACGGGGCGAGAATCATCCCCCCGAAGCGTGTACTGGAAACATAGTCTCCATTTCACTACTCGTTTCGTTTAAAATTAATTTCAAATTTAAATATTTTATCAAACAAAAATAATAGACTTATCATTTTTAAAGAAAACATAAGTTGTTTTTAACAAATTCGTAAAAAATTAATAATATTTATTAACTAAAGACATAAAAATATAAAAGCAAAAAAATAAAATAAATAAAAAAGAAAAAGAAAAAGTTAAATAGGAGGGGACCGTCCCGTCCTGCTTTAAACTGGTATGGAGATGGAACAAGGTAGCAAACATATCCCATTGAACGAAGATAAGAATAGCCGACTCATCCCATACTCTATGTTCAATTTGGCACTCCACAAAAAATGAAACAAAAACTTGTTCAACACTTCCATTTATGTATGACTTTCATACACATATCCGACACAAGTTTCATTTTTTTATATTTTTTTGGGTGAAGTGTTGTTTTAAGCATCAACTTTTTTTCTGAAACATCTTAAGTTTCTTATCTCGAGTTTGTTTGATTATCATTTTTTTCAAAATACATTTTTTTCTTTCACATTTTTCACCACACAATATTCAATAAAATAATATTACACATAAATTTAAAAAAATTTCTTATTTTTTAACCACACATTTTCCATCAAATCACTATTTCAAAATGCATTTTTTGCCCAAAAAAAAAAAACTATGGTCTCAAGCATGCTTCTAATCTATGTAATTTTCATTTTTTTTTATAACTATATGATAACTTCACCAGGCTGGTTGTTTAATTATAGTAGGGGCTTGTATACACAATAGGTAAAATCACTATAAATCTGGCAGAATTTTCAGCTTTTAGAAAGAGATTTCAAACAACGAATATACAAAATAGAAAGAGATCATAAATCTCATAGTTATCTATGATTTTACTTAGGGTGCGTTTGATTGCAATGGTGGAAAATGAGTAGAAAGAAAATGTTTTACAGGAAAAAGATTTGCCTAGAAAATGTTTTGCTGGGAAAATGATTTCAAGTGTTTTGATTTGTATAATTTTCCACCTGGAAAATTTTTAAATTTTCTATTCGTTTGGTTTTATTTTACATGAAAATTGTTCATTAAAGTGATAATTTTTTCCATATTTGGTTATAAAATTTATTTCCATTGCCAAAAAATAAAAAAAAAAATGAACAAAAAAACATGTTTCCTAAAAAATCTTTTTTTTTTTTTATCAAAGTTTAGTATTCGTTTGGCCTTCGTTTGCATGAAAATTGTCCATGAAAGTGAAATTTTTTTTACACTTGGTTATGAAATTTGTTCCTATTGCTTAAAAAAAAAATGACAGACAGATCCCAAAAATTGTTTTCCCACCTAAAAAGGTGGGAAAACCCTTTCCTTTCACGCCTGGAAGTAGGCGCGTGAATGGAAAATAAAATTGGTAAATTCCATGGCAAAAAGTGGCCATCAAACAACACATTTAGGTGGAAAAGGAAAAGATTTTCCATTTTCCATGGAAAATGGGTGTTATCAAACACACCCTTAGTAAATACTCTCTCTCTCTCTCTCTCTCTCTCTCTCTCTCTATGTAGATACTCAGGTTTTTAAAATTTTATTAATTTCACATCAATTATATGGATAACAAGCTAAATAGTCGAATACATTGTTCCGATTACTTTCAAGAAGATGAAAATAGGGGGGTATTTTCCAAACTAGCCGGGTATATTAGATCCATTTGGATTTTTATGAAAAAGTCTATTTTACCCTTAATGATACATAATTTGTTTATTGTAAAATATATCCTTTCTTTTTAAATAGTTTTGACAATTGCTATATTATATTTCTATATTTTCAATTCTATCCATCAACTCTATCATTTGATCTACTAGATTAGCATAATCTTTAATCTTTTGTTCATATTTTTTTATAAGTTTTTTATATTCCTCATATGGTCTATTTCTATTTTCTAGTTGGGATCTAATATTTTTTATCTTTTCTAATATCCTTTCGCATAAATTGTCTAATCCTTTTGCTGTATATCCTGACATTTTTATCTTATATTTCTTTCTTATATAGTTCATTTCTAATTTGTAGTATATCAGGGTAATTTTCAATATATCTTATCGATTTTGTAATAAGTTCCTCAATTATGATTTCACTATGTTCTTTCTTAAGTTCTTGATCAATAAATCTTATTTCATCTAACATCTTATCTAACAAATTATCTAATCCTTTAACTGTATATCCTGGCATATGAGATAATATAATGAGATAATAATTCAATCATCATGAATAAACATTCAAATTTAAATATTATGAATATGATCATCAAAATAATTGATCCCTACGATTCTTTAAAATTTAAGAAGAATTATTTCCAAATTTAACAAAAACAATAGTTTTACCTTAATTCTGATCTTTAAGTTCTCTCCTTAGAATCGATTAACCTTCAGGCTCTGAATATGCAAACTGTTCCCTCAAGCGGCCATCTGCCTTAACAGGGTTTTTTGCTATTTCAGCTTCTTGCATTCACTGTGTCGGTTCTTAGAATTAAAACTATAAATCTTAATTTAAAGAAAACTCTCTTTTTGTTAAAGTAAGAAATAGATTTCTTCTTCAACCTTTCAAGAATCTACGGGAAGAGTAGTTTAGAATCTCATATTTGTTTAAAAGGATTGGAATGTGAATGATAATATTTGAATAGTATTGATATTGAAAATTGTTATTCCAACAGAAGATTTGGCTTTCTCACAAGTTGAGTGCTCAAATTTTTCTCTCCCAATTCGTTATGTCCTCCATCTAGCCTGAAGGCCTCTATTTATACAAGTAGTTGAGGCAATATTATTGCCTTCTTACATCATTCATTACATCATACTCCAATTATGGAGTTTTATCAAAAAGTTTCAACCACTAAACTATAGTGGCTCTATTATTACATAAAACAAATAACTTTATGTTACATCTTCTTTATCCAGGGCTCCACCCTTCTATTTTTCTTCCTCTTGGTCCTACATCTTTACGTGCATCTTGGATGTGCAACTTGGACACTCTCGCAGCTGGCAAGATTCCTCTATAGTGGTAGGACATCCTGGGAATTGATGTATATCAAATTGTGTAATATAGTCCTTCAAAATTTCGGACTTTCCATATCCTTCATTTGTTACCAACATCCAATTTTCATATTGGCATAGACATGAGAAATTTTTATCATAAAGATTTTTTGCTATATTGTATAGAGCTTTGATCCCAAGTGCTCTTCTATGTCTTATCCATGACTTGGTAACTTTTGGCATTCTTTTGTCATTTTCCATGACATCTATGTTGAAGTTGGCTGCTACATATCCGATTGAAATTAGATGATTAACCGGATAGTACATAACTCCATCATATCTTGATACTTCTTGTTTTAGCATATCATCAGATTTTTCTAATTCAATAAGGTTTTTCCCTGGATATATCAAATCCAAGAATCCATAATCTGCCTACATTTTTATGACTGTAGGATTGCTTCCTTCCATGGCTGTTACTCTGAGATAAACATTTTGTCCCGGAGAGATGAAGTATGAATCACATATCTTTATTGCATAGACTGCTTGGACTATATTGGCATATTTTTCTTCATTTTTGTTTAAAGGGATTTTATCTTCTGGGTCCATGATACTGATTGTTTTGGAATCTCCTCTATTTGCATCTGCTCTTATTGTCACCTTTTTATTTGTTGTGACTGAAAAAGCATCTCCTGCTGGTATGTTGTCCCTTCTGGGTCCACTGCTGCTTCCAGCTGTACATGTTTGGTATGAATTGGTATTTGTTTGGTATGTATTTGGAAGACCTATTTCTGGGCTGTTTGGTATTTCTGTCTCAGACGGTATATTTTTCAGTTGTGCTGCAATAGCATCAACCTGATTTTTGAGTTCTATGGAATTTTTATGCTGTTCGGAAGTTATTTCCAACAATGTTTTCATATTTGCGTTGTATTCTTCTTTCATTGTTGTAACTCCAATATCTATGTCCTCACCTTCTTCTTTGAGGAAATTAGTCCTTTTTTGTATATGAAGGACAGATTGATATAATTCCATGATCATATTTTTATCCATCAGTAAATTCTATGTTCCTGTTGAGGAAATCTGCAAGATAATTGTTAATACCTTTAATATGGATAATCTCAAAGTTATAAAATGATAAATATGCTTGCCATCTGTGCAATCTCCTATATTGGGGTTCCATTGGTAATTTATTCCTGACTAATCCTGCAACTTAAGAATTATCAGTTTCAACAATAAATTTTTTAGATAATAAGAATAATGAAAACATTTTTATTTCTCTAATAATTGCTAATAATTTTTTTTTCATGTGTAGTATAATTTATTTCAACTTGATTAAAGGTTCCACTAGAATATCTGCAAATTTCATTTAAGTCTGTTTTTAATATGGCTGCCCAATATTTATCTGAGGCATCTGTATTGACAATTAGATTATCCTTTTCATCTGGTAATCTTAATTTTGGTAAATTCTTGCATTCTTCTTTTAATGATTTAACTATTTCTGTGTGTTCATTATTCTATCCCTTAGTATTCGTCTTTCTAAGTAAAATTTGTATTTTATGTCTCTTTTTTGAAAGATTTTCAATAAATCCTTCAACATAATTTAGACATCCTAAGAATTTTTGTATTTGTTCTTTGGATTCTAATTTATTTGGAAAACTACTTATCTTTTTAAATATATGAGTTTGTAATTTAATTCCTTTATTATCTATTGTTAATCTAAGGAAATCAATTTCTTGTTTTTCTATAATAGCCTTCTTTTTAGAAAGGACAATTCCTTTCTTTTTACATTCATTTATGAATTGTATTAAATGATTTCTATGTTCTTCTTTATTATTGGAACATATCAATATATCATCTACATATACTATTAGAAATTTATTAAATTTTCTAAATATATCATCCATTCTTCTTTGATATATTTGAGGTGCATTTTTTAATCCAAAAGACATAACTAACCATTCATATTTGCCTTGGGGTGTACTAAAGACTGTATATTGTATACTGTCTTCTTCCATTTTTATCTGTCAAAATCCTGATTTGCAATCAAATTTAGAATAGTATTGTTTTCCTTTTGCAAGGTTTATTAGAACTTCTTTATTAAGCAAAAAATATCCATCAAATTTAGTATATTTATTTAATTCCTTATAGTTTATGACCATTCTGGTTTTTCCTCTAACCTACTCAAAATGTTTCATTACCATAAAGGCAGGACTACTATGGGGTCAATTACTGGGTCTAATAAGCTTTTGTTCTAATAATTCTTTTATTTGAATATTAAATTCTTGGGTATCTTGTATAGTATATCTTATAGGTCTAACTCTTATGATCACATTTTCTGTTAATTCTATTTTTGCTTTAGGATGATAAAGTTCCAAAATATCAGTGGGTTTTCACTATAAACTTTTTCTAATTGTTCTATAATTTTTTCTATACTTATTTCTACTCCTGTTTTTAGGACTTTTTTATATATTATTCTTTTATTTCTTATTTCATTTTGTATAATTAGTTTTTTCTCCCATTGATCACCACGCTGGGCTGGCTGAACTCTGTATGGTCTAAATTCTCTGGGTATTTTTAATAAATGTCCACAAGGGGTTTGTAACATAATCATATAATTATTTTGCTTATAATATTGGAACTGCTGTATAAAGTCATTTCCTAATAAGATATCACATTCTAACTTATCATAACTATATATCTTATTAATTATTATTTGCTTACTTCCAAGTATTATACTAATCTTATCAGCACTATTTATTATCTGGGTTTCCTCTCCTGTAACTCCTGTTATTTTTATTTTACTTTTATTTTCCCATGTCGTAATTAAGAAGTTTTTAAATATAGTTATATCACTTCCTGTGTCTATTAAAGCACAAGTTGTTATATCTGTTTCTATAATAGTAACTTGTATATATACTGCTAATGGAAAACTTATTTGGTTATTCATCTTTGTTACATAATATATTTTGTCCATTATGAAATATATACAATCCTTCTCTTTTTATACTATAATCTTCAAATCCATTTAAGAAACTCATTCCTAATAATATATGAGGATTTATATTCATACTTTCATCTATATAACATGGCACTATCAGGTCAATTCCTCCTATTTTAATAGGCACTTTAACTTCTAATTCTGTAGTATGTATTTGTCCATCAAAGTTTACATATCTATATGGTTCTGTTTTATAAGGTACTAAGCCCTTATTTCTTATTGAAGCTATATGGCATTCACTAGCTCCTGTATCTATTAATATATTTGGTCCTGATATTCTTTCTCTTCCATTAAAATATTATCCATTTATTTTCATATTTCATGTATTCCTATGTAGTTTCATTTCTCTTGTATGACTATTTTCTCCTAATAGTCTAGGTATTCTAAGACTTGTCGATCTTCTAATTAGTTTTCCTTCTTTAAATATTATATTTTTATCAGGGTATTCTTCTTCCCTAAATTCTATTATATCAGGTTTATCTGTTAATATCCTAAATTCATATTCCTTTGGAATTAAATTTATTTGTTTGTTTGGCTCTATAATTTTACTAATATCTTTACATTCCTTATGAACTTTTATATATGGTTTTTTAGAATAAATATTACCATAATTAGAATTAGTAAATGTATATAAAGTTCTATATTCAATAGTCATGATTTGGTCTCCTAGTTGTATTATATCATTTCTATGCAATTTAGAATGTAATCCTAAGACTTCATTAAAGTTTTTATCTTTTTAAAGAAATACAATATTTCGGGTAACAAGTAAATATTAATTTCTTATATGCTAAATTTCCTTCTATAGTTCCTAAATGACTATCTCTTAAATTTATTATTCTTCCATCATGTAAACTTACTGTTAAGGGTGAATCTATTCATTCCCCAAATAAGGATTTAAACATTATTTGTATTCCAACTAAATAAACATATTGGATCTTTTCACTTTGTCTTTTATTGATTTTTGATAATAATTCATCAACTGTATTTTTTGTTAAAAGACTTAGTTTATGTGTTCCTTGAGTTGTTCTCACATCTATAGTTTTTTCAATCTTATGATATTAATTTATAGCTATCTTTTCTCTTTTCCAAATTCTATCAAAGATTTTCCATTTTCCTACTTTTAAGTCTAAAGATAGTTTCTGTAATTTTTTAAATTTATTATTATCAAAAGTTACTTTTAATCCATATCCTTCTATCCCTTCGTATTCTTGTGTTTCTATATTATCTTTTTCTATTTCTTCAATTTCTTTATTTTGATTCTGATTCATTTTCTTCTGATTCTGTTTCACTTACATATACTTCTTGACCATAGTATTGTTCAATATCAGATATTTCACTTAATTCATCTTCTATTCCCAAATATTCTATTTGTAATATTCTAACTTTCTTTTTATTACAATCTGGACTTATATGACCTATTTCTCCACAATTCCAACATTTGCATTGGCTTTTATCCTTTTTATTATAGGGTTTATTCTTTTGTTATTTATTCGGGTTAAATTTTCTTTTATAGTATCTTCTTTTAGGTTTTATATATTTTTTCCTAAAATTTCTGAATTTTGTAAATCTCTTATTTTTATGTTTTCTCTTAATATTTTTTCTTTCAGGATAACATCCCCATTGTGTAGGTTTTTCTATATCTTCACAACATATCCGTGTTAACTTGCCTGATCTTTTTAATAATTGTCTTTGTTGACATATATATGCAAGTCTATCAAATAAAAATTTTATTCTTGATCCTAAAGACCTTGGTATTCCTATATTGTCTTTTATATATTTTTCAAATTCTATTTTAAAATATATTCCCCATGTTCCGGGTAATTTAGTATAGTACATATCTAAATATACTTCCTGATTTTCGTTACTATAAAATTGTATATAGTAGTAATTTTTAAACTCACAAGTGTATTCTTTTATTTTACACATATCACAAATTGTTAAATTTATTAATTTTATTCTAGCATCGTCTTTTTCTCTTTTTGCTTCATCTTGAAAATTTCTAATCCATTCTTCTCCTAAGAATTCATTTGCAATATAAGCTACTAATCTTTCTATTCCTTCTTTATCTGATTTTATTATTTCTGTTTGTATATTTCTTTTCATTAATAATCTTGTATCATCATTAACTCCTTCCCACCAATTTCTTACATTTCCTTCAAATGATGCTACTAAGTAGTCTATTCTTCTATCTGTACTTTCCCAAGTATCATCTTTGTTATATAAGAAGAATAATATTATTGAATCTGCTCAAGTTAATAAGGCTTTCTCAGTATCTATTTTACAATCTAAATCTAATTTTGTTCCTCCATGATTAATTGGTTTGTCATAAATATTATTTAATTCAAATATATCTTTATATTTATTTCATTTAGGTGGTTGTCTATTTATTATTTTATCATAGAATTGTTTATAGGGTTTATTATATATAGATGCATAACTTTCATTTGGATCAATCTTTTGATTAGAAGTTTCTGCTGGGTTAGGTCCTCCTCAGTATTCATTAAAACTTGGTATTCATCTATATTTTCTAGACTTAGTTGATCAAAATTTTCTATTAGTAAATCTAATTCTTCATTCATTTTTATTTTCTTCTTGAATTTCTTCTATATTTTTTCTTTTTTCTAATGATTGTCTATAATTTTCTTCTTCCTCTATTATTTTTGGTAAAATATCTTTTCTAAAATAATCATCCATATTTCCTGTTTCTATTACTAGGTTTTCTTATTTTATATGTTTTTTCCCTATTGTAGACATTTCTTTTTCTATGAATTTTTTATCTATCTTCTTATCTCTGCATTTATTTTCTTCTTTTAATTCTCTAATTTCCATTTTTAATATATTTAGTTCTTCTTTTATTTCATTCCTTAAATTTTGTACATCAGTTATTAATGTTTTTAAGTCTTCCATCTAATTATCTTTTCTTTGATTGGTTGAAATAATATATTCTGCATTCAGTATCTTTACAATTTTTTATAATTTTATCATACTTTTGTTTTTTATTTTCATCAGTTCTTAGTCTTTTTAATTCTTCAAAATAATTTGCTATTTCCTTATATTTTTCTTGTTTTAATTTCTATATTTGGTTTTCTTGATATTTTGTTAAATCTCCAGGGGTTAATAATTCGTCTAATATTAGATGATTAATTATTTTTATTCTTTTTAAATTTTTATTCAAATTATTTTCCATATTTAAGAATTAATTAATGATAGTTCTTGTATTTTTTCTTTACAATGTAGCATAATTTCTTCTTTTTCTAATTCTTTACCAATTTTTTCATTTATATATTCATCAATTATAGTTCCTATTATTAGTTTGTCTAATATTTGTTCTCTCATTTCTCTAGGTAATTCCTTAATTATACATAATGTTATCATTTTTAATTTTTTAGGAAATGGTTCTATTATATATTCTCTTTGATTATCTTCTAACATATAATACCAGTCTGTTTTGGTAATTATAACATCTATAACTTTTTTATTTTTAGTCATATCTACTTATTTCTTCAACAATTAAATCATACATATGTTTATCATACGTTTCTAATATCATTTCATATGTGTACATGTCTCTGACAATATCTAGTCTTATTTTTTCAATTATAAATTGTTTTATTTCCATAGGTAATTTTTCAAGTATTTTTAGTGTAATCGTCACACTTTTATTATTTAATATTGATTTTATAATTATTATATTAAAGTTTTCTCTTATTATATGGTATTTATTACCTAAATCTTCAATTTTCATTATAATTTTTCTTTTACTTGTAGTGTATGTTATTAAACACTTCTATTATTATATATGTATGTCTAAATTCTTCAATCAATATATTCTTAACTATTTTTTCTCTTAATTCTAAAGGTAATAACCTGATTAATCTTAATATTTCTAATATTTCTCTTATATCTTTGCTATAGATTCCTATAATATTATCTTCTTCAAAATAACCACAAATATCAATACTATATATCACCTTATATCTTAATCTATTCTTTCTTATTCCTGTAATTTCTAATTTCATAAAGGGCTCTTATGGCTCTGATACCAAAAATCTAAAAATTAATAAACTTTTAAAATCTAATAATCGGTTAAAAATGATTTTTATAATGTTTTTAATAAATTTTCAAAATCTAATAATATCTGAGAATTTATAATTTCAAGATCTGTTATTATATCTATATTTGGATTAAAAGGTATATCGTATTTAGAAATATTCTTTTTCCTTTTTTCCAATTTATCTATAATATCTTGTATATCTTTTGTTATCATAGATCTTATTATTCCTTTAGCAAAATTTTCTATCATATTTTCTTTAAAACATTTTAATATTTTTTGAGATGCATTTAATTGTTTTTGATATCCAATCTTATCAAATTCATTTTCAAATTCAATTTCCTTTTTATTTTTAGCTATCTTTTTAATTTTATATGGTCCTCTTTTAGTCCTTGGTTTTTTATTAGTCATTTTTAGGACTTAATTGTATTCTTTTCTTATATTGATAGCTTTGGTTGCAATTATTGTTTTTAGGGGTATTTTAGGTAGTTTAAATGATTGAATAGTGAAAAAGGGTATTTTGGAAAGGCTATTGCTAAATTTTGGGTATTTCCAATAATTTCCCGAAAATAGGATGGCTTATGTTCTAGCTGTACGAACACCTTGGGGATCATCCCACCTGCAATCTTCTCGCCCTTCATCTTCTTCGCTCCTTTGATATCAGTTTTCTCATCAACCAAACAAAGAACAAATCATTCATTTCCCCTTGTTTCCCATCCAGTGGAAAAATGGATTTTATAGGGTCTTACAACCCTAATATCACCAAATACAGAGCGTAGAAATGGAAAACGGAGGAAGGATATAGATTGAACGAATCATGAGATGTGAAGAAAATGATTTTGTTAACAGAATTGATGATTTTAGGGTTTCAATTTTGTGTAATTTCTACTTTAAATTGCTTGAGCCAAGTAGTGCTAGGATTGACGATCCCGTGGGAAGTCACCCCTTTAAAAAGCCTCCACGAGCATGGTACAATGATAAAGCTGGAGGATTTTTCGCCAAATATGGAAAGTTTGAATCTCCACTGCAATTGGAAAACATTTATATTAGTAGAGGTGTCAATCTGGATGGTCTGGGCCGGGTCGGCCCGCCAACATATGAGCACGGTAACGACCCGTGTGAAAAAAGCCCGTCCACCATGGTTTTCGGGCCAGTTCCAGGTCGGCCCACAAATTTTGAACTACAATCCAGGCCCGCCTGCTAACCCATCCGAGTCAAGCCCATGCAGGTCACGGATCGCGCGGGTCGCTATTTGTTCCGACTTGACCCGTATTATTGTATAAATAAAATTATAAAAATATAGAATTTTTCATATTTATAGCAAAAAATATTTTTTTTTTTTTAATTGTAGACTAAGAATTGAACAAAATGATAAATTCATATTTATACAAAGAAATGTTTATATAGAATTTAAATTTAATATTACATGAATTATTTATAATTTTGCAAAGTTAAATTTAATTTAAACAAATAACAACTAAATGTATTTCTAATTACTATTATCAAATATTTATAGTATAAGTATATCCCAATTAGGTTGGCTCCTACTTTTATTATAATTTATAATTTAAGTACATCCCAACTAGGTTGACTCTCTCCCTTTTTTTTTTCAATTTTTTTTTAAAAAAATTTTCACGGGCCAGCTGGTTAACCGCGGTCTGTGAAGGTGCAACCCGCGAAATCCGCGGGTCACACCTCCTTAACCCGTGAACCGCCCGCTCGGGTCACGAGTCGGCCCTCTGTCCCGGGTTGATCCGGGCAAATTTTTACGGGTTTGGTCGGCCCGTCCATCTTGACACCTCTATATATTGGAAGACAGATGTCCCATTGAGATAAAATCATGATGAGCTATGTCACCCTTCTAGAGCCCCTTTTGCATAACGTAAAGAAAGGTTTACAAGAAGGACAATCGCTTTACAAATGTCTGGTCGAAGTGTGTATAACTCATGATAGCATTCGATTTACCCAGGTGGTTAACCAGGGAAAAGGTTGCCAGGATTAATAAGACGAAGCTCGAAGACTTTAGAAATGAAAAAAAAACCCCAACAAAATGAGATCCTCAGTACGAACAGCAAAATCGTGTGAACCATCGAGTTTACGAAGATGGCTGTGGCCAGCCAATGCCATTATCATCACAGCTTAAACACTTATTAATACAAGAGAAACCTTTAACAGCATTGTAATCACAAGACAACGTTAACTACAAATTTTATTACATGGAATTCTTTCTGTTCACTTGCTAGCTCTCAGGTTCCGGCGAATCTTCCTGCTACGCCCTAAATAATTAGGCTTTGCCAGATGGGGTTTTTCTTGATTCCACTGCTGCCTGCTTTCCCTTCTCTGCTAACTAAACTAGGGGTGTTCAAAAGTCTCGAACCGAATCGAGCGGTTCTTCATAAGTTAAATACCCGAATGAGTACCCAAATCAACCGATGAGTTTGGGTTAGATCTCGGGGATAGACCAAGAACCGAAGAATCGAATAAGAATCGAAACTAAATAATTTTTTATATTTTTTTATATTGAATTAATTAAATTATTTTATTTTTTTCTAAACAAATTAGAAAATTAATTAAATAAATCAAATTATTTCATAATTTTAATTTTAAAGCCCAAATATTTTTAAAGCTCATTAGCCCATTTTAATTTGCTCATGACTATTCGAATTTGCTCATTAAATTTAAAGCCTTCAGATGAGATAAAATTAATCTTATTGGACGGCTAGTTATTTATATGTTTTTGAATTGTGCTACATTAATTTGTAAAAGTTACGAATGAAATGTCATTAATTGTATTTATGTAGTGTTGCTGTAAATATTAAAAAATTTAATTATGGTGCAGAATCGAACGGTTCCATAATTATATTTGGATCCGATGGTTCCATTTGTTAAATACCCGAAAGTTTTGGGTCAATTCGATTCTCTTCAAAATCGAACCGAACCGACTCACGGACAACCCTAAACTCAACTAAGAAAGAAGCAGAAAGCTCGATGGCTATGGCCAATGCCATTATCAATTTATCATCACAGCTTAATACTTATTAATACAAGAGAAACCTCTAAGAGCATTGTAATCACAATACAACGTCAACTCCAAATTTTAATACAACAAACTACTACTCGATTCCAATAAATTTGGATTACAAAGAAAATAAAAGGGACAAAACTCTAAAATCGCAAATAATTTCACAGCAATTATTTCACATTCTACTTTTGGAGACTTGTGTTAATCAGTACGGATTTTCTTCGGACGATAGTCTTGCTATCTGCATAAGCTAAACTCACTTCTCAATGAGTCGGGTTGGGGTTGAATTTTACAGATTCCCTCCAGATGAGTTCCTTGATATTCTCTTCGGTGAATGATGGCTGCTCAAAATCAAAAACAAAAGGCATAGGGCAAACCGGCTCTTCGTTGATATTATGAAGAGGAGCCAAGTATGGGTGGCAGAGAGCCTCGTCGACTGCATGTGATTGAAAAAACAATTGAACGTCATTGAAACCCAAGAAATAAGCAAAAATAACCTACTTCCTAGAAAAGTAACTGTTCTTAGTAAAAGAGAAAAAAAGTAACTTTCAAAACCATATTTGTCAAAGAAAATGTAACTATCATTCTTTTTAAACGTAGCCAAGCATGTTCAATAACTTCTTTAGACTTGTCAACCATACTACAAGTCAATTTTGAAGTCATAACACTCGGAAGTCAACTGAAATCAAGCTGTACCAGTAATGCGCCTGCATGGGTCAAAGACGAGCATTTTCTCAAGTAAATCCAACACTCCAGGGTCGGTGTTAGGAAATTTAGCAGAGAAGGGTTGCCTTGGATACTGTGGAAGCTGCCTAACATATCTTCGGGCATTATCACTCCTAAGAAAACCGAGACTGGCATCATCAGGTGAACCTATGAGCTTTTGGGAACAAAAAGAAACAATTTTATGTGAGGATAAAACCCACAAAAATGAAGTTATCGAAACAAGGAACGGAACAGCATAAGTGTCATTTGTTCATTTCGAGAAGACACCCACAAAACACGAAGTGCATGTACACGGTTAGATAGGACTAGACACTATAATAAACATGGAAGCGGGATTCATGCTCCAAAGTATGCCCCGTATTGATTCTCAAGACCTTACCTCTGTGATAAGTCTCAATTGATGAACATAATCTCTGCCGGGAAACAGTGGTTTTCTTGTCATGATTTCACCGAGTATGCAACCTACCGACCAAATGTCAATCGCTGCGGTATATTCTGAACAATTAAGAAGCAATTCAGGTGCCCTATACCAGCGAGTAACAACGTACTCAGTCATGAAATCAGTCTCTGATGTTGTCCTTGCAAGCCCAAAATCTCCAATTTTTAAATCACAATTTGCATTGAGAAGTAGATTGCTTGGTTTCAGATCACGGTGTAAGACATTTGCTGAATGAACATATTTAAGTCCTCGCAAGAGTTGGTAAAGGAAGTACTGCATAATGAGAATGAATAATCAATTAAGCAGTGCCAGTTGATAAATGTCGATTTCACTGAAGAATAATAAACTCAACGTAGATGGAAGTCGCATATGTACACACCAAAGCAATAACGTACAAGAGTAAAAAACTACAGCAGAAACTTCTTGTATCAATTAAGGTATTTATCTTGAAGTTTTCAGAACATAATAATATCAAAGCTGTGCTAATCCTTTCATGTTATGGGAAAAAAAAAAACTCGCCAAATGGTGTCGTTTCTAGATTATTGATTTATTCTTGTCTTATTTCTAATAATAAGTCATCTCGATATTACCTAGTTCTCAGCATAACAGTTTAGAAACTTCTTGGTGACATACAGTATTATACTGAGAGTCTATTTTCTGCATAGCATTAGTTGTAAACATACAAAAGCCAAAGTGTATTAAGTACTATAGCCAAACTTACATCACAACAACAGCAGAACAATAAGATGGGCCAAACATGCTCTTTGTTTCCAAACTTGGTCAAGTTTTTCTCATTTTTAAGTAAAAGAAGTAACTATTTTGATATTAACTTTTATCGCACTCTTAAAATAAGTAACTTACTTATTTCTAATTTTGATATAGTAAAAAGCTACTTATTTTAAAATTTTAAGGTTTGCTAAACATGCTCAAAGTTATAGAAGCATGTCCAGGGAGTTCTCAAATTAAAATATTGTTTTTCTTAAACAGCAACAATAATTAAATATAATAAGCAACAACAGACGTTAACAATATGTTGAAATGATACAACTGACAGAATGTTCTATTTATTACAAGAAAGAGAGTCCAAACCTGACAATGATCAGCAGTCAATGGTTGGTTGGACCGGATAATCTGATGAAGATCAGTGTCCATTAGTTCAGAAACTATGTAGACATCGTTAAAGTTCTCCTTTTGCGGAGGCCGGATAATGTCTTTAATTGCAATCACCTGTTGAAATAGAAAAACTGAGCAATAAGATAGCAATTCAACCAACCAAAAACATTTTGATGGGACCTGAAATTCAACAAAAAACTCAGAAAAAAGAGAGACTAAAGCAAGGAATTCTTATCAGTCAAAGATTAGTATCTGGAAAATGATAGGAAGCAATACTTACATTATCGTGATCCATGTGGCACAGAAGTTTTATTTCCCTTAGCGTTCTCTTGGCATCTATCCTATTGTCAAATGCATTACCAATCTTTTTAATGGCAACTTCCTCACGTGTCTCTGAGTTTACAGCAGCACTGAGGCAAATGAAAAAAAAAGAAGACATATGGTTCCTTCACGCCATATATAAATCAGAGTGAAAAACACAAGTTTAAACATAGAAACTTTATGATTCACATGCTGATGATACACTATTTGAGTTTTTATACACACAAATTGAACAACTTCCTCAACGTAATACGGTAGCTGACAATTTGAGAACCGACACGGACTACTTAAATTTCAAAAAACCTATGATGCATATTTGGTATGTAATATTAAATTGGTTCAGTTCGATGCTCGATTAACATTAGGATATCCTTGTTGTTAATAAATAACATAGCTCCATGGACGGGCTTGAATGGAGAAACCAAATTTTAAATTAGATAAAAACATGATTATGTGACACTGTCTATTTAGAAGCAAGTTGAGAACCATCTAAATCATTTCAATCGCCTTGTCCAAGGGCACTGTCTTTATTCCATATCATTATAAATGATATCTCGATTTATTTTTATTTTTTTCAAAATAAGCAACTCTCTCTGTCCCTTATAGAGTGTCCTCCATGACTTCCCAAAGTCCAACAGTTTTTTTCTCCATAAAAAAATCAACCTCAACAGTTTTACCTCATAACTAGCAACTAGAATGTTAACATTTCTATCAACTCTTCTACACATAATCCACAAAATCTAAAATAAAGTTAAAAATCTTCTAATCCCGTTTCATTTGGCTCCACTCAACAACTAGTTTGAACATTTATGAGCCATAAACATCAAAACTTTTTAAAACAATGACATTTCTATTACCTCTTCAACCCATACATGAAAAAATAAAAATAATAAATAAATAAAAATCAAAAAATATCTAAACTAAACATCAAAACTCATTCGTCTACAATCAACAATCAGTTCGAATAATTTGAGACATAAGCATCAAAACTCTGTTCAAATGTTGACATTTCTATGATCTCTTCAGCACATCATCCAAAAAAGAAAAAAAAAATCATTAAATAACTAAAATAAACACCAAGAATCTTTTAATCCCAATTCAATTTGACTCCAATCAACAGCTAGTTCGAGACATTTACGACCACAAACACCGATACTAATTCATTTCAATAACTACAGAGGACCAAATAAATACAACAGGAGCTCAAATTTTCATGAAAATATGAAAGATATTCTTGGATCCTTACCAAACAAGGCCATAAGCTCCACGACCCACGGGCCTTATGGGAACATACTTTCTAGAAACTTCGAATAGATTCCCATACAAACTGTATTTCACATATGTTCCACCATGAGTGGGCACTCCTTGAAAATTATGTACACCACGATCACCAGAACCAACACTTGATTCCACAGACATAGCAAAAAAAAGGTTAAAAAAAAGGATATATCTTTGTATTAAAATGAAAATTTTCAAGAACCCAATTCATTCAAAAACTTAGTTTCTATCAAGACTCCCCAGATCCCAGTTCAAGAACTGAATTTTTTTTTATCATAATTTTGGATTTCTTTGTGCGAATCTTTGTGTTTAAAAAGAGTGAAAAAATTTCTGAAAACGAGTGTTTTTTGACATTTCTTCTTTGCTTTGATCTCTTTTCTCTCAAGTCTGAATTGCTATGAAATTTCTGGAGAGAGAAAGTAGAGATTTTGAAGTGGACCGACTTGAGATTACCCGTGAAGTTAATGGACTTTTTACGCTCTTCAACCACGGTACCAATAATGGACTTTTTACGCTGTGTGGAAAATCTTCAACCACGGTACCAATAATGGACTTTTTACGCTGTGTGGAAAATCTTCAACCACAGTACCACACACCTGTGTAAATGTTGACTTCTACTTTCCCTGTTTGGTGGGATTAAAATAAGAGCTTGTTTGGTAGAGATTTTGGAGGGAATAATTAATTTTTGAATAGTGATATGATGGAAAATGTGTGATTGAAAAAGAAGAAAAAATTATTGATGTGATGGAAAATATTATTTTATTAAAGATTGTGTGGTTGAAAATGAGAATTGATTTATGTAGACTCAAAAAATCAAAAACAAACACCCCCTAAGTTTTTTTTAGCCCCTATTTGAGTCACTTTAAAATTTTCATTCTTCTACTCATTTTCAACCATACATTCTTAATAAAATAATATTTTTTATCACATCAATAATTTTTCATTCTTTTCAACCACACATTCTCTTTCAATCTACTATTCTAAAATACATTCTTCCAAAATAATGTGGCTCAAACACACCCAATAAAGTTTGATAAAAGTTGATAAAATTTGTAATTGGAAAAATTGTGAATCTTGTATAACAATTGTAAAACTAATTGTTAACTTTGATTTAAATAAAAAACAAAATTTTAATCGTGATAGAATAATTCATAAATTATGAACTATAATTTATAATAAAATTAGGTTGTAAATGTTTTATGGCAAAATTTATTTATTTCTTTACAATAAATTCAAAATTATATTCAGATCATAATTCTACAGACTATAAAGAGGAACTTACTCAAAAAGAATTAGTCAATTTTCCATATTTCAAAATAGAAAACCTATTTAATTTTAAAGATTTGAAAAAAAAAAAAAAATCTTCCTGCATTTTTTCAGATTTTCAGAAAATAATGCAAGAAATATAATTCAAGAAAATTCTACCTAGGGCCTAACAACAAACCGCCAAACCGAACCGAAACCCCTTTTTTGAAACCGTTGGTTTGGATCCACATGAATCCGTCAACGTTTTAGTTTTGAACCGAATCAAACCTCTTTGAAGTAGTTTGATTTAGGTTTTAATTTTTGCAAACCGTTTCAAACTGTCAAACCGCTTTTTAAAAAAATCAAATTTCAATTTCAATTTTATTCAACCCAGTTAAAACTAAAGCAAATATATCCCAATTAAAAGATACATTCATATTAGACCCAATCCAATTAAATTCAATAACCAACTTCACTAAATGCCCAATTAGATAATTACCCATCTCAACTTTAAAATTTAAATCCAATCCTTAAATCCTTTAATATGTGTGTGGTACTTTCAATTAACTTCTAGGTTATTTCTCCCTCTTTCAAACTCTAACAAATAAAGGTACGTGAATTTTTACTATTTATATTTTTATATATTGATTCTTTATTTTAATTCATGTTCATGTACGGTGTTTTCAAAAGAAATTAAGAAAATATGCACATATTTTCTTAATTCCTTTTTACATTGATTTGAATAATGGAAAAAAAAAAAAAAAAAGGTTTTGACGTTTTGCTGCTATTCTAGGGTTTCAAGATTTGTTTTTCCTTCAAAATTTGTATTGATTTAGAAGACTAGTTAGAATTTTTTCAAGATTTGTTTTTCCTTCAAGATTTGTATTGATTTAGATGACTAATTAGAATTTTTTCAAATTTTTTTCCTTCAAGAAATAATTGCACAAAATAATGCATCCAGTGACGTCAATGTTTTTTGCACATAATACATTATTTTTGTATAACATGATTGATTAAATATTTTTTATAACATTAATATTCTTTTGTATATTAATTTTGAGGTCATGTTGTATAATATATATATATATATATATATATATATATATATATATATATATATATATATATATATATATATATATATATATATGCAACAAAGTGTGAACGGTAAGAAGGGACATAAAATGTCTGATGTGTGGGCTCATTATGATATAAAGAGGGATGAGACTGTAGAATGTATTTATTGTGGACAAGTATATAAGCATCAATCTAAAGGTGGAACTAGTACATTGTGAAATCATATTGAGGATTTGTGCAAGAAGTATCCATATAGGTTTTAAGACAAAAAGAAAAAGACGTTGAATTTCTATGGTAATTCTAAAAATGATGAGGTTTTAGAGAGTGTCGGTAGTGGTGGATAACTTGTCAAGTTTACTAAAAAAGGGTGAGAGAACAGATTATTAAGTATTTTATATTATCTGAGTTACCTTTTCGACACGAAGAAGATGAAGGTTTTCAATGTTATACAAGGTTTCTTTTTTTTTTCCTTCAAGGATTACTATTATTAGGGATATATATAATTTGTTTTTGGATGAGAAGAAGAAATTGAGTAAACACTGGTTTTGTTTGACTATTGATTGTTGGATATACAAAATGTAAGTTATTTGTGTTTGACTGCTCATTGTGTTGACGATGATTGGAGACTTAAAAAACGAATCATAAGTTTCATCCAAGTCTTCAACCATAAGGGTGATATGGTAGCAAAGGAATTGATAACTTGCCTTCAGGATTGGGAAATTAATAGGATTTTGTGTGACAATTGATAATGCCTTACCTAATGACGTAGCAATAATGAAATTGAAGAGTGGTTTTCTAGAGAAGAAGACAGTTCTTGGGGGAGAAATGTTTCGTATGAGGTATTGTGCTCACATTCTCAATCTTATAGTTTGTGATGGTATAAAAGAAATTAGCAATACTATTTCATCTATCAGCAATGCTGTACGGTATGCTAGATCTTCCTCAGCACAACTAAAAAGATTTCGAAAGAGCTGCAAGGATGCAAATATTGAGTCTCGAGGTTTATTGTGTTTGGATGTATCAACTAGATGGAATTCCATCTACATGATGTTACATGTTGCAATAAAGTTTAAAAAAATATTTGATATTTTAATGATGTAAACTGTACAAAGTACTTTGATGAAGAAAGATCTAATGGGAAAAATATAGATAGACCACCAACACACGCCGATTGGGACCAAGCTGAAGCATTTGTCAGATTCTTGAAGACTTTTTATGATGTGCCATTGAAAATTGGTGGCTCTTTATATGTAACGTCAAACACTTTCTTTTAAGAAATATGTGAAATTCATGGGGAGTTGAAAGAATTATCTAAAGAGCCAAATAATATGATAGGATTCATGGCAGTTAGTATAAGAAGAAAATATGATATGTATTTGGGTAATCTTGAAAAGTTTAATTAATTGTTGTTCATAGCAACAGTTCTTGACCAGATGCAAGTTGGAATTGCTTAAAGTTGGGTTTGAACATATTTATGATGTACAAATTGCAAACATGTTGTTAAAGAAAATTGAAAACACGCTTCATAGGTTATATGAATTCTATAAGGAAATGATGACTCCGTCTTTAGCCCCACCTAAGGATGCTACTCAACCTAAAAGTTAAAGTACTTTACAAACTACTTTGGGAATTTCCAAACCCATTCCCTTAATTTTTAAAGCTAGACTTATGCAGGAAGCTCAAGTTGAGATGAATGATTTGATAGATTATTTAAATGATCGTTGTGAATATTTGACCAATGATGATTTTGACATATTAATTTGGTGGAAATTGAATGAAAATAAGTACAAGATTGTCTCCCAAATTGCCAAAGACGTGTTAGCTATTCAAATATCTACAGTTGCTTCTGAGTCTGTATTTTTTACTAGTGGTCGGATTCTCGATTCCTTTAGGAGTTCATTGAGTGCAAAGATGACTGAGGCGGTGATTTGCACTAAGAATTGGTTACACAATAACAAGGAATCTATATTGATTCGTCAATATTTGGATGAAGTAGAAGCATTGGATGATTCAGAAAAAGTCGTGGAAGGTATTATCGTATTTGATCTTTCTATTCACCTTATTTTATAGCTTTTTTACACCATTTAATTGTAATAAATGAATATATTTGTTATATTCTTATCTATATGCAGAGAACGAATCATGTGTTACAACTGTAGATGTTGCATCAATTAATATTGATTAAGGGGTTACAACAAATTGTTTCACTGCGTTGAATTATTAGAAGTGAAGAATATTTGCTTATAATATTTGTAATAATACTAATATTTATATTTTAATGTGATATCTAAGATTAATATTTATGATTTAACTTGTTCGATGTACATTTTTTTTAATTAAATCATGGTTTTAAACTAAACCAAATTGAAAAAGTGGTTTGGATTGGTTTGGTTTAGAAATTGATCGAAGATTTGATCAAGATTTTGTGTTAATTGGCTAGAGGGTTATGTTCTTTGAGTGAAAACAAAAGAGGGTTCAAGTGAAGAAATGGAAGAGACAAGAATTTGATTGACTAATTACGAAAAATGAAAACCTAATGGTATAAGAAGGGGTTCTTGAATGTTCTGTTTTGCATCAATTCATATATTTCGTTTTCCTTTCCTTTTTTTTTTTTTTTTGTAATTTGTCCAACTTGAAATGCAATGTGAGATGAACTTTGGACTTTCAAGTCACGGAGCTGAGCAAGATCTGTTGGATCCAGCAATGCGAATGAATTCAACTCTCGTTCTCACTGGTAAACTTTAGCAGCTTCTGTATCCATTGAGATTACACTTAAATCAAAATTATATTTATGCTTCATTTTATTTTTCTTTTGCAGCCTGCATTAGTCCTACTGATATAAATGCTGAAGAAACTCTCAACACTAAAATATGCCAATCCTGCTCGGAATATCCAGAATAAGCCTGTGGTAAGTAATTGTAGTTGTTTCTTTCTTCTTTAATACCAAATTAATGCTATGAAATAAGCCAAAATTTGCACTGACCTAAGACGAAGGACGACTTTGGTTAACCAGGTCACAACTAACCACAGTTTCATTTCCCAATCTACTTAATTATTTTCCATATTGATTTATTTAATTAAGACTACTTACAATTATATAACCTATCATTTAATGTGAATTAAAAGAAGATTTGTGATGCTACTGACTATTTTATTATTGATTTTTAGATGAATTATGTTGGGGGAATGAAGTCCACTGTGTAAATGCATGAATATTGTTGTGTTATTGTATATAGTACTTTTCTTGTTGTTTATTGCTTAGTTGCTGATATTCTAATAAATGTTGTGCAGACCAAGATTAAATTTAAAGAAAATATATAGTTAGTGTAGGCGACCAATAGTGCTCAAGTATAAAAGCTGATTTTTTTTCAAATAATAGTTGATGAGTCTAACACGGAAACTGCTTTTTATATATTACAAATTTGTATGTGTTTCAATTTTAAGATGCTGTATGCTTGAATGTAGATGAAGGTTTCTTGTAATCTTCCTTTATTTAGATCGATTATCTAGTCTTCATGAGAAAAGCTCAAAAGTCTTACAGAGCTCTGGGTATTTATCTGCAGTCACAAGACGTTGCAAGAGATTGTGGAACTGTTTGCACACTCGAGTTTTTTTTTTGGACCATGTTATGTGTACACAATGGTGTACACACGGCCTTACACTCCCCTCACATGGAGGGCCCACACACAATAAAATATTTGTGGGCCCCCTTCCATGTGAGAGAGGTGTAAGGCCGTGTGTACACCACGAGGTGTACACATAGTATTATTCCTTTTTTTATATATATATTAAGAAAGGTAATTGTTACCTAGACTAACAAATAATCATCACGACCTGCATGATGCACTTTTCTTTGCCTTGTGTTCCGTACCATAATTAAATTTTTTAACAGATTTCTAATGGTCAATGATCGGTGGTCGTGGTGGAGGTCGCTTCGATGGGCATTGGAGAGGGCAAGTCAGGCTCGGCAGTCGACGGTTTCGATTTGGGCATGTAGATGTAGGTTTTCAATTTATCAAATGATTTGGGGTTAATGACTTAGTGGTTACCGAATAAAAGTGTGAAATTGGAAAGAAAATGATAAAAATTTAAAAAGGTCTGGATCTTGGGCTAAAAATGAAATTAATAATATGACCAAAAGAGGGAAAATTACATAATTCCAGGCTTTCCAAGATCATAGTGCAAAAATCAGGTGGCAATGTTTTTTATTCAAAATTCAGGTATTGATTTAAATATTAAAATATATAATCATTCTCATCCTAATCCAATTTCAAACCCTAAAATTCAAATTCATTTGACTCAATATTCTCTCCTCACTCTCTCCACTTAACCCACACCTGCGGTGCCGCCGCCCGCTACCGGAGACCACATCCGAACTCACAGCGACGATCGTTCACCGGCTCTCCCTAATTTATTTTACCCTCTTTTACCCTCCATTATTTCTCTCTTTATCCCTTCCGTCTCTCAATCCTCTCCCTCACACATGAGTAGCCGCCATAGTCGGAGACCACATCGTCACAGCGACGACAGCCTCCGAGCGCCACTGTGCAGATACCGCGAAGATCGCCTTCGTTCATAGCGATGACCACCTTCGTTTGCGATGCTGCAGTCCTTCGGCACCAACTGGTGCTGGAGTGGGGAGGGGGTTTGGGGTTTTTTCTTTCTCTTTCCGATCTGAGGAGGTTGTGGTGAATCGTTGATATGGGTAGTGGTATCGTGAAGTGGTGGTGGTGGTGGCGGCGATTTGGGGATTGTTTGGTAGGCGGTGATTTTTGTGTGGTTGTGTTGGTGGATATGTTGACGGTAGTGCTGGTGGATGGTGGTGGTGCTGGCAATGGTCGCATGGGGAGGGTGGTCACAAGTTGCGGTGAACGCCGCTATAAGGCTCCAGTTGATGTGATACTTGTAGCGGCGTAGTTGAAAATTTGGTTGTCCATATGACGGGTAGACAATACTTGATTCATTCTCTACCACGAGTGGATTCATGAAATCTCCAAATAGCATATCTTTCTCATTTACAACGGGCTCTTGAACTCTACCCCCTTGGTTACCAAAACCCGACAGAACGAGACCACGTGAAATATTTTCCGATTGAGCATTAGGTTCCACATTTTCTTCTTGTTGGGTCATTTCAATTAATCGTTGCCTTCTTAATTCCCTTTGTACCCGTCGCCTTCTTCAGAAAGTCCTTTCAATATCCAAAACAAGTTCGAAAAGATCAAAACTTTTCGAACGAATTATGCATTACCGAAGACCTAAGGAAATCAAAATTAAGAAGTCAATTTCACAATAAAAATATAAAAGGTATACAAAAGATTAAAGACTAAAAATTATGAAAATTGGAATCAAATAAGATAGTAATTGAAATAAAACACTCCCTTGCAACAACGCCAAAAACTCATTGGCTAAAATTATATGCCGTGAGTGCACATGTGCGTTCAAGTAATAAAGTGGATGTTAAGTCCGAGTAGATCCCTCGAAGAGTGTTTCTTCCAATTACACAATAATTTATTCAAATTAACGATAAAGATGCACACAATTAAAAATTTTGAAGTTAGAAATAAAAAGAAAATAATTTTAGATTTTAATTAAACTAATAATTGTGAAAGAGATAAGATTTTAGATTTTAAATGAGTTGGGATTTATGGTATTACTTGACCATCGTTTTATTAATATCTCAATAAACCGGAAATGTAAATTAGCTAGCCACAATGTTAAACCCGATTTCCAATTTTAGTTAATTATCTCTCTCGAGTGAAAATAACTCTAGTTGATTAGTTTTACTCACTATATCTCTATGTTGATAAAAACACAACCAACCGCATTAAATCGTAGTGAAAATGACTCAATGGGTCGTGTAGGGTTAGGAGTACATCTTTATCTCCTAAAAAAATCTAGGGTATTAATTATTTTGGTATAGAAGAACAACAATCTCTCGATAATTGCACAAATAAATGATGGAAATGTAAACACAATAAAAAATGCACAATAACAATGGCAACTTTAGCATTAAATGGTAAATATATTGATATTAATGAAACTTAGGTCGAGCTAAATTGTAAACCCCAACTTTAAACACTTAGCCCATTACACAATAGAAATAGAACAAGGATATAGAGATGAAACCCATTACAAAATGAGGGAAATAATGAAAAGATCCTTGAAGTGATTTTGAGCTAATCAATCTCTTCACTTTTTTTGCTCACTGCTATGTATCGAGCAATGTTAAATGCCGGGTCCGATGATTTTGAGCCTTAACCATTTCAGGTTTTGAGAATTCACCACCAACCCTTGAAGCGATTTTCGTGACCATCTCTGCTTCATCTGCGTCAACATACTTGTCACCCTTTTTCAACAGGTCGTGCATCGATTTTGGGGGTTTTTTAGAGACTGGCATCTTAAAAGCATGGTTTCACATCCCATTCATTAACTATACCACTGCAGACATCTGAAGGTACCTTATACCAAGTGTTGCCCGGCTGAACCTAGCTAAGTATTCTTGCAAAGATTCATCTTTCTCTTGCACAACCTGCATCAACCCAATTGTCGTCTTCCTTTTCCTCTTGCTACTCATGAAGTATGCCTCAAAACTCCTAGAAATTTCGTCAAAGGTCTTTATAAATCTAGGTCCCAAGGTGGCCACCCAGTCTCTAGCCTCCCTTCTTAGTGTCGGGGGAAAAGATCGACACATCACTGTGTCTGGGGCTGCATAAAGCCTCATCAAATCAAGAAAGGTCCACAAATGGTCAAGCGGATATGTAACTCCATTATATGCTTCTATCATTGGCTGTTTGAAGCCCTTCGATAAAAGAACAGTCATAACTTTGGGAGCAAATGGATCTTCCTCCAAAACTATTTGCCTACGCACATCCTTCCTCTTGGTTAATGCATCTTTTATCTTCTAGGTCATCATCTCTTCTATCTTCCTTTCCAAGTCTGTTATAGATTGGGAAATTTGTGGAACCACAAATCTTGTAGCCCCCGAGTCTCTTATTTTTGGTTGAGTAACAGGCGGGGTAACTGTTTGTGCCACCTGAGATGGTTGATTATGTACTGCTTCTGATGAGTTTTGTGGTAGGGCTATGATTTTCTGCGTCTGACTCTGCAAGAGGGTTATCATGGCAGCCAATTGTGTTTCCAAGGCACTAAATTAGCTTTGTGTTACGTACTGCGGTGGCGGGTCGTGATGCCTTACGACAGAATCCGACTCTGCTTCTGCTTCTGCCATGTTCCTGACCATATGCATTTCACTCCTAGTCCGCCTCCTTGACTTAGCTTTTTTGTTTAGTGGTTTTCCACAGACGGTGCCAATGAAATCGTAGCGAGATAGACCTTCACATTTTCCTTGACGTGTAGGGTGTTCCGGCAACTCCGATAGGCGGTTGCTACCTGCAAAATGAGGTTAGGGCTTTTTCTCCCATTGTACCTCCGGCGTGAAAATCAGTAATCGATTTTTACGAGTAGGAAGATAATATAATGTGAATTCAAGTAATTCGGGTTTTCAAGCCAAACTACATTTTCTCACCTTGGGGATATTTATAGGCACCTGATGACACGCCCCCGATCTATGATTAATTGTTTCATGCGTCCCACATATGCCTTCCCACTCCTCCCACGTTCTAGAGTTGTGACCTTCACTCGTCAAACAGTTGGTCATGCCCATGTTCGATGTTGGGTGGTTTTCGTCGAGCTCATTGTCATTTGAATGGTTAAGTGTAGTATTATCCTCATGGTGGCAGGTGGCCTGTGTGAACGTAGAAGGCTTCATGGGGTCGACGGCCTCATAGGGTAGACGACCTATGTGAACGTAGAGGGCCTTGTGGTGGTAGGCAGCCTATGTGAACGTAGATGGCCTCATGGGGGTCGACGACCTCATAGTAGTAGACGGCCATGTGAACATAGGTGGCCTCATGGTGGTAGGCGGCCTATGTGAATGTAGAGGACTTCATGGAGGTCGACGACCTCATGGTAGTAGACGGCCTATGTGAACATAGAGAGCCTCATGGGGGTCGACGGCTTCATGGTGGTAGACAACCATGTGAACGTAGAGGGCCTCATGGGGGTCGACGGCCTCATAGTGGTAGACGGCCTATGTGAACGTAGAGGGCCTAATGGTGGTAGGTGGCCTATGTGAACGTAGAGGGCCTCATGGGGATTGATGACCTCATGGGGGTCGACGGCCTATGTGAACGTAGAGGGCCTTGTGGTATCTCGGTCTGTATTTTATGGTATCCTACTTCATCAACAACTCTATTAGGTGGGTTTGGACATTCTCTACTTATTCCCTATAAATACTAGTCTCTTCTATACAATTTTATAATGTGAGAAAATAGATTACTAGAATTGTAGGATCTATTGTAATTTCTCTCATCTCCATTATTCTTGAGTCAATAAAATCTTTTAATTCTTCTGCCATATTCTTGTCTTTTTTATTCTTTTGCTTAATCAAATACTTTATTATTATTTTCCATATAACTTCAACATCTCAATCCGGTGGTTTGGTTCACAACAATTGGTATCAGAGCTATTCTGGTATCTTGTTTGTTTTGCAACAATTGCTATCAGAGAACAAAGTTTAGCATATCCCCAAGAGCACAAGGTTTGATTTGTTCGAGGTTTTTTATTCGTGATGGCTTCCATGAAGTATGACATTTCGCTTTTGGATCGGAGCACTAGATTTTTGCTATGGCAGGTTAAGATACCTACAGTACTCGAACAACTGGATTTGGATGATGCATTGTTGGGAATTGACAAGATGCCCGCAACTTTGACCGTGGAGGAGAAATTACGGAAGGATAAGAAAACAGTTTTTCACATTCATCTTCATCTATCAAATACTATTCTTCAGGACGTTTTGAAGGAATTCAGCAGCTGCTTTATAAGGTTTGAGCAATTGTGCATGACTAAGAGTCTTACAAGAAAATTGCATCTCAAACAGTGGTTATGCTTTCATCGCATGGCAGAATGAGGATCATTGGAAGATCACCTAACTGTATTTAAGGAGATCATCGCTGATTTAGAAACATTAGAAGTTAAGTATAAAGAAGAAGATTTGACCTTGATCCTATTGTGTTCGTTGCCCATTTCTCTTTCTTCATTAAGAGACACGATCTTATATAGTGGTGATACTCTCATCATTGAGGATGTTTATGATGTTTTATTTTCAAAAGAGAAGATGAAGTATCTGGTTTCTGAGGTTAGAGATGAAGAGGGCATGGTTGCTCATTGTGGTTCTAGAAAGAGCAGATCGAAGTTGAAGTTTAGTAATCAAATTTGTAACTACTATAAGAAGAAGGGGCACTTAAAGAAGGATTGCTAAAAATTGCAGAATAAAGAAAGGATGGAAGCAAGTAGATATTCAGATACTTCAAACGAAGCAGACCTCGTGGAGAACGTTGTAAGTGATGGGGAACTCCTAGCTATTTCTGACAAGAGTCTAAACTGAAAGATGATTGGATTCTTGATTCAGCATGTGTGTTTCATATGTGTCCTAATAAGGACTTTTTTGCTACATATGAAACTATTTCCAAAGGTGTCGTGGTTTTGGGAAAAACACATCTTGTCGGGTTGCTGAAATTGGCACAGTCAGATTGAAGCTTTTGGATGGGACAATTAGAACACTTGGCCAGGTTCAACATATTCCAGATTTGAAGAAAAATCTGTCCTTGATTCAAAAAGTTATGAGTATTTTGTAGAGGTGGATGTGGAGATTTGAAGGTTTGTAAGGGTGCCCAAGTTGTATTGGAGGGATAGAAAATGTCTCGTTATACATCTTATAGGATCATACAGAATTTGGAAGAGTCAATCAGCACAAGTTCAGGACCGTGATGGACATTCAGTTTGGTACAATACCTTTAAGAGCTCATAAATTGTCGGATTTAAAGAATACAATTCAGTGGAATTTAGGAAATATGGATAATGCCGCTTTGCCACCATCACCTGCGGTGCCATTGTATTCAATTGTTAGGGATGGACCCAATGGAAAAAGGTATGTGGATGCTGATTTTGTTGAGCATGCTTTAAGTGGAGTAGAAGGTATACAATCTAGTAAGAAGCCTTCTGTAAAAGCATTTGGTACTGATTGCTTTGGGGTGTGTTACAGCCCATTTTGGTAAATTATAAAATCATTATGATTTTTTGGGACCTGGGATAATTCTGCAGAGTAATGCTTGGATTCATTGGAAGAAGTGGAATATTTTGTGTTTGGTTGGAGAAATTAATTTTTTGGTTATTGTTGAAAAAGTTAGTTCATTCCTTGGTAGAATTCATGTCAATGTAGAGATTGTTAGAATTTGAGTGTGACTCGAATTCCTTGTTGAAGTAATTGAAGAATTCTAATTGAAGTACACGTCATAAAGAATTTAAATTTGGAATATTATTGGAGTCCTATGTCATGTTGAAGTTTTATTTTGGAAGCCCATTGAGAGTTGGAATTTATTTTGGACTCAATTTTATGGCATCCTATTTCATCAACAACTCTACTAAGTAGGTTTGGATATCCCCTACTTATTCCCTATAAATGTTAGGCTCTTTTATACAATTTTATAATGTGAGAAAATAGATTACTAGAATTATAGGATCTATTATAATTTCTCTCTCTTCTCTATTATTCTTGAATCAATAAAATCTCTTAATTCCTCTACCATATTCTTGTCTTCTTTATTCTTTTGCTGGATCAAATACTTCATTATTATTTGTCATATAATTTCAACATCAATCCGGTGGTTTGTTTCACAACAATTAGTATCAGAGCTATTCTGGTATCTTGTTTGTTTTGCAACAGAGACAAAGTTAACTCAAGTATTTGACAAGTTCAATGGTCGTCTAAGGTCCCAATTTATTGAAGGCCTCCAATTTTTAAAGTTTACATATTTTTGCCTTTGTGTTTTTAATGAAAAATTAAATCCCTAATTAATGATATTAAAAAATTAAAAACTAAAAAGGAGTTTTAGGTTAGCAATATTAAAAACATAAATAGTTTAACAAATTTAGTTTACCAGAGAAATTTAATCTATAGATAAATTAATAAAAATATAAAATTTAATCACTAACCAATAATTCTGTTTAGAACAAAATTAAAATTAAAAATAACTTAAGCAATAATATTATAAGAAAAATAAAGATATATTTGAACTCAATATCTTATTAAAATACAAAAATGATAAAAAGAATTAAACTTTATGTGCTATCGATCACTAAAGCATAGTCGGTGACTCCTGACAACATCATTAACTACATTGTAATTGGTAATAATTGACGAAGATGTGTCGATAATTAATAACGATATCATTATTCGCATTTCACTCTGAATCATCAACATATATTAATTACAATCAAAATCACCAACAATCATGTCATGCACGATAACCTAGAGCATCTTGTCACCTTCAGTTATTTCCAAAACTTCATTTCCTTAAAAACTTCCAAGAGATATTTCACGTATAGGAAATATTTCACGGGAAAACTCACAAGACACTCACACGTGTGGTCCCACAATAAAACAATTTTAATACATGGTGGGGCCCATCACGTGAGTATTCTGGTAAGCCCCTGTGAAATGAATCATGTACTTGAGGATTAATTGAACTTCCAATAAGGAGCATAACTGAAGAAATCATTTCCTTTGTGTTGCCCTCATTATTTCAATTAACCGAGAATGAGAGAAAGAATGGTATATTTTTCCTTTATAATTCACAAATACACTAGAATCGAAAACTAGAAAAGATCCAACATTTATCATCCAAAGTTCACAAATACACCAGAATCGAAATCTCCCAAACTATTCTAAATTTGGTCCAAAGATGTAAACTTTTGTGGTTTTGGGTTTAGTATTTATGGTCCACTATTTTAACCTATCCAATTATGAATTCAACTCATTTATACACAATGCTTAACTTAAGTCATATGCTCAATATATATCAAATTTTACATGGAAAAGTAAAAATTAATCTAAGCATGCAACTTATTCATCATTTATAGATCAATTTATGATTTAATACATTCCTCATTGCCAGTCAGGTCAACTAACTCACACAAGCACACAAAAAAAAAAAAAAAATTGAAAATTTTCATTTTTTTTTTCAAAGCAACAAAAGCACACAAAAACACACAACAAAATGAAAACTTTTGTTTTCCATGCTCAAACTTAAACTAGACATTGTGTTCAATGTCTTAAATCATAAATCCGCATATAAAAGGGGTAGGGAAGAAAGTGAAGAAAAGACTCCCCCGATATGGCGTGTAATTCAACAGCTAGCTTTCCTATTACTTCTATTGGCTCCCTAGTCAAATTTGGTTTAAATGTTCCACGACATTATGTTCATGAAAAATCAAATAAAGCATTAAGATCAAATAACTGAAACAAGTGTTATTTAACTATAACATCTAATAAACCAACTTAACGAAGACCTAGGGAAAGCGGTGTGTCGATGATGAGTCCCAAATTAACTTAAAATAAACTAAATATTCTAAAACGCAAAAACAAAATAAATAAAAAGAAAAACGCTTGGATTGCCTCCAAAGAAGCACTTCTTTAACATCATTAGTTTGACTTAACCAAATTGTCTACGTTGGATCTTCGGTGGCACGTTTCTTATGTTTCTAAACTTTATCCTTGGCTTTGTATTCTTCTTCACTATAGCATGGCAGGTAGAATTGGATGGCTTTAACTCCGATTGAGCCTTCAAAACCTCTTTCGATTTGACATTGTTTGGAGGTTTCCAAGGCTTTTCCACATAGCACTCATTTTTGTCAGGTGGATAGGCTTCATGAGCCAATAGGAAGTCAACTATTTCATTAGTTCCTAAGTATTTACCAGTAAGAGATGTATCCCTTGCTAAATAATTGGTGGTCATGTGCTGCACTAGAGGGTCATATAATAAATCCATTTTTTCTTTATTACCTACAACTGCTTTGACTGATTGGATTATATCGCAAGTGTCAGCTTTTTCTGGAGGTTCCTTCGCTTGATAGAAGTTGAAATTTACGTTATCGTCATTAACCCGCAGTGTCAACGTTCCTTTGTGCACATCAATCAATGATCTTCCAGTAGCCAAGAAAGGTCTGCCTAAAATGATTGGAATATCTCGATCTTCTTCCATATCTAATACGATAAAATATGTGGGGTAAATAAACTTGTCCACCTTTACCAAGACATCTTCAATAATCCCCATTGGATGCTTTATGAAGCGATCAGCCAGTTGCAATGATATTGTGGTTGGTTTGGCCTCTCCAATTCCTAGTTTCCTGTACAAAGACAACGGCATTAAATTTATACTTGCGCCAAGATCAGGTAAAGCATGTTCAAAATATTTATCTCCTATGTACAAGGAATAGTAAAACTCCTTGGATCATTGAGCTTAGGAGGTAATTTATTATGTACACGTGTACTGCATTCTTCAGTTAGCATCACGATCTCATAATCCTCCAGCTTCCTCTTGTTAACGAGAATTTCCTTCATGAATTTTGCATAGCTGGCATTTGTGCTAGAGCATCAGCAAATGAAATGTTGATTTGCAGCTTTTTAAACACTTTAATGAACTTGGAGAACTGTTTGTCCAGTTTATGTTTATACAGTTTCTGCGGAAATGGAATTGGGGGTACATATTCTCTGATAGGAATGGCCTCCTTAGCCTATGGTATATCTGAATTCTCGTCCAAATTTTTTTCAGTTGATTTTTCAAATTCCCCCACTTTCTCCACATCTGAAGTAGGCACTTTATTTGTCTCTACTACTAATCTTTTTACTGTAATTTCAGGCAGTTGTACCCCACTTCTTGCGGTGATTCCTTGCACATGTTCCCTTAGATTAGTTTCTGTGTTGCTAGGCAAAGATCCTTGTGGGCTTTCTGAGATAGTGCGGGCCAATTGACCTATTTGAGTTTCCAACCCTTTTATGGCTGTTGGATGATTTTGAAAGGTTGCTTCGGTCTTTACCATATACTGGTTGGTCTTCTGTATAAATTTACCTAAGATATCTTCTAGAGACGATTTTTCTCTTGCTGTTGAAAACCAGGGAAAGGCTGCTACTGATTATTTTGGTTGTTGATCCAGGAGAAGTTATGGTGATTACGCCAACCTGGGTTATAAGTATTGTTGAATGCATTGTTGTGTTAGAGTTGATAATTTTGAGCATAGTTAACTTCTCCCGTCTCTCGAGATGCCATATGTCATTCCCTACTATTGTGAGCTCCACCACATACCGCAAACCAAAAATTTCGTTTGCACTGTTTTTGCTGTATTTCTCGTAGTCAAGTGATTTATCACCTTCTTCTCTAAAGCTGACATTAGTGCTGATAATGCCGAGAAAGCATTCACCTCATTTAGACTCGTGTGCTTCTTATGTGTGGATCTTTCGGAAAGCCATAAAGCATTGTTGGCTGTCATCGTCTCATATAATTCATCAACTTCATTGTGTGACGTTAATGTGATAGATCCATTTAAAGCTGCATCATCAATCCTAACAATAAAAGTGTAGAAGTATTGAACTTGCAAATTTTACTTAATACCGTGGTTAGAACACTTCATGATCAAGTCCTTAAACCTTCTCATGTTTCGTGAAAACTCTCTAATTCATCCTGCTGAAAAGTGAATATCTCGTGTCTTATTTTAATTGCTTTTGACAGTGGAAAGTATTTTGTGACGAGTTTTCATATGAGATCATTCCAGGTCCTAATGCTTCCAGCGGATAAGGCATCTAACCATTTTCTTGCTCCATCTCTGAGTGTTTGTGGGAAGAGTCTCAACTTAATTGTTTCATCAGATATTCCGTGGAAATTGTAGCTTTGGTAAATGTCCAAAAAGCGTGAGATGTGATTGTGTGGGTTCTCATGAGATTTCCCGTAAAATGATACTCAATTGTGGAATAATAAAATGATGTCTGTTCTCAGTTGAAAGTTTGGTTGTCCAAATGGAGGATAAACAATGCTTGATTGATTTGGTGCAACAAGTGGTGTGATGAATTGTCCAAGTGGCAAATCATCTTCATCAATCTCGATTGGTTGTTCAATTTGTGCCGGTTGCACATCTCTATTTTGTTCCGCCATGATATTCTTTCGTTGTTGCCTAATTCTATGGCTAGATTACTTACTCTCAAACTTCGCATGCAAAGACCCTTCCAACGAAAATGAAAACAAAAACACACAACTCTAAACTAAAAACAACAAAAACAAAGAAAAAAAAAATCTAAATCAAAACTAGAATTAATTAAAATTATAAAGCAAATAAACTAGTCCCTGACAACGACGCCAAAACTTGTTCATAAAATTTCGCAAGTGTATGGATCGTGACAAGTAATAAAGTGAATTTATTAAGTCCAAATATCGTCCCACAGATACTAGTATTTATTATAAATTTTTAAACTAACATAACTTCAATTTAAATTAAAATAGTAAATAATGATCAAATCAAGTTTTGTAAGCGAAATTCTAATAAATAAAATAACAAACTATTAATTAAAAATAACAAACTCAAATTAAAATTGTAGAGAAGATTATGTGATTGGATAGTTAGGATTTTCGATTTCACTTAGGTTATCTATCATACATTTAATTCTAATTCATTCAACTATTTTTCATACGTGCCAACGATCGAATTAACCTAATGTATTTAGTAATCTCTCTCGAGCAACACTAATCATATTCATATGCCCGAACTTATTATATCTCTATATAAATTCACACACATATAAACGCATTTATCTATAGGAATTCAACAAAAATCGCACAAATTATAATTATCTCTCGATCTCTTATAATGTATATGATAATTATTGCACGAGCTAGAGTTATACATCGCCTCTCGATTTCAGTATTATCCCTAAATCAATTAATTGTTGCGCAAATAAATAATAATATTGAAAGCACAATAATTAATTAACAAGTATTAAAATTGCATGAAAATTTTGAAATTAAACAAATAATAAAAATCTTAAACTACATCATCAATCCTAACAATAAAAGTATTTAGCCACTCATAATGTTAAATTTAAACATGCAAAAGTAGAACGACATCACCAAAATTTGACGAAACGTGATTAATTTCAGTTGAAACTGCCTCCTTTTGCTTTTGCCGACCACTGCGTGAATATATATATATTAATCTAATTCTCCCCACTTCCTGTGCATAAACAAAAGTCGGCTCCTAATACGTGAAATTATAATATTAATTGCTGCATGTGTTTATTCTTCGAATTTGCCGCAATTCTTGACTTTTCTTCTCCTTTTCCTCTTCTTTCTCTTCTTTTATCTATCTTTTCTCTTCCTCTTTCCTCGTGGCTGTGTATATATTTATATATCTTTCACCAAATTCTTCAACGACCGACTTATCTGTGTCTAAATATATTTTCTGCTCAATTTGCAGCTGCCGCCTTTTGTACGTGAATATGTATATAATTTTCCTCTCCCCCCCGGCTTCGTGAATATGGGTCTCCATCTATAACAATTCACAATCCTTTTATTTTTTTATTCTTTTCAACTAAAGAGTTCAAGCCCATTGACATTTCAAATTAAAGCCCAATTAATTTAATGTTTCCTTCCAAGTCCTCGTACTATGAATTTTTCCATTTTTCCGCTATTTTGCATTCTTTTTTTCAATTCTTCATTAAACATTAATTATGTAGAATTTAATTCAAAAGACAATAAAACATCACGATTTAGCACATCGTATAAGTATAAAAACTACACTTATCAATTGCCACATCTACACTGATTCAATTATTCAACTTGAATTCTCTACCAAATATTACAATTTAACTCAATAATTTTAGAAACTAACCTCGAACCTAATTGTTTACAATAAAAAATTTGTGGGCTTCCTATTGTGAGGGGATGTACACCGTCATACATATAGCTAAATCCCAGATTATAAGGCCTGTGTTGTTGGGAAATTAGGAGCAGCCATTTTTGTGTCAGATAACAACCTTTTTTTTTTTTTTTTTAGAACCACTCCAAACCACAGTGGTAATGTTCAGTTTCAGTCTACCTCTAAAACTATCATGCTTATTAACGGCAACAATTAAAAGTTGTTTTCATGCTTCACACATTTGAGGAGTAATCGCTTTTAACTCTAAGTATCTATCTCGTTTTTCTTTCTTGGTTTGGTGTGGTCTTTCGAGAGAACATGTAAAGGGTGGGTATGAACTATCGTTCTTTTTGTTTTAATCCACGAGCATTTTCATGTTTATGAGATTGTTGCCGTGCTAGTGCACGAGCGACAAAACTTTGTTTGTCCGGGATTGGTACTTTTTACCAATAGTACCTTACCGACCAACATTTGGTCATTGATGGTGTACCTTCATTGATCAAATATTGGTTGCTAAAAAATAATAATAATTTTCACCAATGCTTTTTACCAATCAAAGTTTAGTCATAAATTGCCTCAACTCAAGCGGGATTTTAGTCAATTTGTTCAACGTTGCCCTATATGTCTATAGGCTAAAGGCCAAGAACAAAATACCCGCCTTTACACTCAATTTACCTATTCCATAGAATATTTGACAATATGTGACCATGGACTTGTTCTTGGACTCCTTCAGACTCAATGTGGATATGATTCAATTTTTGTAGTAGTTGATAGATTCTCCAAAATGGTTCACTCTATTCCCTTTACGTCCGATGCCTCTCTTATCGCTCGGTTCTTTTTCAAGGAGGCGGTTCATCTTCATGGTGCTCCTAGTCTTATTACTGCCGATAGGGATGTCAAATTTTTAAGTCATTTCTGGAGGACACTTTGAAAGAAGTTTCATACTTTCTTAAAATATAGTAGTACCAATCATCCACAAACCGAAGTAGCTCAAATGCTTTGACACACTATAGATTTTAATTTGTTTGCCTCCAACCAATTATGTTAGTATTACCGCTGAAGAGTTTGCTGAAAATGTCCAACAAATTTATCAAGGGATTAAGAGGAATTTAGAAGTTGATCAACATCTCAGGCTAAAACTATTCAACGAAGGTGATTATGGTGCATCTTTAGAAAAATAGGTTTCCAGTTGGAACTTATAGTAAAATAAAAGATCAGAAAATCAAACATAATAGAGACTGATAAACATTAGAATCTTTTATTTCAAACATAAAAATTCCATACTTGATTGAAGAATAGAGATTGATATTGTAGAGAAGAGTTTATTTGGGATGAAGAATAGAGACTGAAATTGGAGATTGTAGGAAGGTTTATCTGAGATTGGGGGATGGTTTTTCTTGTTTATTGAATAATACAGGCCGTAAACGTCAGTAGTCGTAAAGGGTAAAGGGCAACTATTAAAAAAAAAACCAAAAATCAATTTTTTTTTTAATATTATCCGACAAACAAATATTATCTTCCGAAATAATCTCGAACTCGAGCTTCCTCCAAATGGGGGAGAATGATATAGAACAATCTTATTTATAATATGATATTTATAATAAGATTTCTAGTTATAATATTTCTTATCTCTTTTTATTCTTTTTCTTATTTAAAGTAGAATTTCTTTTCTCTATTGATGAAAATAAGATTTTTTTTTTTTCTTTTAGATTAGGATTTTGGTTTCTCTCCTTTTAGAATTTTATTTTAGTTTCCTTGTACTAGTAAGTTTAGAAAATAATTTTACCTATATATGCGAAGGCTTTGTACAATTTTTCAATCATTAATTTTGACTTTTCAACTTTATTCTTGTTTCTAGAATTCCATTTTCGCTTCTGCACCAATTTTGACCCCACTTATAAATTCATGAATTATTCTAGACGACCCGCATGGATGACTGCAGGGATGACCGCGCCCTCACAGTCGAGGCAAGGGTCCCACCCGAATAAAATAATCCCGACCCCCCATGTGTGTGTGCGGTCACCGACGCGATCATCCCCGCGGTTCCTGTAGCATGGCTCTAAATTCATAAGCACTAAGGATAGCAAAGGGCCAACTCCTGGCCACGTGTGCATAGGGCTCTATCACTCAAAGTATAGTGGCGTACAGTCCATCTTATCATGAATCATCGGCCAAATTCAGAACCACAAAAATTCAACAAACCAATCAAATTTCACAGGTGAATACGTGGAAAAGTTACTTCTCAAATCAATATACAATTTCATAATCACAAAATCTAAACCAAACCAATCAAATTTCACAGGTGAATATACATAGAAAAGATACTTCTCAAATCAATATATACAATTGCCTAAATTAGGCAAAATATAATCTGTCCCCATCTGCAGAAGCCAAACATCATTATCTAATATAGCACTTCAACATCTTTGCAATAGGCCAAACACCTTCGAGTGCTCTCTTCTCTTCTATTCGCACTGTGACAATGTGTTCTACTTTAAGACTTGCTCTTGCAGTATTTTCTCCATGCATCTCAATGAAATCAAGTTATTCGAATGAAAATACTTGCCCCAAATCACACATATGGTGCTTATTCTTGTCTGATTAAGCTACTACTCTGAGCATTCGAAGAGAGTGAAGGGGTATCTGAAGTCGAGAATTCTTTGTAATCCTTGCGTATACTCCAAAGAATCTCCGCACACTTCTTCATGGGAGGCCTGTTATGTCGATGAGGAGCCAAACATTGCAAGGCTAATTCAAGAATCTTTTCCATTGCAAAGTTATTTGCAGGGGACCTCTGCAGCCTTGGATCCAAAGTTAAGATTGCATCTCCATCAGTAAACTTCTTCATAGCCTGCACTTAAATCAATTCATATCAACTACAGAAAGAAACAACCAACATTACATTGTGCCTGACCTAAATTAGTCGAGGTATAGAAAAAAAGGTTCTTGTTCAAGAAATCATCCGAGTAGATGTTCAAAACTAAATTTAAATAAACAAAAGTGTTCCCTCTCTTAACAGTTTAAGCCTCTAGATGGGGTAGTTCAACATTATATTAGAGCACGCATATGTCTTAAGTTCAAGTCTCGCGCCCACTTGTATACAAAAATTATGTATGTGTAGGGCCTCTTTAAAGAAAATATGAATTCATCCCCCATGTTATGGGAGTATTGAAGACTATTTAAATAAATAGAAAAATAAATATGTTCGGCTGTCACAGAGTTTAAATGAGGTGGTTCAACAAGCATGTTCAATAGTTGCCATCATCAACTGCAATTTTACACATTAGAGAGAGGCCAAAAGAGAGGGTCCTACCCATCTAGCAGTAATCCGTTCCTTCAGCTCCCGTTTTGGCTCAATCGGACGCCTGCCTGTAATTAGTTCCACTAATAATACACCGAATGAATAAACATCACTCTTCACTGTAAGTTGGTAGGTCTTCAGGTATTCAGGGTCTAAATAGCCAGCAGTTCCTTTTACTTGGGTCGAAACATGTGTCTCTCCCAATTCACTGTCAGCGGCTAGCCGAGCAAAACCAAAGTCGGCTACTTTAGCTCGTAGGTTCTCCGTGAGAAGAATGTTGGAAGACTTGATATCTCTATGGATGATGGGATGATCTACATAAAACGCAACTCAATTACAGAATCTAAATTGCCCACATCGAAGAACCATAATAACAGGGCAGCTACCAAATTTTTACCTGTGTACATGTGGAGGTAGGTTACTGCATGCGCGACGTCTATTGCAATATCTAACCTTGCAGCAAAATCAAGAACGTTACCATGCACACCTAGATCAGTAAATCACATGTTAGCACCATTATAAAATATAGATGAGAATATATTTGAGACAAAATACAGAGGGGCGAGAGAATTTGTATAACTTTTATGTCTAGGAATTACAAAGAGAATGACACAATAAACGTTATAAATAACTCTAAAAGTACACAGGGTATTACGGAGATCTTCCATTATCTTTAACATGCACTAAATTACGCAAAATAGAACTAAGAACCACATATGTAAGAATTGAAGATGTAAAATGAATCATAGAAAATGAGGCAAATTATTCAATAAGGTAGAGAAAGAACTCACAGTCCAATTGTTCTCTAAGGGTTCCATTTGGAACGTGCTCGACAACAATAATCCTTTCATCTCCATGCTCCAAATAACCATGAAATTTTACTAGATTTAGATGTTCCACTTGTGCCAGTGTTCGAACCTCACTCTGAAACTCCGTCCCTAAATGTTTATCATAGACAATCTGCACAGAAGGAAGAACCTTGAAAACAAAATAGCAATAATAGTGGTGACAGTAACTTCAATGTTAGTCATTTCAGATCCAAGTTCATTTTTGTTGACCTCCAACCTTCTTAGCACGTTTAACTGCAACCAAAGTTCCATCTTCGAGTCGACCCTTGTAGACTGTCCCAAAACCTCCTTGTCCAATTTTGAAGCTAGGCGAAAAATTTTTGGTGGCCTTATAGATTTCTTCAATGGTGAATTTAGTAGTCCCCGGTTCTCCTCCTTTGCACGTTGAATTGCTGGAACTACCATAGATTCCCCGATATGAACTACTTCTCTTGCCACCAGAATTTGAAGCATCCGACTTATCTAAATATCGATCAGGTAAAACAGTTACTTCACCTCAGCTTCTATTCCAATTCATTATATAAAAAGGGCATTGATTTTTCAATGTAACAACGTATCAGAAAGTTTTCCGATTCTCAAAAAGGAACACTCCAACTTCCTCGGGATTCTTTAGTTTCATATAGAGAAAATGATCTTATATCTGCTTCATACATGATACTGTATGCAGTCTGCAAACCCTTGAGTGCAAGATTGGTATGCAATGCTAGAAAGGATTAGACAAAGTAATGAATAAGATTTTAACTTTTTCTAACATAATACTATAAAGTCCTATGCACTCATTCCGACCAAAGATGCATAAATGCAAAAGAATAAATCCATCCATAGAAGATATGCATCTGCCTGATTACTTCCTTAGATCTCCTTGGCATATAATTTTTACAATTGGAAATTGTAAATCAGAAAAAAACCATTGCCCTTAGAAATACCGTTTTCCGAATTTCTAAAGGAGATAGAGGAATAGATCTTGCAATAGTTCTTTGTTCAAAACTATACCGGTTTCAAGATTTTACATATGGCTACAAAGCCAATGCCAATATGAATGCACTTTGAAAAGAATCAAGCAAATAAATTTAGGAAAAGTAATGTATCTTAAAGATATATAACAGAAGATCCTAATTCTTATCTGATCCATTCAAGTAATATTCTATCAATAGCAAAAAAAAAAAATCCCCAAATAAGTAAAAAACTAAAAGAGAAACAAAGAAAAAATCTGACCAGAAAAATAAAATCTCACAAACCAAAAGAAAATATCTTGAGCATATCACCAAATACTTAGTCAACTCAAGAACCATATTTTGCCTTCAGACAAAATCACAAACACATTTCAGCAAAACACAGTACACATAGACAGAAGTATAAATCAGATGACATACCTGAAGAAACACTCAAGTCGCCGGAGTTATTGGGCGTCTCCGGCGGAGTAAAACAAGCCACCAAAGCGTCGGCCATAGAACGCGCGGCGTTCTTGACGGGGTTCTTAGTGGAACCGGTGGTTGACTTGTGCGAAGAGGTAGAAGCAGTGGAAGAGGAATAGTTAGAGGAACTCCGCGAGTGGATCATCTTTGCCGGTAAACCGGAGCTAGAACTCCGGCGCCGGCCACTATCAAACGATGGACTTTTCATTGCTAATAATGATGCGTAACTAATGTGTATGGAGAGAGAGAGAGAGAGAGAGAGAGAGAGAAGGCGGGTACCTGGTATGCAGTAAGTTCGCAAATTGTTGACTTTTCTTAATATTTTTTGGCATTTTTTAGGAGGCCTAACCTCGTGGCAAATTTATTTATTTTGCTTATTATGCCCTTGGAAATTAAAATTAAATTTTTAATAAATTTTCATAAAAATTAATTAAATATGTGATAGAAAAATTCTAGATTTCATAAAATATGTGATTGCAATTGAATGTCAGATGACGTTTTAATTTAAAAATGATGTGTCAATACTTGATTGGATGGACAACAAACTGAATAGCAAAAATTGCACAATGGATCCCAACTCTGTTTGACAGGCATAGACATTTTGTAGCATGAAATTTGAATGTTCAAGTGAATATTTTGTCAAAGCTTAGCCTTTTTTTAGGCTACTTAAATATTTGTATTCATATATTTGATAGAGTTCATTAGTTACTATTCACTTATTACATATACATTACATAGAATTCAGAGCTTATGAGCAATTAAAAATATTACCAAACATGCTCTTTTGAATTTTTATTTTTTTCTATCCCATATGTTTGAGTTGGTTGATAAGTAGTATTGAGACTTAGCCTCTATTTAGTGGAGATTAAAATTAATTTTTTAGTAAATTTTGACAAAAGTTCATGAAATGTATGGTTTAAAAGTTGTGAATTTCATAAAATGCGTAATTAAAATTAATTATTAATTTTGATTTAAATTAAAATCTTGATTTTAATCAATAACAAACAGAGCACACTCTTTTTGTGATTCAAAATAATTAAATTGTAGATTTCACTTTATCTAATTTTCAAAAATAACTTTTAAGCATGATCAAGCAAACACTTTTGTATTTGTGTACTAATTGCAAGAATAATAAAATAATATTAAAAATTTTTATTTATAATGACGAGGTTAGAGGTGTAAATCCAAGTCTAGATACTCGACTCTTGCTAAAATTCTCGTGTCATGTCATGATCAACCCGTATAAAGAGTCGTGTTTGGACTTCAATTTTTCTCTTTTAACACCAAAACATTATCATGACTTGTTCTCTAGAGCATTTGGTGGATAAATAAAAAATCATTTGAAAGTAATTATAACTATAATGAAAACACCATTTTGCCTTACTAATAATTCCATCATCAGCAATCGATTTTAGGTAGCTGTCAAAGTCAACCATTTATTAAGTAGTCCCTAACGACAAAGACCCCAGCGTAATAGCACAGCTTTATCTTTAAGCATAATCTCTGACATTTATTTTATTTTTTAAAAAAAAATTGCACAGTTTGTCATCAATTTATTGCATTGAAAGTAACTAATTAGTAAAGTAACTAAAGTTGGTTTACATTTTTTGAAAGGTAGGAAATTTGTCACGAGCTTTGTGTTATAATTTTACAGACAGTTCTTAGGGCTTGTTTGGTACAAATTTTCATTTTTTACAGTAAATCAATTCTCATTTTCAACCACACATTCTTCAATAAAATAATATTTTCTATCACATCAATACTTTTTTCTTCTTTTTCAACCACACATTTCCCATCATATCACTATTCAAAAATCAATTCTTCCCCCAAAAATCCCTACCAAACACACTCTTAATGATGAAAATTGTTCAAATATGCGATATCTAATTTGATCAAATTAAGGTTTGCTTCATGACTTTATCCCGTGCCTAAAAAATTTAAATGATGAAAACGAATATTTAGAGGGTGTTTGGTGGGGATTAAAATTAGATTTTTAGTGGATTGCGATAGAAGTTTTTGAAATGTGAGGTTGAAAAGATGTATGACCCACTTGAATTAAAATCAAATTTTAATCCAGCCCAAACAGGGCCTAAGTCAGTGAAATTTATGTTTCTTTCAATTGTACCATGTTTTAATTTTGCAATTGATAAAAACATGCCACCTGAAGTGGTTTTAAAAAGATGAAAAATTGTTCGATTATTGCCATTTGGGAATTATTTGGTTAATTTATAAAGGTGTTTCTTCTAATTAGAAGAGCATTTAGAGGAACTTAGTCGAATATAACTTTTTCTAAAAACTATCTCGGAAGACGGGAAGACGAAACTCTTTTAAAAATTAGTTTTCAACATCAATTATGGTAGTTTACTCAGAAAATTCTTCTAGAAGAAGTAGAAGCAAAAGTAGAAGTCCAGTCAAACGGTCCCTCGATTAATTACTCTAGGAAGTTGCTGCTTTATATTGTTTCATAAAAGAATTTGAGGTCAATGTCTTCATCACTATTCAGATCAACTAAAAAGAATTTTTTATTGTTTACGTATTGAACCAACCGAGGAAAGCAAATATATGTTCTATGTCGTGTATATTGTGTAAGAATTTTTGTAGATGAATTGTCTCCATTTGGCATATCAAAATCAGAGTTGGTACAATACTTGTGAACCAATGCAAGACTTGAAGATGTTGGGTGGGTGGGTGGGTGGGTCGGTGAGTGAGTGATAGATAGCCAATTAGCTATCTGAAAAATGCATACAGAAAACCAATTTTAGTACCACCGACTTCACCAAGCAGCTTGCTAATAATGGATTCTTGAAAAACTTCAATACTATTTTGTATCTAAAACAATTTTTTTTTTTTTTTGTCAAGTCCCGCTTGATACGTTAAACTAGATAAAATTGAGAAAGAAGAATAAACTAAAATACGTCTGTTATATCTTATAAAGATAATCGATATTGCGTACCAAAATGGTTTGAAATGTTAAAGATTAATATTCTTAATTCATCTTCTTGTCTAGTCTTCAAACTATTTTGGATTAAAAACATGGAACATGAATTTAGAATATTATGCCCTTCTCAACAAATATTCTTGAAGTACGAGCATAGAAAGAGTTGGATTATATGTTTTTAGATTAAATTTTAAGGTTCAAAACAAATTTTAGGTCAACGTGCAAAATTATTTTTTTAAAAGATTTTGTTAAAAAATTTTTTTTTTGAAAATTGTGTATTAAAAAGTAGAGAAAAATCATGGGTCAAAGTGCAAAATTATTTTATTGGAAGAATATGGAGTTAAAAAGAAGTTGAAAAAAATGAACTTTAGAAAATGAGTAATTAGACAAATACCCTAAAAATTGGGATCGTTTTGAAATGTCAGCAAAAACTTAATGCGAGTTAGAAATGACTTCTAATTACATAGTACTACCGTAGGTTAAAATCGTTCAAAAATTTCTTTCAATGATATTGAAAGTTATAAAGACTTCTTCAAGATTATTTCAATGAAATTCCTCGAGTAACAAGATAAAATATTTTTTCTCAACTATTGCCTTTATTTCAGAGTTTGTAACTTTATAAATATATAAACTTTTAGATTTTAGTATTCAATTTTACCTTCTATTTTCATTTCAATTTTCAAAAGAAATTGGAAATTCGTTTTTTAGTAATATACTCATTCGACTTTGAAGATTGTTGTTGTGGTTTATAAGAAAATTCAACTTCGGATTTGGTTTGAGGCATGATTGGCTCAAATTCGGTGTTAGAGAATTTTGTTTGGCAACTTTTAGGTTTTTATTTATGTTTGTATATATGAAATTTCACTTTGAATTAATGATTGTAAATTAGTATACATTCAACTTTACATTGAAGGTTCTAATTTTTTTTTTTTTTGTTGGTAAAATATCCTAACTTGAAAATCCAAGCCGTAGGATATGGATTTATTTAAAGAAATTCAAATACAATGCAAAGATGAGGACTTATGTACCTTACCTCCAAAAGTATTACAACAAACCTTTACAAAGCTACTAATGAAAAACAACTCAGCACTATGCTAAACAGGACCTAAAAATGCAATGTCTACTAAATAACAAATCTAGAAACAATATGCAAAACTAGTTAAGAACAAGTCTGATAGACTCCACTCCAATTTTGTCAAGGTTTACAAGCCCTTTGATCCTTCCCTTGAATTCACCAACTCCCATCCATCTAAAATTCCTTTCACTATACCATTTCGATGCAAACCAGTCGGCTACTTGGTTGCCTTCCCTCCAAGTGTGTGTCATTTTACACTCCATTTTCTGCCATCTAATGGATTGTAAAATATATTATACTTCCCATGGACCATTGTCTTGTTTGATAAGAGTAAGTGCCACCTTAGAATCAGATTCTACCCAGACTTTCCTTATCCCATGTTTTAGACACAATTGCAAGCCCGTGTCAATGGCTCTGAGCTCAGCTTCCAGTATAGAACAATCACCATAATAATCATAAAAACCCCAAGAAGCATTTCCCATGTTATTCCTTAGACTACCACCACCTGAGGCCAAAGAATTTGCTTTCAATGCCCCATCAGTATTCAGTTTATACCAGCCTGAATTGGGCTTGTTCCACTTTACAGCTATCGATTTTCTAAACTTGCTTCTCCCATTAAATTTGATTCTCCCTGCCCTATGAAGGGCATTGATCAGAACATTAACTTGCTTAATAATCCTGTCAGCCTTTATCAGATAGTGTTTGTATTTGGCATTATTTCTGGCTAACCACAGAAACCAGATAACAACCAGAGGAACAATCTTGCTAACCTCTCCAGAGCTTTCTTTCTTCTATAGGAACCAGTGCATAAGCATTACCATTGGGTGGCCACAGCTGATATATTGCACATTCATGCACCTGCAGAAATATTCCCAGACCTCTTTTGCAACACGACTATCCAGAAAAACATGACTAATACTTTCTAAATTATTACAGCATTGACATTTGGAGGCTAATTGTATCCCATACATATTCTGAATGATATCATCAATAGGTAAGCAGCTATGCCAAAGCCTCCTTCCTAAAAACGCAATTTTTTTGAGGAACATTCTTATCCCATATTTGCTTATAAGCCATTTGTCTTGTTTTGCTCTGCCTGAAAAGGTTAATGCACAAAGAAATGGTGAATACTCCTGCAGTATTAGGTTTCCAGAACATCTTGTCTCGAACATTATTAATTGGAATCTTCGTAATTTCATTGACAACACCAGCTGGAAGGATATTATTCAGAGAGGAGATATCCCATTCATTGTTATGCCTATAGTCCTTTACAAGCTTCTCTTGTGGGATAATCTCTTTTAGCCTTCCTTCAATAACTCCCGACTTAAGCCAAGCATCATGTTTAAAATTCACTTTGCCTTCTCCGATTCTCCAGGCAATATGTGGCTCAACTAAGTTTCTGTCTTTTAATATTCTTCTCCACAACCCAGAATCTTGGGAGCTATGTCTAACAACACACGCATGACTAAGCCTACAATATTTGGCTTGTAAGACTTGACTCCATAGTGATTTTTGTTCCCTAAACTTCCACCATAATTTGCATTCATAGGCTAAGTTCAGATCAACAAGATAATTACAGCCAAAACCGCCTTCTTCAACTGGATAGCAAATATTCTCCCATGATACCCAATGAATTTTCTTACTCTGGCTAGAATCCCCCCAGATGAAGCCATTAAACATTCTGGATATTTTGTTAGTGATGCATTTAGGAGGATCAATGATTTGTAATAGGTGTATTGGCATAGAACTCAACACATGTTTGATAAGAATAATCATTCCCCTAGCAAATAGCCATCTATGTTCCCAACCCAGCAACCTTCTCTTGATTTTGTTAATCAACTCCTCATACAAAATTGCATTCTTGTGCCCTTTGTACAGCGGAACACCAAGATAAATCATAGGCAATGGTTGGTATATAAATCCAGTGGTCTCAGAAATCACTGCTCTATGAATCTCCTTCTTAGTGATAAAGGAACTTTTATTGCAGTTAATAGCCTGTCTTGAGCTAGCAGTATACAGCCTGATAAACCTCAAATTTTATTCAACGTAGGTTTTTGGCCATTAGTAAAAATGATAATGTCATCAGCAAATGCCAGATGAGAAACTGTAATAGCATCCCCATATATGAAATGAAGTTCTTTATTTCTAGCAAAGAGATAATCCAACCCTCTCGACAAGCACTCAGCCAAAATGATGAATAAAGAGGGAGAAATTGGATCTTTTTGTCTCAGCCCTCTAGTAGATTTAAAAAAACCTTTGTGCTCACCATTAATCAAAATAGAAAAGTTACAGTTATTGATGCTTTTTCTGATTTTATCAATCCATAGCTGATTAAAGCCAAACTTCTCCAACACTTTGTAAAGAAACTCCCAGTCTACCCTGTCATACGCCTTAGCCATATCTAGTTTGAGCACTATATTTCCACCTCTAGTCTTTCTGTCAATATTCTGAATAGGCTCCTGAGCCAGAAGAATATTATCTCCTATATCTCTACTTGGAGTGAAACCGATTTGAGATTTAGAAATAATAACATGCAGGACTCTATTATGCCTAGCAGAGAGAACCTTAGTGAGTATTTTGTTGACCACATTACACTAGCTAATGGTCTATAATCTTTCCATTACATAGCCTCTGCTTTTTTCGGTATAAGGGTAATAGAAGTGGATGTTATACCAGTGGGTATATCCCTGCCATTAAAGAAATCCATAGCAGCCTCTAATAGATCCTATTTGATGATGTCCCAACAATATTGGTAGAATAAACTAGAGAATCCATCAGGACCAGCTACACTATCTTTGTTAATACTAAAGACAGCCTCCTTAATTTCATCAATATCTGGTGCCCTATTCAGCATGTCATTCTCATTTTGGGTCACCAACTTAGGAATATTTTCCAGAATACTATCTCCTTCTTCAGTTGCTTCTCTGGTGAGGATCTTCTAAAAATAATCCACCGCAGATTGTTGAATTTCCTTAGGCTCCTCGAGTTCAACTCCATTATTGGATATCAAGTTGATACTATTCTTGGTCCATTTTTTCCTTACCCAAGCATGAAAAAATTTAGAATTTTTATCACCTTCACTTAGCCATTTAACCCCTGCCTTCTGCTTCCAGAAAGCTTCCTCCTTAGATAGTAATCTGTTAAGTTTAGCAGATGCCTCATTCACTTCCATCCTGTAATTGGGGGATTTAGTTCTGTCATAGATAATTTATTTCATAAGTGCTTCTTTTTCAGCCTTAGCAATCTCAGTAAAGATATTACCAAAAGTATCTTTATTCCACTTCTTAAGAGTAATCTTGAGTCTTTTTAATTTGAAATAAAATCCAAATAGCCCTCTAGAGTACGGACACAGTGAGGTCTCCCAGTATCTTCTAATAGTACCCAGCAGATCATCATTTTGGCACCACATGGCTTGGAATCTGAAGGATGCCTTCACACTGACTTGTTGAGACTTGCACTTCATCAAGAAGGGACAATGGTCTGATGTGTCCCTATTTAGCAAATCAACCTCGAAACCATTGTATTCATTCAGCCATTGAGCATTAATCAGGATTCTATCTAGTTTCTCCCATATCATGCCATTAGTCCAGGTGTAATTGCTGTCCCTAATAATATGCTCATCCACACCACAACTGATAAACATATGTTAAAATCCTCCATCGATTTTCTGTTGGGTGAATTTCCTCCATCCTTGTCCCCTCTATTAAGAATAGAATTAAAATCTCCTCTAATAAGCCAGGGTAAGTCCAGTCTCTCAGAAAACAATGTGAGGTCATTCCATAGAATTCTCCTAAGAGAAACTGAACATTTAGCATACACCGCAGAGATGTAGTTATCCTTATTCTACCTCTTAATCTTGATAGTGATATGCTGCTCCTTTTCATCAATAACATGGCCTTCTATATCACTCTTCCAAAATCCCCAAATTTTTCCATTCACATTCGCATAACAATTATCGAATCCCAATTTCATGCAAAATTCTTGAACTTGACCTCAATCGACAATAGGTTCTAAGATGAGCAAGATAGCAATATGGTTAGTTTGAATCAGCCTTCTGAGTATCTTCATAGAGTTAGAAATACCTCTTAAATTCCAGATTAATACGTTGTACTTCATAGTTAGCGCTTGGATGGTCTCTCCCTTTTCTTCTTATTGCTTTTGGATTTCTTATTACTACCCTTAAGCTCTTTATCATCTATTGCACTGTGGACTTCAGCTGACAATATTTCATCCTCCACTTCTTCTTCTTCCACCTCCCTTTGTAAAGTATCCAGTGAGTTCTGTTTTCTCATTTTACTACCGTTGAGAACATATGTATTCTTGATGATACTCTCATCCTCTAGATCCTTATAATTGGGATCTAGGTTGCTCTTTTTATTTTGGTTATTACCCTTCTCCATTGGAAATTCTTTGATAATCTCTACTCCAGTTTGTACCCCCTCTTCACATATATTTAGACAATCATAATATCCTGATTCTATCTGCTCAATCCGATTCTTGTTCTCAGTACTGATTTCAACTTCTTTCTGGTTCTCCTCTTTATCCTTCATAACCTCATTAACAATCTCCTCAGTGACAATTTCCTCTGTGACAACTTCACCTTCGTCATAGTTATGAAGTTTAGAGCATTCTCCTTCCAGTAATTCCGATTGCTTGAATCCTTTCCTCCCCTTTTTATTTCAATCCATTCTTCCTTGCCCTTCTCCTTATTCTGTACTTCTCTATGAACACCTTCCTTCTATTTATTAATAGCATTGATTCCTGTAGTTTTCTTCCAATAACATCTCCCAATATCAAGTCCCATATGTTTGCAAAATGTACAATATGTAGGTAGCCCTTCATATACTATTTTACGCAAGACAGCAAACGTCTCATTTCCGATTCTAATTCTTTCCAATTTTGGGGCATTTACATTCATTTCCACACAAATTCTAGCCAAATTAGTTCTAGTTTTCTTGGCAGTTTGCTCATCAATTTTTAACGGTGTTCCCAGTACAGAGGCTATAGAGTACAAAATCGCTTTATCATAAAAAACCAAAGGCAAATTTGGTAACGCAATCCAAATAGGGGCTATAGGCGACTCCTTCTATGGATCAAAATCAAAAGTATACTTCAAAATTCTCATGGATGTACCTAGAATATACCATACCGATTTTAAAAATATTCGACAATAGTCTTCTTCTCTTTCAAAATTAAGGAGAACATGCTTTCCATCCAGATTCCCAACACTCACTTCCCCTCCGAGTTCAAACGAATTTAGGGCTTGAACAATCAAATTCAGTGCAGGTTTCTTGTGAGAAAACTTACCCACTAATCCATGTTTGAACCATTGAGATAATTTCTGTATTTCTTCCTGAGAGACTTGAATGAACGGTTCATTCTTGAATACAGATGCGTCCCTGACCAACACAGCTTCCGATTTGAGTGTTCTTGCAACATCATAAAATGATCTTTCCTTCACAGATGCTACATTTCATTTTCCTCCTGTGACCTCAGCGTAAGTCTTTCTAGTCTGAATCTCCCCTTCTTGGGTAATTTTCTTACTAGATCCGGCTGCGGCTGAAGATGATGAAGTGATGCGATTGAGTCTTGTGAGAGAATTATTGAAGGTTCTGATTTAGTATACGTGAAGTGGATTAATTAGAGAGATGCATACGAGGTATTTGTTAAAATGCAAACACAAATTATGAATTAATGATTTGTTTTGTATCAAAAAGTCACACGATCTACCACTTTTTAATAAGATTACACACTATTTAATTTTAATTTTTTTTTGTGATAGAACATTTTTACTTAAGCTTATAGAAATATTTTAATTGATGTTCAAATATTGCTCCTTACTTTTTGAGTTGGATACGAATTAAAGCTGTCCATTTGAAAGTGACGTGTTGTGTCATTTTTTTTAATATAAATGTTCAAGCAATATCTAATATGGCTTTTTCATTCTGTTCACAGAAGTCACGACAGCATCAAGAAGTTACGAAACTAAGCCCTTGTCTGGCCAACATTATTTGAAATTAAAATTTTTGGAATAATAATTTTTTTTTTTTTTTGGGAGAATGAGAGTTGAAAAAAGGCTGAAAACTTTTGGAGGCTGCTACTTTTGAAGAAAATGACGTGATATATTTACAAATTTATGAAACTCATAATTCGGGGACAACATCAGTTCAAAGACTACAAAGTATCGAAGAAATTGCTACTGATGTTTATAAAAACATATTAGGAGTTAAAGAAATTAGGAATGAAACAGGAAGTGGAATCATTTTTAGCTATTACATTGAAGAAGAAGGCACAAAAGAACATGAAGTTAGGAGATTTATGAAACTCTAGCATTTGAGTTTTTTTTTTTTTTTTTTTTGGGATTATCGTTCAATATTTTTGCTACTATAAAATATAATACATATTAGAGAATTCTATAAATCAATTTTACTTTTGAAATAAAAATACTATCTTTTTAGGAGTTTTTTTTTTTCTATAAGTTGACTAATGAATAATAATTCAACTGGTAAAATGTTCAATCTGCACGCAAAAACAAAATTTTATTCTTCTAAGTTCTTTTATCATGAGCCTAAAGTATATCCTGTAAGTAAGGATTTTTAATCGAACATGTAGACTTATATGTGAAATATTGTGTATTAAATTAAAGCCTATCAATTTCGGTTAAACCCGTTTAAAGTGATCTAATAAGATTTTGGTATTTGGGGCTTTAAAGCATCTAATTAAATTATATGTTTATATGTGTAGAGACCGGGCATATTCCTAATTTTATGATGGGCCGAATTAGGTCAATGGGCAATTAGTATAAATATACGGTTATGATCCCCGGATCAAATGTTCTGTTCATTTTATTCTGATTCCCATCTTCAGAGAGAAACGAAGGAACACCATGTTGATCTGGAAAATTAAAATCGCTGGACTTGTTCATTGCGATAATCATGTCTGATTCAGATACGCTTCCACTTTTGGTTAATAAGTTCTTGATGATCCAACATGAACGATCCTTATGATAGTAAAGAATATTATTTTCTTCAACAATTGGTATCAGACCCTCTTCATGTTGAATCATCGAGAATCAAAAAGTTTTAATTTGATTCGCGATAATAGTATTCAAATTTAGCGATTCTGAATTTATCTTTGTTAAATTTGAAAACTCTTTAGCATATTATCGAGATTTTCAGATATCAATATTTAAAAAAAAAATAAAAAAAATTGGGGACGGTGCCGGAACCGGCGCCGCCACTACCCGATTGTAGCAGCCGGCGCTGTTGAAAGTAGCAGCACCGGCTGCTCCAGGCCTGAACAGCAACGAACGCTGCTGTCCGGTTTTGACGAGCGCTGTGTGCAGCGCCGCCATCCCCGAAAATTGTTTTTTTAGGGTTTTGGATAGATTTGGAGGCAGGGGTACGGGCTAGAAATTTGAAGTATTTGGACCCTTATTTGCAATTTAAAATTAGGGTTTAGTATTTACAGTTTCAGCCCCTAAGGTTATAATTCACTCAATTGGATCATTTAAAGTTTCAGGTTTAATAATTCAGTACCTAAGGTTTGAAAATTAATTAATTTGGGCCATTAAAGTTTTAAAATTTCCAATTAAGCCCCTGAAAGTTCCTAATTAATTTAAGTTGTCCACTAAAGTTTTCAATAATTAATTTTTGGATCCTAAAGTTTTGCAAAATTAATTTTTGACTCCTAAAACTTCCAATAATTAATTATTGACCCCTAAAGTTCTAGATAATTAATTTTTGATCCCTTAAGTTTTGAATTATTAACCTAAAGGTCCCTAAAGTTTCAACATTAATCAAATATACAAATTTGGTGATTCTTTTTTCAAATTTTGGTACAAATGACTCTTTTGAGGTATACTATTCGAAAGTGAATTAATTGAAACAATATGTTGTCAAAGCAACCTCTCTTGTGAAAATTAATCAACTTAGAATATTAAAAAGTGTTTGTGTGCGTGCTATTCATGCGAATATTTGATCAGCCCAAAGGAAGGTCAGTATTTGGCCGAATTGCACATACACCTGTGGTGCTAAACATGTGGCGATTATTTGGTTTAACGTGTGATCAATAAATCGGTCCAAAAACAGGTTTATTGATTGATATGTTTCTTTATTGTCAATGTTTGATCACTATAACAAGAGTACCGTTTATAAGTCAATATTTCTGTCCAAAGACTGAGTATTGATATTGTGTTGGGTATCTTGTGATGGGCCCTACTACTATTTGAAATAATTATTTGCATATTAAGGATTGTGAGCTCTTCAACTTAAACGTTATCTAATTCAGTTTCAGGTACTGCTACTAATATCTCTGCTAACATCAATTCTATCCCAATGCTTAATGGCTCCAACTTTGAGGCATGGCGAGAGAAAGCAATGATTGTTCTCGAAGTCATGGAAATATCTTGCTTTACGGGTCGATCAACGTACTGCACTTACTGATAAGAGTACCTCTGATGATAAGAGGGAGATGGAAAAGTGGGAACGATCTAACCGCATAAGTTTGATGGTCATGAAGCGTGCTATTCCAGAAGCATTTCGGGGCACTATGTTCGATAAGATGACTACGGCTAAGGGTTTCCTTGAGGATCTTGAGAAGAGGTTTGCCAAGAATAAAAAGGCTGAAACTAGTACACTTTTGACAAATCTTATCTCAATGAGGTACAAAGGGAAATGAAACATACGGGAGTACATTATGGAAATGTCTCACATTGCTTCAAAACTGAAGGCACTCAAGATGGATATATCTGAAGGCTTGTTAGTGCACTTAGTTTTGATATCCCTTCCGGCACAATTCAATCAATTCAAGGTGAGCGTTCCTTGAGCTCATCTCACACTGTGTCCAGAAAGAGAAAAGATTGAAGTATGACAAGACAGAAAGTGCTGACAAAAGGAATAAGAAAATGAAAGCTGATAAGAAAGCTGCGGGTACAGCATCACAAAAGAAACAGTATAAGGAACCAATTGAGGGTGATTGTTTCTTCTGTGGAGCTGCAGGTCATAGGAAGAAGAATTGTACCAACTATTACGCATGACGTGTCAATAAATGTATTCTTCTTAATTTGGTTTATTTTGAGGTTAATTTAACTTCGGTACGTAGATACACATGGTGGATAGATTCTGGTGCAACAACTTACATCAATGTATCTATGCAGGGTTGCCCGAGTTTCCGAAAACCAAGTGATGGTGAAAGATACATCTATGTTGGCGACAGCAAGACGGTGGAAGTAGAAGCAACAGGAAAATTTAGATTATTGTTAAAGACTGGATTTTATTTGTATCTTAATGAGACATTTATTATACCGTCTTTTCGATAGAATATGATTTCTATTTCAACTTTGGACAAATTTGGTTATTCTTGTTCATTCGGGAATGAAATATTTAGTTTGTTTCATGATTCAAAATTGGTTGGTTCTAGTTCTTTATCAAGTTACGGTAATCTTTATTTAGTTGATACGATTGCTTCTTTTAATTAATCCTTGCATGTAAGTACTCGAAGTGTAAAGCGAAAATTAACCTATAAGAATTCGGCATCGTTATGGTACAAGAGATTAGGTCACATCTCCAAGAGGAGAATTGAGAGACTTGCGTCTAACAAAATTCTCAATCCCCTTGACTTTACACATTATGATATGTGTGTTAACTGTATAAAGGGAAAACAAACCAACAAAAGGAGATTTCAAGCCAACAGGACCTCGGACGTCTTAGAACTTATGCATACGGACATTTGTGGACCATTCCCTACGGCTTCTTGGAATGGTCAACAATATTTTATAACGTTCATAGACGACTTTTCAAGATATAGCTATATATATCTCATTCATGAAAAATACAGTCACTGGATAAAATTGAAGTTGAAAACCAACTCGACAAAAGGATTAAAAGCATCAGATCTGACCGTGGTGGTGAATATTATGGCAGATATGACGGTTCAGGTGAACGACGTCTAGGACCGTTTGCTAAATTCCTATAGGAATGCGGTATTGTCCCACAGTACACTATGTTGGGTTCGTCCACTATGAATGGTGTTGCTAAAAGACGAAATAAAACGCTTAAGGACATGGTGAGGAGTATGATCACTTATTCTACCTTACCGAATCACTCTGGGGTGAAGTATTAAAGATCGCAGCGTATATACTATATAGAGTTCCAAGTAAAGCTATTGATAAAACCCCTTATGAGCTTTGGACGGGTAAAATGCCTAGTATGAAGTACTTACACATTTGGGGATATCCAGCTAAGGTAAGGCCCTATAGGTCAAATGAAAAGAAACTGGACACAAAGACTATCAGTTGTTATTTTATTGGATATTCTGAAAGATCCATGAGTTACAAGTTCTATGATCTCACAACTAAAGGAGTTTTCGAGACAGGAAATGCATGGTTCTTTGAGGATGTTGAGTTTGCGGGGGGAGAAAGGGTTACAGACTTTGTCTTTGATGAGGAATATGTTGAAATTCCTCTAATTGCCATTGACAATGATCGGAATCAAGTTTCTATTCCTGACATTGTTCAAGAAGCAACTCTGGATCAAGACAATATCATTGTATCTCCCACTGAAAGTCAACAACTTGTTCCAGAAGAACAAACTCTACAGCCTCAAGAACTAATGTCATTAAGAAGGTCCACTCGAGAGAGGAAAAGTGCGATTCCGGATGATTACATTGTATTTCTCCAAGAACGTAAAGTTGACATTGGGGTGGTAGAAGATGATCTGATCAACTTTCGTCAAGCCATGGAAAGTTTTAACTCTCAAAAGTGGTTCGAAGCCATGAATGAAGAGATAAAGTCCATGAAGGACAATGACGTATGAGACCTTGTTCCATTGCTTGAAGGTGCGAAACCCGTTGGTTACAAATGGATATTTAAGATCAAGAAGGATTCGAAAGGTAATGTGGAGAGGTATAAGGCTCGTCTTATCGCAAAAGGTTTTACACAGAAAGAAGACATCGACTATAAAGAGACTTTCTCTCCGGTTTCTTCGGAAGACTCTTTTAAGATTATAATGGCATTGGTAGCACATTTCAATCTTTAGTTACATCATTTGGATGTTAAGATAGCGTTTCTCAATGGTGACATTGATGAAATAATCTATATGGTACAACTAGAAAACTTTGTGTCGGATGATGCAAATCAAATGGTTTGTAAACTAAAGAAATCCATCTATGGACTCAAACAGGCCTCTCGTTAATGGTATTACAAGTTTCATCAAGTGATCATCTTGTATGGTTTTGAGATGAATTTGGTAGATGATTGTATATACCACAAGTTCAGTGGGTATAAGTATATTTTTCTGGTTTTATATGTTGATGACATATTACTTGCCAGCAACAATATAGATTTACTGCACGAAACCATGAGATTTCTAGCAAGGAATTTTGAGATAAAAGATCTTAGTGACGCATCTTTTGTATTCGGAATTCAGATACACCGGGATCATTCTCGGGGTATTCTAGGATTATCACAAAAGAGCTATATCGAAAAGGTACTTAAAAGATATGGCATGCAGGATTATAAACTAGGTGTCACTCCTGTGGTTAAAGGAGACAAGTTCAGTTTAAGTCAATGCCCCAAAAATGATTTGGAAATTAAAGAAATGCAGAAGATTCCTTATTCTTCAGCTGTAGGGAGTCTGATGTATGCTCAGGTTTGTACACGTCCAGATATAGTATACATTGTTGGAATGTTGGGGTGATATTTAAGTAACTCGGGAATGGAACATTGGAAAGCAACCAAACAGGTCATTCGGTATTTAGAGATAACAAAGGACTACATGCTCACATACAGGAGATCAAATCAGTTGGAGATCATCGGTTATTCTGATTCTGATTTCGCAGGATGCCAAAATAGTAGGAGATCCACTTCAGGCTATATCTTCCTGCTTGTTGGAGGTGCTATATACTGGAAGAGTTCTAAGAAAAAACTCATAGTACTTCCAGCATGGCAGCGGAGTTTGTAGCATATTATGAGCATCAAATCATAGAATATGGCTACGAAATTTTGTGACTGGGCTGCGCATTGTGGATAATACAGAAAGACCACTCAAGGTATTTTGTGACAATAAATCAGCAGTGTTATATTCCAATAACAACAGGAGCTCGACGAAGTAAAAACATATAGAGATCAAGTTCTTGGCTGTTAAAGAAAGAGTTCAGAGTGGACATGTGTCAATAGAGCATATCGGGACAAACTTCATGGTTGCGATCCGCTTACTAAGGGATTGATATCCAAGGTATCTCATGAGCACACTGCTCATATGGGTGTAATATCTCTTGAAGATATCTAGTTTCAGTGGGAGTTTGTATTTATATGTTTTTCATATTAGACACATGTACTGCCACTTTTTATATGGTTTATGGTTAAAGTAATTTTCAGTTATAAAGTTTTTGGTTTATTATCTCTGAACTCATTTGAAAATGATCTCACTAAGGTATTAAGGTGGATCAGTTGGAAATAGGCAAGTTAAGATCACATCACATGAAATTTCCATACTACACATCCATGCTTGATCGATGTCATTCAGTTATGTCAATATACGTGACCATTGATGGGTTTAGTTACGATATAAGTAGCGAAAGCCACTTTGATCCTATGTTGATATGATTGATCGACTGAATTGTTTGGGGATGCATTCGACAATGATAGCAAAATTCTGAGTACTCATAAAGTTATATTTAATGCATAAATATAAGGTAAAACATATAGTCTAAGTGGGAGATTGTAAGGATTTTTAATCGAACATGTGGGCTTATATGTAAAATATTGTGTGTTAAATTAAAGACTATCACTTTCGGTTAAGCCCATTTAAAGGGATCTAATAAGGTTTTGGTATTTTGGGTTTTAAATCATCTAATTAAAATATGAGTTTATATGTGAAGTGGGCATGTTCCTAATTTCATGATGGGCCGAATTAGGTCAATGGGTAATTAGTATAAATACATGGTTATGGTCTCCAAATCACATGTTCAGTTCATTCTATTCTGATTCCCATCTTCAGAGAGAAACAGAGGAACAACATGTTGATGTGGAATACTAAAATCGCAGGACTTGTTCATTGCGATAATCATGTCTGATTCAGGTAAACTTTCGCTTTTGGTTAATAAGTTCTTGATGATCTAATATGAACGATCCTTATGACAATAAAGAATATTATTTTCTCCAACATATCCACGTGGAACCTATCCAAGTGCCTGACGCCATGAAGATACGACGTACTTCTTCCATGTCAATAATGAGACGATGCCTCACGTACTTCCATGGATTGTGCACGTCCTTTCAAATTTGTTAAGCATTATACGCATGCATGACACATACATGCCTATGGACCCATCTTTGGCGTACTCAACCTTGACCTCGGGCTTAGGTACTGGGGGGCCACTAATAATGTCATATAACTACTGACTTGACTTGGTGCGATTTGTTAAAGTAAATCATGAAGGCACAGAGAGACTCGTTGGTTCCTTGCTCGAGCTGTTTGAGTGGCACCTTGGTGCTGGTTCATCTTCTTCCTCTATTCTTCTTTTTTTTTTCTTTTTAAATTGGGCCCTTGCGGCCCGAACCTCTTTTTTTGTTTTTGTTTTTGTTTTTGTAATTAGGCCATCTGAAGATGGCGCCCTTTTCTTTTCTTTATCTTTTTTTTTTTTTAATTTTGTAATTGGATTGGGCCATTTGTTTGGCAGCCCAATCCTTAATTATATATAGGTCTAGCCCGTTTAACTCCCCCAATTTTCTCCAATTATTTGTGGTTTCAATTGATTGGCGATTCTGATTTCTTCTGCTACTGTCCGACCGTCTTCTCCTATCCGTAGTCCGCCTGTCGGTAAATCGTCACCACCACTGTCCACCAGTCCAGCTGTACTGAAAACTCCTATCCTGTGAACGGCAGCAACAGCCAACCGATGCTGTGATTTTCTTTCTTTATTTTTTTTTTTCATTTTTGGTGTTATTTTCTATTTATGAGTTATAAAATCATGATTTATGATAGTTTTCAGTGTTATTTCATGTATGATTTATGAATTGGAATTGGGGGAATTAGAAATTTGGTGTTGGGGAAAATTAAAATTGGGTTTATGAATGTTGACACTTTATGAAATTTGAAATTTGGATTTGGAATTGGATTTATGAATGTAGTTTCTTTATTCATGCTGACTCGTAAATGACAATTAAATAACATTGTCACAACTTGTTCTACTGCGACACTCCTTTTTTTGGATTTATGCATGATGTCATCAAAACCAGAAGTAAAGCATAAAAATAAAACATGGCCTTAGAAAATTACATGTGATCAACCGCGATCGCTGATTGTCGACGTTTACCGGTCAACGTCCGCCCGAGCTGAACTTCAATGTTAGGTCCGCCACTATGTGTCTAGGTAGTTAATGTGAGGTCACTTAAACCTTTTAAAAAGGGGGATAAGCAAAATCTTTGGAGTTAATGTAATTGTCTTGGTATAACTCGAATGAGGGCAGACAAACGATGCAAGGCTTTAGCTGTATCATCCTATATGTTGTAGGTGAGTTACTCTTACATGAGTGTAATAGAGCTTATGGTAGGCCCTAGAGCTTGGGCTGGATCATCCTTGATCCATAAGTACTGAAGTCAAGATGAGATGTTGATCTCCAAGATGGGAGATCGAAGTTTTGCAACCCATCATGGTGGGATGGGAAGAGTATAAGGAATCACCTAATGGGCCTGAGACAACATGGGTAGCTTGGGAAATGGGTCAGATATGCAAAAGGTGGCATTAGGTATACAAGAGGTGACATCAAGTATGGTAGAAGCGATGTATTAACTTAAGCTTGGTTGAGGTTGTAACATATTGCTTGAGGTCATTGAATTCCTCTAGCTTTATTATAGTAAAGTTTCCACAGGTGTGAGGGTATGCTTCTCATTTTATTGACCTTGGAGATTTGCTGGAAAATGTTCCTCCGTACAGTGGTCTAAAGCAAGTGGAGGATTTTCCACTAGTGGGAGATGTTATGGGCTCAAAAAACATTTATTGTGCACCTAGACTCCATATTAGCCACAAAAAAAAAAAAAAGGCTCAATTGCATGCTCACATGTCATAAAATGAATGTTTGAAAAGTGTCGAACAAAAAATGTACCTCATTCATCAAGGAGGCCCTTCTTATCAAATAAAATATATACACTCAATTACTTGGCTAATAGATAATTGAAAACTTCGTCCAAATATCGACAATAAAGGCCTCAACTTACCTTGAACATAGACACCATTTAAGTGCAAACCCTGATATAATCGATAATATGAACTTCGGTACCATAAAATCATGTGAGCACATGATAAATTACATATCAAGTGTCACAAAGGCACAAACCCCAACGAAGAATATTGAAAATTGAACTTAATCACGAGTTTAAACATAATGATGAAATGATGTCAATTTATAAAAGGCCACTAATATTTATCTATAAATAGGATCATTTGCACAACTTATAAAGAGTTGAAAGTAGAAGCAAAGTGAAATTAAAAGATTGAAAGTTTAAAGATCCAATCTTCTATTATGTAAAAAGTTGTTTCGGATCAAGATAAAAACCTAGGATCGGCACTCTTTGAAATCTTAATATTTTTTAATTGAATTCCTCATTTTTTTTGATGAAATTAATGCCAGAACTTCTTCTTTAACTTTTTTTTTCCACAAAAACTCAACCTAAACATACCAACCACCCAAAGGGGTAAACCGTATCAAAATTTCAACAAAAAACTTGATAGTTGACATTAAAAACAATTGCTATTTTTTTGAGGTTAATAGGGAATCTTGAGGAACATGAGCATTGATGTGGTTCTAGGTGGAAGACCCAGAAACAATACGTCCTGATCGTTTATTTGCAATGACTTTTAGTAACAGTTCCTATAGATGGCACCAAATGATGCTACCAAAAATTGTACCTAGATATGCTCAAACTTAAGTTAGGAAAATACGAAGAATGAGCACGTTCAAGATCTTCGAACAACCTGCAAAAAGGTTAGGAGAGTTTTTCCTGAGCCCATTCGATGCTTAAATTCAAAAATAGATGGAGAAAAATATGTGCACAAGGCTATAAGCTGAATAATGTAAAAGCGAAGATGAATAATGAACAAGTGCAAGATGCATATAGAATTTGGAGAGGTATAACTTCATAAGAATTAGAACACCTATAGAACACTAGGTTGACAAAATATTATTGGATTCTAATGGTCTTAAAACTTTCAATTTGATCAAGACACAGTTTGAGAGGGAGTAAGATTGTGTACGATAAGGACATTGGGATTCCCATGTGCAAGTAAGCCGGTCCCCGACCTTGACAAGGGGTAGCCAAAAGGGCAATTGAGGGACTGAGGATGCTAGTCCCCGAGCTACATGAGAGGGCCCAGAAATATGGTTGTACTACAAGAGAAAGAGGGGTCGAGTACCCAAGTCCCTCCAAGTCAGCCTAAGGTTAAATAATATTATGAGAATCAATACTATAATCGCCGATTAGTTGTATATAATGTCATATGTAATTCTAACTCTGTGGTTAACCTCTAAAACTTGAGTTATTGACAAGCAGGGGGTGCTGTAGTCATCGGAGTAACAGTCGACTAGCCATGAGTTAAGAATAGAAGATAGTGTATAATTCAACTTAAATAGATATTACATATCCAATGAATTTATGCCCTGTTTGATATCCAAGATTTTCTAGGGAAAATGAAAAATGATTTCCATTTCCACTATTTGCCTTGTTTGATAGGCATTTTTTTCTAGGCAATTCTTTTTCTACCTACTCACCTCACGCGCCTCTTTTCCTTGTTTTGCTTGAATTTCTTTTTCCACATTTTTTGTGGGAAAACTGAATTCCAGTTTTTTTTTTTTTTTTGGCAATGAAAACCAATTTCATAACCAATTGTAAATTTTTTTTTTACTTTAATGGACAATTTTCATATAAAACAAAGACAAACGAATACTAAACTTTGATTAAAAAAATGATTTTTTAGTTTTTTATTTAATTTTTGGCAATGGAATCAAATTTTATAACCAATTGTGGAAAAATTTATCACTTTAATTGACAATTTTCATATAAAACAAAGTCAAACGAATACAAAAAGATCCAAAATTTTAAAAATTTTCGGGTGGAAAATTATACCAATCAAACACACTTCATTAACAATTCTCTGCAAAATAATTTTTAGGCAATTACTTTATCTGAAATTCATTTTCTTTCCACCCATTTTCCACTCTTGCAATCAAACGGTCCCTTAATGCTATACATAATTCCTTTGTGGTGTATTGTACTTGTTCGGATATTTTATTTTTTATTTTTTTGTTGTAGGCAAATAGGGTCACATATTAAATATAAGGTTTAATAGCAAAAACCTCGTACAAACTTGACCGATATACTCTCTATCTATTAAAAATTGCAAAAAATGCCCCTATTTGAAATCTTTTGTTCAAAATATCCGCTCCCATCATGATCCGTCAACTGTGTTGTTAAATCCTATCAAATAGAGGGGAATTGATAAAATAGAAAGGGCAAAACCCCTAACCTATTAGACTTGGTGCGCAAAACCCCTCACTTATTAAAATTGACGAACGAGGCGGGAATTTTCCATTTAATCAGGTATTCGAGAGGGTACGGGGACAGCGATGGGGACGGGGATGCGGATATGAATGTTGCTTGGGTTCCGGACAAAAAACGTGGTTCCTGTCCAGTGACCCGTCTCGTTCAAATCCAAAATCTTTAAATATGAAATAAGCCAGTGGGCCCAACTCAAAATGAGTAAATAATCCAATAAATAATCTCAGGCCCCATCCGAATTGCAATTTGCAAAATTCAATCTTTCATTTATTATTCTTCACTCCATTTTCTCAAATTCAAGCCCTAAATCCGTTAAAACCAGCCCTGTTTCTTCTCTTCCCCGACCGGCGACTGGACATGGTCACAGAGCTACTGGGCAAAGTGCGAAGTACGGAATTGGTTGGGCCAGTGTGATTTTTTTTATTTTGTTGCTGGTAACTAATTTAATTTCTTTTAGCTGCCATTTTGACTCATCTCTTCATTATTTTGTAGTCCAGAAATGGTATCCACTGTATTCTATTGGTTTGTGCCTTGAGTGCATTCCCTCATCTATTTTACCTAGAATTCTAGAATTCAATTGACGTGGATGTGTTCTAGGAATTAACATATTGTTCCACAAGTTTGCTCCCTGATTTGGTTAGATGACTGCATATTAATATCTGCATTAGCACCTCATCTTGGCTGCATTTTGTGTTAATGATCATCATTAGCTGATAAACACTTATCCAAGTTAAGTGGATTTTCTGTTATTAGAACAAGGCAAACCTGGATGCATAGGAAGAAATGACGGAAGAATCCAAGTTAATGGACTTTCTGTTATTAGCACAGCATTGTTTTGCCCACCATCATGTCCCCTCTCTCAGTATACAAATACATTTGTAACTGAGTCTGTGTGTTGTACAGAACGTTGTGCTATGTCCCTCTGTGAAAAGTGAAAACTCCGACCACCATCTTCATTCTATTATGTGGAAAATGCCATTAATCCATATTAAACAGCAAAGATATGTAGTTGAATTCATCAGGATTGTACAGAACATTGTGCCATGACCTGCATTTTCCTTAACGAAGATTTTGCATTATTGAAATTGCATTATGGGGTTGTTTACCTATTTCATTAAGTCTTACTTATGCATTGTATATTACTATTTGTCCATTACAATGAATGTGCAACTCGTGTTTCATTTCAGATGTCTAAATTAAGCACTCTACTATGGTAGTCTTACCCATGAAGACTTACCTAGTCAAGTAAACATAAAACGAGATCCAATAGACTTGTATGATGAGGAGAATAGTGTACATACTAGGAAAATGAAATTGTCTTTGATAGTGAGGAACCACTTTAAAAAACAACAAATTGACAGGGTTAGACAAGGCAATGTGTAACTATTGTAAAAAAATTAGAGGGTAATGTCAAGAATGAGAAAAAACATTTGTATGAATATACGAAAAGACGTCTTCATTGAAAATAAAAAGACGTTAAACATACAATATCAAATCCATTAAAGGAAGCTAGCGGAAAGGTTTTAATGGGTAACTTACTCTTTTGATCAAGAAAATGCTCGGAGAGAACTTGAGAATGTGATAATTTTGCATGAGTATTCTATTTCAATGTTTGAATACATTGGATTTAGAAGATTTGTGAATACTATGCAACCATTATTTAAGGTTGTTTCCCGCAACCAATATTTAAGGTTGTTTCCTATAACATTATAAAGAATGATATCTTGAAAATTTATGATTACGAGAAATTGAAAGTAATGAGCTTGTTGGAGAGGAACAATAGCAAAATTTCAATTATTACATATACGTGGACTTCTACTCAAAAGAAATGATTCATGGCTACCACCACATATTTTGTAGATGATTTTTGGAGACTTCAAAGTTGAATGACGAGGTGCATTGATCTTTTAGAAATGAATTTAGCTTATTTTCATGTACTATTTAACTTTAATTCCGTTGTAATTATGTTGTTTCACTTTAAATATAGATTAATGTGTCTTGTCCGCACATGTTTGAGGCACTAAGTACATCGTTGATGGATTGCTTATTGAATTGGAATATGGATCTTATGTTTCGTACTTTGACGATCGATAATTGTATTACAAATGATATCGTAGATAAGCTTTCCAATAGGTCGCTTTTGCTAAATGGTAAATTTTTTCATGTGTTGTTGTGCACTCATTGAACTTGATAGTTAAGATGGTTTAGACATCATTAACTCGAATGTTGAAAAATTCGTGACAGTGTTGTATATTGGACAACAACATAGATAAGAGCAAAAAAATTGGAGACTTCTGTACGTCAATTGAAAATTTCTTGTTCCAAAAAGTTGGCACTTGATTGCAAAACTATGTGGAACTCTACGTTCTTAATGCTTCATAGTGCTTCGCAATATATAGATGTTTTTACACCCACTAAATCAATGAAAATTGTAATATAGATGTTTGCTTAGTGATGAAGATTGAAATTTGATGAAAAAAGATGTTAAATCACTTCAAAAAACATTTAACTTTTCACATCGCTTTTGCTAAATTCTAATCTTCATCATTAGGTAAACATCTATATTGTGACTTGTGTTGCTTTAGTTGAGGAAAAACATCCCTATACTGTAAAGCATTAAGTACGTACAGTTCCACCTAGTTTTGCTGCTAACTTTTTGAAACAAGAGATTTTCAATTGACGTGTAGAAATTTCAAAATTTTCTACTCTTTTTTTAGTTATCACGGATTTTTTCAACACTCAAGTTAATATTTCTAAACCATCTTTAATTATCAAGTTCAATATATTTACGCAACAACGCATATGAAAAAAAAATTACCATTTAACAAAAGTGAAAACCAGAAAGATTATCGAAAAGAATGTTAATCATGGTATCATTTGTAGTACAATTATCGATTATCAAAGTAGACAATTTGCAATCGATATTCTAATTTAATAAGCAGTTCATGAATGATATACTCAGTGCATTCGACATGTGTGGATACAACACATATATGAACCTGTATTTAAATGAAACAACAAAAGTACATAAAAATAAGTTAAATTAATTTATGAATTATGCAAAATCAAAGCACCTCATAATTCGACTTTGAAACCTCCAAGCATCATCTATAAAATGTGCAATGATGGCCATGAATCATTTCTTTTAATTAGAAGCCACATGTCTGTATTGATTGCAATTTTGCTATTGTTCCTCTCCAATAAGCTCATTACTTTCAATTTCTCGTAATCATAGATTTTCAAAATATCATTCATTATAGTATTACGAGAAACAACCTTAAATGATGGTTGCAAAGAATTCGTGAATCTTCTAAATTCAATGTGTTAAACCATTGAAAGAGGATACTCATGCAAAATATCGTACTTCCAAGTTCCTTCTGAGCATTCTATTGATCAAAGGAGTAAGTATGCATTGAAACCTTTCCACGAGCTTCCTTTAATGGATTCAATATTGTCTACTTAATGTCTTTTTTATTTTGGCGAGTACGTCTTTTCATATGTTCATGCAAATGTTTTGTTTCATTTTTGCTTTTAGCTCCTAATTTTCTTTGATAGTAGTTACAAATTGTCTTGTCTTCCCCTTAATTACTTACTTTTTTATTTAGAGTGGTTCCACACTACTGAAGTCAATTTTCTTTTCTTCTTTTATCCATTGTCATTTTCATCACACAAGTCTATTGGATCATGTTGTGTGTTTACCTAACTAGGTAAGTTTTCAGGGGGTAGGACTATCACTTGATCGTAGTGGAGTACTTCCAATGTTCGATACTAGTGTACAATATTGTAATCCAGAGATCTAAAATGAAACATGAGTTACAAATTCAATGTCATGGACAAAGAGTAATGCATAAACAAGAATTAATAAAGCAGGTAACAACTTCACAAATTTTAAACAAGAAAACTTGCTGCACCAAGAAGAGATTAGCCATATGGAAAAATTGATGATTCATAAGATCAGACTCACCTATTTAATGTTTCTTGTGTTAAACTGTCAACAATTTAAGAATGCAAAGATATGTTGTCTTTTCGGCTAACTATTAGTATGTGAATCTTCATAAGTTTCTGGACTTATAACAAAAATATAATATCGCCATAAAAGAGAATAATACTTCACTTTTTTTTTTTTTTTTGCCAGAAGTGCAGTATCTCAGTAAAAAATAACATGATATACGTGTAATTTCGTATGTGAATGTAATAAGACTGTTGGTTGCAGCGTAAACCATGATGTGAACAGAACATCAGAGAAAAAAATTGAAACATCCAATTCCATTAACACTAAAAAGTTAAATCAACTAAAATATAGTTAGAAAATCCTGGAAAAAAGAAATTATTGCGGTTTCTGGCCATCGACGGTTAACAAAATTATTCTCTTAGAACCATGATTGCTTGCCAATTACAAATCACCCCATAAACATTACATAAATACCGATTGTTTCATGTTTCGTCGTACGTTTCACTTTATGATTGGTTGGTCGAAAACTTTACACGTCCAGTCGATTCCTTGTACAGTCGTTGGTCCAGGAAGAAAGAAACAATGGTCAGTCTGAGTTAACAGGTTTAGGGCTACTTTTGTTTGATTGGAGCTTGAATTTTAGTAAAGATGATGAACATAGATGAAAACCTGAATTAATACAAATTGCAATAGAGCTTCGGCTTGCAGTCGTGGCTTCACCCCTCTCAAATTCTCAATCTGAATATGAAATTCTTCAACGTGAATAAAGGCTTGCCCTCAGAATGTTGGGTCATTTCTGGACAGATTTTGGAGCCTAATGGGCCATTTTGGGATGGGGTTGGGATATTTTTTGAGAAAAAATCATAAATAAGGTGTTTAGTTTACACCAATTCAAAAATCATGTTTATAGTTTGAAAATTCAAAAATCAGTATTTTTTTTTTTAAATTCTAATATAATAAACCCACCCCACATGCATCACCCCTACCGCTCCGGAGACTATTCCGGCGACCATTCCGACCACCACTCTTTTCCGGCGATCATTCCGGCGATTGCTCTGATTCCGGCGACTATTCTGGCAATCATTCCGATCACAGATTTATAATTGAATTCGTCACATATTATTTTTCAGTCACAAATACTAATTTTTATACGTCACAGATTATTTAATGGTCACAGTTCAAAAATTTTATAGGTCACATTTAATTCGTTGGTCACAGATTTCAAAATTAGTTAGTCACATATCAAAATTTATAGGTCACACGGTCACAGATTTTCAAATTAGTTGGTCACAGATTTTTTACGGTCACAAATTAAAAAATGGTTAATTTCATTGGTCACATATTTCAAATTTGTTGGTTACGGATTATTTTTCAGTCACATATTGTCAAATTTTTAGGTCACAATTAAATACTTCGTCACAGATAACCAAATACTTGGTCACACACGAAATAATAGGTCACATGCCACCGCAACTTCCGTCCACCCTCACCTCGACACCATCACAACAGCACCAACGCCACGCCACCGCCACCACCACAAATGAAAGCCACCACTCCACGGCGCCACCACCAACAAAACTGTCACAACCAAATCCAACAAAAATAATCCCAAACCCACCACCAGATCCACTACCATCCATGTCCCCTCAACAACACTGACATCACCGCCACCACACCACAACCACCACAAACCCGCCACCACCTCCACCCATCGCCACCGCCCGTCTCTCACCACCATGGCCTCTCCCCCTTCTTCACCCCCCTGATGTGATGCTGCTGTGGCTTGATTCACAGAAGTTGGGGCTGACTCATAAAGATGATGAAGATGGAGAGCTGAAAATGAGCAGCGGTGGAGTCGATCTAACTGGTGGTGGTGGCAGACTTGGTAGGATTTACGGCTGGTCTTCCTCGAGAATCGTGAGGGTTTCTCGAGCTTCCGGAGGAAAGGCTCGGTACCACCGTGTACACCTCTCTGTGAGTACTGCTATGCAATTCTACGAATTGCAGGATTGGCTAGGATATGATCAGCCTAGCAAGGCCGTCGAGTGGCCTCTAAAGGCGGCGGCCACCTCCATCTCGGAGCTTCCTCCAATGACTGCTGCATTTCCAGACAATAACACTAAGCTGGTGAATCTGAATCTGGATCTGGGCTGTGGCGAGTCCGTGTGGTGGATCTGTGGGCGCCGTTGCTCGACTCTCCGGCATTGGCGATGGCGGTGAGGAAGAGGGCAGAGAGAGAGAGAGACCAGAATCGACGGAGGAGGAGGAATAGAATAAAAGGGATTTAGGTTTTGTTTGGGATTAGGGTTATGTTTTAATATATTACCTCATTTTTGAATAAACAAACTTTGCACCTGATTTTTAAAAAGTAAACTTTAAACCCCTGATTTTTTATAATTTCTAGGGGAAATTACACAAAAACAGATTTTTAAAGTTTCAATTTCAAATTTCAGGAATAAACTTTATTTATATAAAAATCAGATATTAATTCATTTATTTCATCTATTACCTCTTTCTAAATCATAATTCCTCAAACCTAACCCTAATTTTATTCTTCATCCCCTACTCTCTCTCTCTCTTTCTCTCTCTTCCAAATACAAGCCTTGAGGGGCATCCTAGTAGCCTTGAAAGACGTCGACGGCAACTGTTGTTGCTTCGATTGTGCAGCCTCCATCGGCGGAGCTTGCTGGATGGGCTTAGCCACGGCACCGAAGACGAAGACGAGGGCTGAAGCGTGAGCTTCTGCTCAACTTCACACAGTGGGAATCGGAGGCACCGACTGAGAAGAAGGTGGAGGAGCATTGTAAACTCTCGATTGTGATGATCCACGGCCATGATCTCGGCCTGGACCCCCACCACGTCTAGTTGATGGAGACGGCTGACCTCGACCGCCACCGCCTCGTCCTCGTGCACACCCAGACATCAAGAGATTTTTCCAGAGAGAGATTCAGCAAAATTTCAATAGTTCGCAAAGGGAGTGGGGGAGTGGGGATGAGTTTGAGCTACATGTGGTGAATGTTGCGAAGTTAGTATTTTCGGTGATGGAGGTTGGGTTGTTGCCGTGGCTGTGGATGCATAGTAGGCATGGTTTTGTTGGTGGCGACGACGATGGGTCTGTCGAGGTGGTGGTGGAACGGCGTGATGATGTGGATGTATTTTGTGCGATGTGTTGATTTGTTTATCGGGGAGGTACTGGTGGTAGTTCGACGACGAAGGTGGCAGTAGTGGTTTTAGAGGGGGTTGTGCGGTGGTGGTCACAAATGTTGGTTGTGATCACAAATTATTTTATGGATTGTGACCATTAAATTGGTTAATCTGTGACCGATAAACAATATGTGACCAATGAAAAATATAAATTGTGACCAAGAAATAATGTGTGACCTAAAAAAATTTTAATTTGTGACTGATAATTTGACGGTTTGTGATTGTCTACTAAGTTGTGACTTATAATATTTGTGATTTGGGACCAGTGAATAAGTTGTGACGTATAATTTTTTTTATTTGTGCCGGTTGAACAAATTGTGACTTATAAAATTTCTGATTTGTGACCGTAAAATAATTTGTGACTTATAAAATTTTTGATTTGTGACCGATGAACAAATTGTGACTTATAAAATTTTTGAATCGTGACCTTAAAATAATTTGTGATATGTAAAATTTATGATTTGTGACAAATTAATAATATGTGACCAATTATATAGAATTTGTGACCAAATTATATGGAATTGTGACCTTAATATATTTAATTAATAAAATATATGTTTAATTAATTAATTTTAAAATATTTGAAATTTGAAATTTTAAACTTAAGTTCTTAAATTTAAAATTGGTAAAACTAAACCTTTTAGTTATGTATTGTTCCCTATTTTTTAATTGAATTTTAAATGTGGATAGGGGAGCATATACCCGTCCCGCACCCACACCGAGGCAGCATTCGTCGCACCCGCCCCGAGTACTCGATAGCAGGTAATCCCAGGCCTATTCAGGGTGGGACCCTACAAGTATCGGGTTTAATGCGATATTTTTTTGTCATCCCTATGTGCGAGAATGAAAAAAAACTGGGAAAGATAAGCAAGTGGAGTTTTCTTGGAAAATTCTTGTTTGACTAGTACTCTAGCATATGTTCACTGGATAATGAATTCTCAAAAGTGAATCTTGAAGTGTTATAAATATTTTCCAGAATTAAAATGTTTTTCTTTTAAGTATTTTTGTTGTGTGTATAATATGTGTTCTAGTAGTAGATTGTTACGGATTAGATATTAAACTTTTAGTGTTGAATATGTTGCTTTGTTATATATAATTCATCCATATATTCATGTTAATGTGTACTGCAACTATGGATTGCATTAGTGTCTTCGTATGTAATGATGGAGAATTGAACGAGTTCGGAAACTATAATGATTACTCAATTTTTGGTATCATAGTTCTAGCCGTGTCAACGAGCCGAAACTCGAAGATCGGGCTCTGCTCAAACAAAAAAGGTTTGAGTTTTTTTCCCCTGAACCGAGTTAAGCAAAAGCTTAGCCAAAAAATTGGGGCTAGACCCGAGCTTTCGGCTCAAGCCTTAACGGGCCGAGTCGGCTTGATTTTTTCCCCCTCTTTTCGTGTGGAGAGAACTACATGCAACGTGCATGCATCTACTTCTAATTTTTTTTTTTTAATTTTTTTTACATGCTCGAGCCACATGGGCTAGCTCGGGCTCAAGCCTTTGCCCCAAAACGGGCCTCGACTTGGTGGTTCTGAGCCACGAGCCTGCTCAGCACGAGCAACTCGAACCAGCGAGCCATTTTGCCATTCCTACGTAGTTCTATTGGAATGTATGTGTAACATATTAGTTGAAATAATTATGAGAGAGTAGATATTGGATAGATCGATATATGTGGTTAAATTTTTATATTAGGTTTTAGAAAATGGACCACTACGAATCAACATTTCGAATGACTATTATGTAAACTGCCAGAATGTAAAATTCGGCGACCCAATTGATCGGAACCCACCACAGGCTGATAGCCCACCACCAAAAGACTCCAACTATGCATTCAATTTACCTCAAAACACAACTCCACAACCTGAATTAATTTCAGCAGTAGCGCCAGTCGTGAAGCTTCTTCATCAGGGTCCGAACTTTGCTTTTTTTGACTCCGTCTGGTCGACCCACGATCTCGGACCAGATGGAACGCACTCCCCAAACTTTGCTCACGCCATTTTGATGAATCTATGCTGTTCAATATGCTTAATTCGATTGTCAAACCTTCATTTCAAGATGGGAAATCAATGGGTAATCAACCTATTGTGCCAATCATCAATTCTGATTCAAGAATTCATCCAAGCCAGGCTTGTCCGCGTGAAGAACAGCTTTCTGTCTCAATTCGTGAATCTGAAGAAGTTATTCTAGCAAATTCACCCAACAACAAGGCCATTGGGAGTCTCAAGTCCATGGGTAACACGCCAATTAAGAGCAATGATGATCATTTGGTCTTCGATTTGATACCTCAAGTGGCGGTTGAAGAGCCCACTTTTAATCCAAATTCTGATTAACTTTTTTCTTCAAGTGATATAGTTCCTTCACTTGTAACATCGCCTCAAGATGTTTTGCCACCTGTATCTATATCTCCAATCAATAATTTTGGGAACCTTACTTCTAACTTCGAGCATACTTCATGGATCCATCTCCTAACGGATTTTGCATCCTCTTCCGATGTAAATACCCATCAAAATAGGACTCAACAAGTTAAAAATATTGGGACCAAATCTGGTCTAACTTCAGGTAATGGCTCACAAACCGCCCCACGCGTGTCCTCCTCAGGGTAATGTTAAAGCTCCAAATTCTTCTCGACCACCTATTGGCTCTTTTGGAGCCCCTGGTACCACTCAAGCTCTACGGTCGTATGCTGCAGCTGTTAATTGTAGGCCAACTATTACTCAAGCTGAGAGAAGTCTTAAGAAGTCCTTTACTAATGTGCTTCGTGCATATCATGATTCTAGAGACCACAGTTTGACTTCTAAGGAACCATATATTCACCGTGGTGAACCTATAGTATTTTTTGAGGAGTCAAATGAGTAGTTCTTGGCCGAGGCTTACAAGTTTGCGCTTGTAGGCAAATTTGTACATCGTAAACCTACAATGACCAAGGTACACGAAAATTTTATACGTTTTGGATTTATTGGTGACTATGAGATTAGGCTTATCGATGATGCACATATTATTATTCATATGTCACACGAGGATTATTATTCACAATTATTCTTCAAACCCACTTGGTATATTGATGGATGTCCTATGCGGGTTTTCAAATGGACTCCTAGTTTTAGCCCACGACATGAGGTTCCTATTGCTCTTGTTTGGGTTTCATTTCCATTGATTCCTATTCATTTTTTGGCCAAGAGTATTTGCTATATCTAAAGCCATTGGGCTTTCGCTTCATATTAACGAAGCCACTTCTGATCTTCGATGACCTAGTGATGCTAGGGTTTGTATCGAGGTTGATTTGGAGTGTAAACTCCCTAATAGAGTTTGGATTGAGAGGGAGAAGAAGAGAGGATATTGGCAACTTGTTGTACATGATAAGGTGCTAGAATTTTGCTTTCGTTGCAGATATTTTGGTCATTCAAATGACAAGTGTTCTAGTGGCTCCCATTCTACTCCACCTTCCGCGACCCCAGGTGTTGTTGACCCGAATCATAGGCCTAATCCAGTTTTGGCCATAGATAAGGGCAAGGGTAAGGATGTCATGACCGCACCTCGACAACGATGGACACCTATTAAGAGAAACCAGAGGAGACAAGTTAGTACTTCAGATGAGATCTCCCAGTCCATCCCTCAGATTGTTACTCCTATAGCCCCAAGTGGCCATACCGCTACTGCTATTTCTTCGCAGACATTTGAGACACATATGGCTCCCACTTACTCTATTTCTCCATCTATCATCAGCACTACTGCTAGATAGACTACTTTCTCTTTGCCACTAGATCATCCTACAATTGCTACTCACAGGTTTGTTCCTCAGAGTCCATCCGTTGTTACATCAGTTGATCATTCAGGTATTCAGGCTTCAGTCCCCATCAGCTATGTTTCTATGACATATACTTCCACATACTTTGACCCTCTCTTGACGATATGATTAAGAGGCCACATGGTTTCAGTTGTACGGGTGTGCCTACTGCACAGTGTCAGCAAAATATAAAGGCTCCTCTTTCTACAGAGCAGTCCGATACAGGGGGTTTCCCTCAGGTTGAAGTTCATCAGCAGGGTCATTTTCGTAGATCTTCTTCGGATGATTTAACAGGTCGGCTGGTAGGACAGAGGAGGATGGTTTTGTCCCAGTAGGTCGGAAGAGACATTCGAAAGTTACTGACAATTCACTACCCAGGATGATGACCAAGAGTCGGTCACATGATACCTCTTCACTTACATCCAAATAAGTGCCATCATCTGGAATGTGAGAGGTGTAACTAGTGTAGCTACTTGTAGGTGCCTGAGAAAACTTATTCAGCTTCATCAAGTTTATATCTTGGTTATTCTGGAGTCTATGGTTTTGGAGAGGAGGTTTGATTTTGTTCGTCGTTATCTATATTTCGACACTGGGGTTCAGAATGAGTCGAATAAGATTTGGGTATTTTGGAATGTGGGTACTACCTTTACTGTTATTGATGATCATATCCAGTTCCTACATATCAGAGTTGTGGATCCTAAACTAGCACGACCTATTTACTTGACTTCTATTTATGTTGCTTGTCAGACCTATGTTAGGAGGGACTTGTGGGCTGGTCTTCACCACATTTCCCTCTCTATGGACGATCCTTAGCTTGTTGGGGTGACTTTAATGTCATCACATATGATGGTGAGAGTACTGGTCATAGTCGTCAAGATCGCAGTTCTACTGATTTTTCAGATACGATGTTGGACTGTGGCTTAGAGGATGCTGGCTTTTTCGGGTCTCAGTTTACTTGGACGAATGGCAGGGTTAGTAAGAGATTGGATAGAGTTTTGATTAACTCTTTAGCTGCAGACTTTTGTAGATAGATTACCGTGACTCATCTGAATCGTACTTCATCCGATCACTCATTTCTACTTTTACAGTGGATTTCTGATGATGATTCAGGACCTAGACCATTTAGATTCTTCAATGTTTGGACCAAACATCATGACTTCTCAGCCTTCGTATCTCAAAAGTGGTCACTCCCTACTCATCTTACAGGAATGGCTGCCCTATAGGAGAAATTCTTTAGGCTGAAACATAGACTAAGGTGGTGGAATCGACGGGTATTTGGTAATGTGCTCCAGAGAGTTAGAGACGTTGAGGAGAGGGTTGACCAGGCAGAGATTGATTTTGAGGTCAATCCTACACCGGAGCACCGTGACTCACTTCACCATGCACAAGTAGATTTGAATTGGACCTTAGCTATTGAAGAGGGTTTTTGGAAGCAAAAGGTCGACTCTCGTTGGGTATGTGAGGGAGATCGTAATACCAGATATTTTCATTCGCTGGTACAGGGACGACAGATGAAATCTCGTATCAGGACCATCACGACTCAGGCAAGGGAAGTTCTTACTACTCCAACGGATATTAAGAGCTCGACAATCTATTTTTTCGAGGAATTATTATCTGCTCCTTCACAGCCTCTAGAGTATATCCGTCCTGATGTCATACCTAGGATACCGACGGAGGCAGACAATACGGCGCTGAACCGTCTCCCTTTAATTGATGAGGTACGAGAGGCTATTTTCAGTAATGATGCTGATAGTGCTGCAGGCCCTGATAGATTTTCATCATTGTTCTACCAATATTGTTGGGATATTATAAAGGATGATGTATACAGTGCAATCATTGATTTCTTTGAGGGTGGTCATTTGCCGATAGGATTTGCTGCTGCTACGTCTATTATTTTTCTTCCGAAGAGGGAGAATGCTTGTAGATGGACGAATTACCGACCTATCAGCTTGTGTACGGTGTTCAATAAGATTATCACAAAGCTGTTGAACAACAGATTGAGTTCATTTCTGCTTTGTATTATTTCTCCCCAGCAGAGTGGATTTGTCTCCGGTCGACTTATTGGGGACAATGTTTTGTTGACTCAGGAGCTTCTACACACGTTGGATAATAGAATGCGTGGAGGGAATTCTTTGCTGAAACTTGACATGGCTAAAACATATAATCGTATGGATTGGAGATTCATTTATTCTATACTGGAGGCGTTTGTTTTTGGCCAGTTGTGGATTGATCGGATCAGACGTTGTATATCGGAGTGTCGATTCTCAGTACTTCTGAATGGGCGACCACGTGGTTTCTTTTCTTCATCGCGGGGACTCAGGTAGGGAGATCCCATCTTTCCATCCTTATTTTTATTGCTGCGGATGACTTTTCTCGATTACTTACTCAAAGGTTTCAGAAATATCCTAGTATGCAGTATCGACAGGGAGGTAGTACTCTTGTCTCTCATCTTACTTTTGCTGATGATATGATTATATTTGCCAATAGACAGTAGAAGTCTATCAGTAGGGTCATCGATTGTTGGAGCACTACAAGGGGGTCTCAGGCCAATTGGTGAATAGAGACAAGGGTCTTATATTGTCTAGGCGGGCATCTGATATTCAGATACGGAGGTTAGTGAATTTGACTGAATTTTTAAATCAGCGAAACCTTTCACATATTTGGGAGTCCCTATGTTGGATTTCTGGATGGGCTTCACGCCTTCTTTCTCCTGGAGGTAGGATTACTCTATTGAGACTTGTTCTTTCCTCTATACCACTGTATCTATTCCAAATTATGCGACCTCCTAAGGTCATTCTGAAAATGTTGGAGAGTATATTTACGCAATTCCTATGGGATTCTACGGATCATGCGCGTCGTCTACACTGGGGAAGTTGGAAAGTGATTTGCCTTCTTGCTGACGAAGGAGGTCTAGGTTTTATACGATTACAGGATACGGTGAACACATTTTCCTTGAATCTATGGTGGTTGTTCAGGTCTCAGAGTTTTCTTTGGGCTCATGTTCTACTGGGTAAATATTGTAGAGGGACACATCCGTCGCTTGCAGCAGTTCCTTACTCAACTTCTCCTATTTGGAAGAGACTGAAGAAATTTGGACCATGCGCCAAGACACACATTGCGTGGCGCCTTGGGATAGGGCAGATCTTCTTTTAGCATGATTGTTGGATGGGTGATTCTACATTGGCATCCATTTTTCCACACAGACGACATACATCTGCGATGGTGCATAACTTTTTCGAGGAGACTGGATGGAATTTTGGGCGATTACTACAGGTTCTTCCATCAGGTATGGCAGAGCAGATCACGACTATTCCACTATGTCTTGATGCCTCAGATCGTATTTTCTGGAGGGCCATATCAGATGGTAGATTTAATACTAAATCAGCATGGCAGTTGATCCGCTCTAGTAGGCCAGTTCAGGATTTATTTCGCCTACTGTGGAGCCTTATCATATCTACTACCCTTTCGTTCTTCTGTTGGAGACTGTGGCAGGATTTAATACCAGTTGATGTCATTATACAGATGATGATCGACACTCAGTTGGCTTCTTAATGTCAATGTTGTTAAGAGATTGAGACCATCACTCATATATATTTTACTGGTAGCAGTATTTCAGATCATGTTTGACAACATTTTGGGGCTTTATTTCAAGTTACCATGAGTACAGGAGAAAGTGTCAGACAGAGATTTTTGAGATTGAGGTATTCTGGACATTTTGCAAGGACCGGGCACATTCACATCATTATTCCTCTATTGATTTTCTGGTTTTTTTGGACTGAGGGGAATAATACAAAGCACATGAACATACGTATGAGCTCGAGACGTATTATCTGAAGAGTTTACCGTATGGTATCCTTCCTCCATATTGGTGGACTATTACGATCGTTACATTGGCGTAATGACATGCATCTTGCTAAAATTTTTGGTACTTCTTTGACTCTTCGCCCATCTCCTCCCCCTATCATGATTTGGTGGCGCACTCCATCATTTGGACCTGTCAAGATCAACACCGATGGTTGTGTCAAGGATGGGTTTGCGAGTGAGAGAGGCATCATCAGGGACTACGCATGAAATTGCATCAGGGCTTTCTCAGCTTCATATGGACAATGTATGATTTTAGAGGCGAAACTCAGGGCTATTCGTGATGGGATACTACTGGCTAGAGATCTTGGTTTGTCAGATATTTGGGTTGAGTCAGACTCGACTGTTGCCATTCACTGCATCACCAAAGTAATACCTTAACCTCTATCCAGGGGATACTCAGAGAGATTGCAGATATCGTTTCATTTGTGGTGTGTGCTGTCGCAGGCACCCTAAAGTAATACATTAACCTCTAAAACTAATGAAATAGTGGAAGTAAGGGTCGATCCCACGAAAAGTATGTAATTCAATATTTTATACTTCGTACAATGATTGGGGGGTTTTTGTATGCAAATAATTGTAAATAACTTAATCAATAACAATGAAAATGAAAATTAAATTAACGAAAACAATCAAAAGACTAGCCTTGGTCTAAGTCCACATCCACCGTCGGAAATCCACAATTGATCATAGATGTAATAATAATTCAATTCATATTTTAAATATTCATCGTTGGAATTGATTCATATTTCTCCTTAATTTTAGTTAATTACAAACCAGCGTTTTAATTAACCCTAATTATTAAATAATCACATACCAGCGCTCAAGATTCAATTTAATAACAGCTTTACACAATAGAGAAATCAATGAACTAGATAACACAAATACCAGCGGTTGCATTCAATCTATTTAAACATTCTTTTTAAAATTCAATAACCTCTATCGCAGAAAATCATCAAATCATAGTGCTTCACAAGTTAAAGAAATCAAACAATTACGGATTTGATATTTAACTTAGCCGTAGATTGTAACGAATAACAAACTAGTAGGCCTTCTAGCAATTAAACATAACAATCATGAAAATAAGTGCAGAAAAATATTCAATACGCAAAATAAGAATTAAACAATAAGAAAAATTATTTAGATCTCACAATATGTGATTCCGAGGCTTCAATTTCCTTCGATCAAGTGTAAAAGTTTAGTTACAATTCATGAATCTAAGAGGAAAATAATGAAAAATGGAGTTTGGAGGCGTTCTGTACATTCTCTCATCGTTTTAGGGTTTTAAAATATATATTTATAGTTGTTTCCATAGATAGTTGACTTAAATTCGGAAACTGGAGATTCGTCTGTGAAAAATGCCTTTGCACGTACGCCGTACATTTCCTTGCCCGCGCGCCGTTCATTGGTTTTAGGCTCGATAAGTAAAATTCATGCCCGTGCACGCGTGAGAGAATTTGCCTACGCGCGCGCAAGTTTGTCTCTGAACATCGTTCAATATTTTGATCATAACTTTGTCCATAGGTATCCGATTGAGTTGATTTAAAAGGTGTTGGAAAGCTAACTCAAAATGATACAACTTTACTTTAGATACTATCTCCCAATTCGATCGTTTGCCATGTCAAAAATGGGTCTCAAACTGAAACTAAAAATCCGATGCATAACTTTTCGATTGGAAATTGATGTGTGATCCTACTTTGACGATATTTCACCCATTTGACTTCTTTTTTCATTCAATTGATTTCTAACACTCTCAAATATTCATTGTGAGGTTCAACATGGCTTTTGAGTATTTGCGCTTTAGTCCCCGAACTTTCGATTTCTTTCATTTTGTTCTTTTTCCACTCATTTCTTCCAAATTACGCTATATCCATCAAATTGCCACATAAACCAAAATATGAGATTAATAAGTACATTTTGGCATAAAATAATCGTACGAGTACATAAAATAAGGAAAGAAAAATATGTATTTTACATTCCTATCAATTTGACAGATATGTGATTTCCCACATCTTCAGAGAGGGGAACCAAGTTGCAGATGCACTTGCTACCGAGGGTTGGCATCATCGTAGATACTAGGACTATGGACCAGCCGACCTACCACGACATATTAGGGCGCTTGTTCAGATTGATAGATATGGTTTGCCTAAGAGTTTAGGTATTTGTATTTTGCTTTTACTTTTATTTTTGTTTTAATTTGTTCCTTTTGTAAGAGAAGTAGTACTCATTTTTTACTGTTTTTCTTTTATTCTTTACTTTCACAGGGAAGTAGTACTTTCTTCTTTATTGATTTCATTTATATAATTTGTAACCACAGCATTCCTCCATCACAAGTAATGACATATTAATAAAATTTCGGAGGTACCGCCCTCCTTCCACCCAAAAAAAAAAAAAACAAGCAAACAAATCATATTTTCCGATTTGCATTGACAGCAATCCAATAACAATAGAACGTGACACTATCTCGTATTTGAATTAATAGCAAGGCAAACTGGTTTAGCAATCATAGTTTCTTGCACTACCTATCCAAATATGTTTAGCAGTATGCAATAGAACCTTTATTATAATGCTTGGAGGTACATGATAGTAAGATCGTTAGTTTATTGCAATTCTTAGCGACTAGAAAGTGCACTCGATAATATAAACAGTAAACAGGGCAGGGACCTGTCCTTTCCCTCGCCTTAATCGGGTATAGGGGCGGGGCAGGTAGATAAAAATACTCGACGAGGTAGAAAAAGAGAATGGCTGCCCTGGCCTGCTGTCATCCCATAACGGTAAGGTATTTGATTTTGAAGTCTGGACGTCATCATTTTGTTCTTTAATCTTTTTAAATCTATATATATATATATATATATATATATATATATATATATATATATATATTTTAATAAAGGTTTCACATGAGATGATAAAATAAGCAATTATGGATAAACACATTGTTAACCACCACTGAAGGATATGCTTTACATGCCCCTCTGAACTGACACAAATTTCTCTCCATTTTTCCTTTTTTGACTTGTTGAAACTCCTGCGTTTTCTTTCTACACCCTACTCTTTAAGGAATAACTAAACCATTGAAATGTAGTGGAACCCCTTTTTTCATGCTACACAGCAGCCTCGCAAAACCCTTATCATAATTTATTCAGCATACTGATATATAAATTAGAATTCGCTGGTAAATTATGTTAATGTGTGCCCTTTCGCTGTATATTTTTTTTTTGGGTTCTTCGTAGTGATGTGAACTGATGAATTTAATTTTTATTGGCATTTTGTTGAAGTAGTTAAGATATTCTCAAGTTTGTGTTGAATTCATTTTATGTTTGTTAACAGTGTATTAACTCAATGCTTTGCAAGATTATGGGTAGTTATCGTGTTTCTTCTTTGTCCTTTGATTATGTTCGATACTGATTTTTGATCTCTTTAATATGGAGAAGATTTTGTGTTGTTTCTAGTGGCAGAGGCCGCAGAGCTAGACATTCTTCAGTGTGCGGTCAAAAATGAAGTTTAAATTATTTTGGGAACATCTTTTTACCTTACTCATTTCACCTATGTTTTGCTTTTCGCTCAAACATGGAGATTTTTCTTTTAAAATGTTTTTCCATAATTGTTTGACATGAAATTCAACAAATAAATGAATGCTAATCCATTTCCAATAATAATTCCCACCATAGTAGCACAATCAATTTCAATAGGAAAATGACAAAGTCTCTATATTTCATCAAATCACAATAGAAAATAAATTCCGTAAAAACAAAAAAAACCCAACAATGAATTCCAACATTCAATAAAATGTAAAATCACCAAGTTAGGATAAGTCATTGCTTAGCTGATTTAAGTCGGAACTTGTCATTGGCACAATTTACTAAGAAAATGAATATTTGGTAAAATGGCAAACCTAGGTCTTGGGAAGAAAGGGATTCGGGGATTGAGAAAAGTTGAAATGTTAATGGAAAAATATATTTATTGGGTATTTGTGAATAGATTTTTTCAAAAATTGTTAGCTGACTAAATTGGTATAGATTTCATAAAGTTGACATCAAGCCATCTCTCTTCTTCTCTAACTTGGCCCATTAAGTTTGTATTGGGTTAAATTCATCCCTAACCATTATTCCCAAATGCATTTTTTGTGAAATGCCCATTGGTGAAACATTTTCAGAATTACTGACCACATGTAAATCCGCCAATGGTTGTTTCTATGCTTTTTCTGTAAGCGAAAGTGGTTATAGTAGAAACTTGATGGACCCAATTCAATTGTTTACTTATTTATCCACTTGAAATTTACAAAAATAGCATGATTGAACTTGAAATTTTCAAGAGGATGAATAAGAATCTTGAGAAAGTTTTTCATTTGGTGGGGTTACATTATCCTTCTTGTAGTGATGAATCTTGTATGTGTTTTTTAGAAAATGAATTAAATAGAGTTTTTTGTATACCTATCAACAATGTATCGAAGCATATAAAAGTCCTGGTTTCAAATTTCGGCACTACACATGACGTGTCAAGCCTTTCACAACAAGTGAATGCGGCTCACTCGAGGCACGTCAAAGACTAAATTCAAATAAAAAAAACTTGTCCCCTCTATAACCACTCAGGTTTTTAGATGAAGTAGTTCTTAACTATCTCGAGGACGTGTTTTATTTTGCCTTGTGACCTGATATTTTTATTCTTTTACTTAATCAAGGTGGGCTTAAAGTCAGTTTTTCATCCAGATTTGGTCCCTTATTCAACACATTTGCAATTTTCTTGTTGGATATACCCTTATTTTGATTCTTTTAGTGCCCGCGATCATGTTTTTTCACCGTGGAAAATTGAGAGCTTCTCGATTCTTGAAGCTTGATGCTTTATACCTTTCATTTTTAACCCATATTTGATGGTTATTACAAAGAGAAATTGAGGAAAAATTATGTTTTGAATCGTGATGTTTTGAAAAAATGTGTAGTTAAAAAGTATGGAAAATTTTTGGATTTATGTGCAAAATATTTTATTGTATGAATGTGTGGTTGAAAAATGAATACGAGAAATAAAAAGTTTTGAAATAAAGAGAGTCAAACAAGGTATTACTGCCCTTGATGCCAGAGATGAGAAATTATGGGTAAAGCATTGCTAGATTTGAGTGGTTAAAGTGAAACAATTGCAGGAATGGGGGGTTGCTGTTCTTCTTCCCGAAAACCGCAGCTTCATGGAACACCAGTATATTATTGTGTTTGTGACTTCGTTTCTTATATGGAGCGAGCTTCAACAATTTCTCTTGTTAATTATGTTGTAATTGTTGTTCAAAATTAATAAATTCGGAATTGGAATGAAAAATGAAATTGGTAGCCAGAACTTTGATCTATGTGACTGCATAGATCAAAGGATAGATCAAATGGTATGTTGTTGCATACACCCATGCAGGGATTCCAGCCCAACATGTGTTTCTTCTACGGCCATCATTTTTTGAATTTTTTGGGGGTTATTTGTGAAAAGTTGCAAACTTTCCTTGATTTTTTTGTGCCATTTCGTGGGTATTGATGGTTATCTATAAATAGATAACATGAGATCAGTACAAATATACTTGAAAAATATTATTAAATCCAACATTGAGATAAAATCATCATTCCAATACAAAGAATCTATATTCTTTCTTCCATATTCAAAATCTCCTTTGCGATCTTAAATAGAAAACCCGAGTGCTTAAGTGTTTTTCTATTACAAGGCTTAATATATCCTACAAACCATTTGCCGGAAAACCCTTTAAACACCAAATTCATCGAGAGGAGAGAAATATTGCTTGAGGACAGCGATTGATAAATGTAGTTTTTATACTTATTCGTGACGCTAAATCATGATATTTTATTATTTTTTGAATTAAATTCTACCTAATTTATGTTAAATTATATTTTGTAGGTAAAACATTATGTTTAATGAAGAATTAAAGAAAAGAATGCAAAATAGCGGAAAAATGGAAAAAAAAATCATAGTACGAGGACTAAATTGGCATGGGATGCACAAATAAATTCATTTTAAGGATTAACTTGCATTATATGAAAGTTTTTAGGCTTGAAAAGAAGAATTAATTTAATTTGGTATTAGAATTTATTGGGCCTAAATTTGGGCTTCTAAAATTGGACTATACATTGACAGCCATATTATATTCTAAAAATCAGTAGCTTGAAGGGCAAGAGAGGAGAAACAGGTACACGCATTGGAGAAAGCGGTTGCAAGTTGGGCATAAAACATATACACACACATGAAAAGGCAAAAGCCAATTGAGAAAAAGAAAGAGGAGAAGAAAGAGTCAACTATAGTGGCTGGAAGGGAAGAGAAAACATAGAGACTGAAATTGAATTATATATATACAAATCACGCATACAATGGACAGAAATTTGTGGCTGAAAATATATTATTTTCACGTGCAAAAAGTCGGCAGCTATTCTAGGCAGAAAGTGGTTTAAATTGAGAAATATACCTTCACGTTTCGTCAACTTTTGGTAATGTCTTTCCACTTTTACATGTTTAATTTCAACATTATGAGCGGCTAAATATTTTTATTGTTAGGATTGATGATATAGCTTAAAATTTTTATTATATGTTTAATTTCAAGATTTTCATGTCATTTTAATACTTGTTAATTAATTATTGTGTGTTTAATGATTTAATTGTTTGCGCAACAATTAATTGAATTATGGATAATACTGAGACAGAGAGGTGATGTATAATTCTAACTCGTGCAATAATTAATATAAACATTATAAGAGATCGAGAGATAATTATAAGCTGTGCAATCTTTGTTGAATTCCTATAGATAAATGCTTTCATATGCGTATGAATTTATATAGAGATATAATAAGTTCGGGTAGATGAATATGATTATTGTTGCTTGAGAGAGATCACTAAATACAATAAGTCAATTCGATCGTTGGCACGTATGAAAAATGGCTGAATAAATTGGAATTCCATATATGATAAATAATCTAAGTGAAATCGGAAATCATAAATATCCAATCACATAATTTTATCTATAGTTTTAATTTGAGTTCGTTATTTTAATTATTTTATTTATTAGAATTTTGTTTAGAGAACAAAATTTGATTTGATCATTAGTTACTATTTTAATTTTAATTGAAGTTATGCTAGTTTAAAAATGTATAGTAGATAGTAGTCTCTGTGGAATATATTCGGATTTAATAAATTCACTTTATTACTTGTCACAATTCGTACACTTGCGAAATTTTACAAACAAGTTTTTGGCGCCGTTGCCGAGAACTAGTTTATTTGCTTTAAAATTTTAATTAATTCTAATTTTGATTTAGATTTTTTTTTCTTTGTTTTTGTTTTTGTTTTTTTTTTTTTTTTAGTTTAGGATCTTGTGTTTTTGTTTTCATTTTCGTTGCAAGTGTCCTTGCGTGCGAAGTTCAATAGTAGGAAATTTAGTACCATTTGATCTAGAAATCGAACGCACTTTTAACCATAGAATTAGGCAACAACGAGATAACATCATGGCAGAACAGAACAGTGATGTGCAACCGGCACGGGTTGAACAACCTCGAGATTGATGAAGATGATTTGCCACTTGGACATTCATCACACCACTTGTTGCACAAAATCAATCAAGTATCGTTTATCCTCCATTTGGGCAACAAAACTTTCAACTGAGGACATATATCATTTTATTGTTCCAAAATGGAGTATTATTCTATGGGAAACCTCATGAGAATCCACACAATCATATCTCAGGCTTTTTAGACAGCTACAACAATTACAATTTTCATGGAGTATCTTATGAAGCAATCAAGTTGAGACTCTTCCCACATACACTAAGAGACGGAGCAAGAGAATGGTTGGATGCCTTACCCACTGGAAGCATTAAGACTTGGAATGAACTCGTACGAAAATTCGTCACAAAATACTTTCCACTGTCAAAAGTAACTAAAATATAACACGAGATATACACTTTTCAGCATGATGAATTAGAGAGTTTTCACGAAGTATGGGAATGGTTTAAGGACTTGATCAGGAAGTGTCCTAACTACGATATTATGAAAAATTTACAAGTTCAGTACTTCTACACTGGCTTAAACCCAGCATGTCGTATATCAGTGGATGCAGCTTCAAATGGATCTATCACATTAAAGTCACCCAATGAAGTTGAGGAATTATATGAGACGATGGCAGCCACAATGTCTTATGGCCTTCCGAAAGATCCACACATAAGAAGCACACAGGTCTACATGAGGTGGATGCTTTCTTGGAATTATCAGCACAAATGTCAGCTTTGGAGAAGAAGGTGATAGATCACTTGATTACGAAAGGTTCAGCAAAAGCAGTGCAAACAAAATATTTGGTTTTTGGTATATGCGACGGAGCTCACAATAGTGGGGAGTGCCATATGTCATCTCAAGAGATGGACGAAGTTAACTATGCACAAAATTATCAACGGCTACAAAACAATGCTTCAGAAATACATATAGCCCATGTTAGCGTATTCATCATAACTTCTCTTGGAGCAACAACCAAAATAATCAGCAACCTCCACCTGGTTTTCAACAGCAAGAGAAAAAATATCTCTAGAAGACATCTTGGGTAAATTTATACAGAAGACCGACCAGTATAGGACCGAAAAACCCTTGCAAAATCATTCAGCAGCCATAAAAGGGTTGGAAACTCAAATAGGTCAGTTGGCCCATACTATCTCGGAAAGACCACAAGGAGCCTTGCCTAGCAACACAGAAACTAATCTAAGGGAACATGTGCAAGCAATATCAACAAGAAGTGGGGTACAACAGCCTGAACTTACAATAAAAAGACCAGTAGCAGAGATAAACAAAGTGCATACTTCAGATGATGAGCAATTGGAGGAATCTAAAAAATCAACTGAGAAAAATTTGATATAGAATTCATACATACCACAAGCTAAGGCGGTCATTCCTATCAGAGAATATGTATCCCCAATTCCATTTTCGCATAGACTGCATAATCATAAACTGGACAAACAGTTCTTCAAGTTTATTGAAATGTTTAAAAAGCTGCAAATCAACATTCCATTTGCGGATATTCTTGCACAAATGCCCAACTACGCAAAATTCATGAAGGAAATTCTCGCTAACAAGAGGGAGCTGGAGGATTATGAGACAGTGATGCTAACTGAAGAGTACAGTGCACGTCTACAGAATAAATTGCCTCCTAAGCTCAAGGATCCAGGGAGTTTTACTATACCTTGTACCATAGGAGATAAATATTTTGAATATGCTTTATGCGATCTTTGCGCAAGTATAAATTTAATGCCATTGTCTTTGTACAGGAAACTAGGGATTGGAGAGGCCAAACCAACCACAATATTATTGGAACTGGTTGATCTCTCCATAAAACATCCAAGGGGATTATTGAAGATGTCTTGGTGAAGGTGGACAAGTTCATTTACCCCGCACATTTTATCGTATTAGATATGGAAGAAGACCGAGATATTCCAATCATTTTAGGCAGACCTTTCCTGGCTACTGGAAGAGCATTGATTGACGTACACAAAGGAACATTGACACTGCGGGTTAATGATGAGAACGTAAATTTGAACATCTATCAAGAGAAGAAACCTCCAAAAAAAATCTGGCACTTGCGATATGATCCAATCAATCGAAGCAATTGTAGGTAATAGAGAAAAGTGGATTTATTCTATGACTCTCTAGTGTAGCACATGACTACCAGTTATTCAGGAAGGGATACATCTCTTACTGGAAAATACTCAAGAACCAATGAAGTAGTTGACTTCCTATTGGCTCATGAGGCCTATCTACCTGACAAAAATGAGAGCTATGTGGAAAAGCATTGGAAACCTTCAAACAATGTCAAACCAAAAGAGGTTTTGAAGGCTCTACCGGAGTTAAAGCTGTCCAATTCTATCTTCCACGCTATAGTGAAGAAGAATACAAAGCTAAGGATAAAGTTTAGAAACATGAAAGACGTGCCACCTGAAGATCCAACATAGACAATTTGGTTAAGTCAAGCTAACGACGTTAAAGAAACGTTTCTTGGGATACAACCTAATCGTTTTTCCTTTTTATTTATTCTGTTTTTCATTTTAGGATAGTTTAATTTATTTTAAGTTTATTTAGGACTCATCATCCATACCCTATTTCCTCTTAGGTTTCGATATGTTGGTTCATTAAATGTTAGAGTTAAGTAACACTTATTCTATTTCTTTGATCTTAATGCTTTATTCGATTTTTCAAGAACATGATATTGCGGAACATTTAAACTAACTTTGACCAAGGAGCTAACGGAAATAATAGGAAAGCTAGCTGTTGAATTACACACCATATCAGGGGAGTTTTTTCTTTACATTCTTCCCTACCCCTTTATATCTGGATTTAGGATTTAAGATATTGAGGGCAATGTCTAGTTTAAATTTGGAGGTGGAAAACAGAAGTTTTCATTTTTTTTATGTGTTTTAGTGTGCTTTTGTTGCTTTAAAAAAATTGAAAAAATTGAAAAATTTCAAATATATATTTTTTTTGTGCTTGTGTAAATTAGTTGGTCAGGCTGACAAGAATCTATTGAATCATAAATTGATCTATGAATGGTGAATAAGTTACATGCTTAGATTAATTTTTGTTTTTCCATGTGAAATTTGATATATATTGAGCACGTGAATTAAGTTAAGCATTGTGTATGCATGAGTTGAATTCATAATTGGATATGTTGAAATAGTGGACCATAGATGTTAAATCCAAAATCACAAAATTTTACATCATTTGACCAAATTTAGAATAGTTTGAGAGATTTTACTGTTGTGGGAAGATATTGAGATAAATGGAGATTCCATGTATAGAAAAAGAAAAATTTTATGTGGATTATCTACGGTCAATAAGATGAAATTGGATGAAAATCTCAAGTTAGATGTTGTTCTTTCTTAAATTGGTGTTTAATGAGGGACAGTGCACTAATCAAGGTATAAAAAAATTATTATTTTATTTAAAAATTTCTCTTCGTAACCTTTATGGTTTGAGCACTTAAGCCTGTAAAGGTCTTCAAAACCTGGTACCCTATGGTCATTTGACTTGGGAGTAATCGACTGAAAGCTTGTTACATAGGCCATTTAGAAAATTTAAGGGTGAAAATGCTTCAAATAAAGAAAAAATTTGAAATAATTTTTTGTTTCTTTATAGAAAATTAGAAAAAGTAAGTGTATGAAATAGAAGACGCACCAAATGCCTTGATTATGTCCCAAACACTTATTTGGAAAAATTTGACTTTTGATAAGAAATTATTAGCCTAGTTAAGTTCTAGAGATTGAATCAATCAAATTATGGAGAATCATTGTTTATTGACATATTGACTAGCAATTACTGAGATTTACCTAAACTAGAGAGGTGATGATAGTATAAAATTCAATTTTAGTTCACACACTTGAAAAGAACGAAAAAAATTAGTTTGAGGTGTGTGAATCTTACGAGTGATGAAAGAATATATTTGACTATAAGGGTCAGAAATTGAAACAACTTATAAATTCCTAATGATATGCTTAATTCTTCACACACACACGTCGATTTTACATTGAAAAAGTAGATTTTAATTTTCGTGTTGTGATTTTGAAGTTGTGATTAGATTTAATATTATGATTTCAATCCTGAATTAAAAATCCAGGTTAGCTAATTAAATCTTTTTGCTTTGATTAATGACTGGCCTCCAATTAGGTAATTAGTAGTGCATGTTTGTGTGTTTATTAGGTTTTAATTTTGTTTGAGGACAAACAAAAAGTCAAGTTTGTGGGTGTGATAAGTGTATTTTTTATACTTATTCGTGACGCTAAATCATGATATTTTATTGTCTTTTGAATTAAATTCTACCTAATTTATGTTAAATTATATTTTGTATGTAAAACTTTATGTTTAATGAAAAATTGAAAAAAAAATGCAAAATAGCGAAAAAATAGAAAAATATTCATAGTACAAGTACTAAATTGGCATGAGATGCACAAATAAATTCGTTTTAAGGATTAACTTGCATTATATGAAAGTATTTAGACTTGGAAAGAAGAATTGATTTAATTTGGTATTAGAATTTAGTGGGCCTAAATTTGGGCTTCTAAAAATTGGACTACACATTGACAGTCATATTATATTATAAAAATCAGTAGCTTGAAGGGCAAGAGAGGAGAGACAGCACGCATTGGAGAAAGCGGCTACAAGTTGGGCATAAAATATATACACACACAGGAAAAGACAAAAGCCAATTGAGATAAAGAAAGAGTCAACTATAGTGAAGGGAAGAGAAGACATAGAGGCTGGAATTGAATTATATATACAAATCATGCACACAGTGGATAGAAATTTGTGGCTGAAAATATATTATTTTCACGTGCAAAAAGTCGGGGGCAGAAAGTGGCTTAAATTGAGAAATATAACTTCACGTTTCGTCAACTTTTGGTAATGTCTTTCCACTTTTGCGTGTTTAATTTTAACGTTATGAGTGACTAAATATTTTTATTGATAGGATTGATGATGTAGTTTAAGGTTTTTATTATATTTTTAATTTCAAGATTTTCATGTCATTTTAATACTTGTTAATTAATTATTGTGTGTTTAATGCTTTAATTGTTTGCGCAACAATTAATTGATTTAGAGATAATACTGAGATCTAGAGGTGATGTATAATTTGTTGACCTATGGTTGATTTCATCCTCAATGTTTTGATTATAACAAATAAGATTAATATTGTTTCTAACAATTGATTTTGAGTGATGATAGTTCAATGTTAAAATCTATTGTGATGATAGTATTGTCAAAATCAACACATCATAAATCGGACTAGAAATGAATAACAAAGTGAAAGTTAAGCATTCAAGTCAAATCATTCAAGACGAGAGCTTAAAAGATCAAAATCGAGACTATTAAATCGGGCTCATGAAGAAGATCAAGATCGAAGTCAAACATTAAAGTCAAATGTCAAGAAAGACCAAGATCAAGAGTTTAAGAGCCAAACATGAAATAAACTTCGAAACAAGATCAAACACTAGACTTTCAAGATCATATGTAAATGTATAATACTTTGATATTTAGTAATGAATGACAATAGCTCAAAAATCATTTTGTGTACAAAGAGTTATTTTCATATCATTTGCATACAATATTTTTGATCAAAAGTAATATTGATTTTTCAAAGTGATACTTCAACTTAGATCAAATCTCATATAAAAAAAAAAAAAAAGTCAACGATCAAAGTCAACGATCAACCGGTATTTAGCGGACGTCCGATATGGCAGTAACGGTCAGATTTTTTGACCGTTCTTACGCAACGGCTAGTTGATCATCCGGTACATAGCGGACGTCCGGTACGGTGCGTTCGGTATGACAGATTTTTTTCCATTGCATTGCTATAAATACCACATCTTCTTGCATTCAATATACACACTTCTAAGAGCATTATAGAGAGGTTCTTTTGAGATAAAATAATTGATATTTACTCTTTATTTAACTTTATCAATTTATTTTCTTTGGAAAAACTTTTGATTGATCTTATTTTTGAAAATCATTTCTTTCGTCAAAGTTTTTCATTTATCTTCGTGCTTAACTTATTTATATCTATCTTAAAAGAGAAATATATTTTTGAAGAAATTCTTGGCACTTGCATTGCATAAACTTATTCTACTTCTTCATAGTGAAACTTTGATTAAATCAAACTTGTAAACAACATATTCATCAAAGTTTCTAATTTCTCTCTTAGTACTTAATTTATTACAAATAATTCATTGAAAGATAGATATACTTTTGAAGAAGATTTTTGCACTTACATTGCATAAATCCTTCTTCTTCATATCAAAATTTTGATTGATTGAACTAAAACTTGTAAAATCATCATATTCATCAAAGTGTTTCATCCAACACTTGAGCTATCATTCATTGTTATCTATTACAGTGTTAGCCTACTTCTCTTCTTATACTCAACTTTGAATTTATCATTTATTAAGAAGAAAAGATTTCATTTGTAAAATTTATTTGAATTGTGGGTCGTGTTGAAATCCCTTAAAGATCAACATTGTATAAGGATCAGCGCTCCTTGTTGTAAGTCACCGTGTGGGTCATATTGAGGTCCCGTAAAACTCAATAGTGTGGGTCGTGTTGAGGTACCGTAAAGCTCAACATTAATAAGGATCGATACTCATTGTTTATAAGTCACCGAAAGCGTTGTAAAGGGTTGGATTGCACCATAAGTCAATCAACATAGTGAAAAACGCATTGTTCGTGCCGGAGAGCTTGATAACGGGAGACGTAGATAATTGCATTGGATTGAGCCTCCATAACTATATCGTTTGCACTCTCTATCCCTTTTACTTAACGCTTTTACTTTGTACAAATTACATTGTTTCGCTTATTTGCTTACTTGTGTTTAGTTGTCATCGTTTATTTGCACTTATTATTTGATTGATCTACTTGCTTGAACTTGCTATGATTATTAATTTATTAACGTGTTTTTAACTTACGTGATTTTAGTTAATTATCGAAAAAGTTTTAAAAACCAATCCACCCCCCTCTTGGTTAACCAATCTTGGGCTTTCATAATTCTAGCTCGTGCAATAATTAACATAGAAATTATAAGAGATTGAGAGATAATTATAAGCCGTGCGATCTTTGTTGAATTCCTATAAATAAATGCGTTCATATGCTTGTGAATTTATATAGATCTTCATGTCTGAGCCTTTTGATTTTTCCTATAAAGTTGTTGATCAAATAAATTTAAAAAGTGCAAACGAGTATCAAATAAATTATTAAAGAATTAGAAATTTAAAAAAATATTTTTTTTAAATATGAGAGTATATTCATTATTTAACAGTTCTTTATCGAGAAATTGGATGAAAATGAATGGAAATGATGGTTTGCACAATAAAAGGTGTAATTAAGGATGAAAATGCAAAAAAGAAAATGAAAGGTATAAACGTTTTTCGCAATAACATTGAAAGATAAGGACATTATGTACTAAATACCCTTTTAATAATTTATTTGAAACTGATTTGCACTTTAAAAAAGAAAAAAAAATGGGAGTATGGTTGCAATTAGTTTTTTCTTTTTCTTTTTGTTTTTGTTTTATTTAAAGAGAGTAGTATATTCGCAATTTCACAAATTTTAATTGAGGAAATAGATAAAAATGACATTTTGTGCAATAAAATGTGAAAGTAAGGGTAAAATGCCAAAAAATGAAAGGTATGGACGTTTTCCACAATAACAATAAAAGGTGGGGACGTTATGCATTAATTACCCCTTTTTTCATCCCCAAACTTAAAGTAGATAATGTCTTCAATGTTTTAAAGTCTAGTATAACTCATATAGGGGTGGGGAAGAAAGGAAAAAGGTACTCCCTAAATTTTATGTTTGATATTTGAGGTGGCTTGTTGGATCGGTTCATTCCTTTCTTTTTGAGCTACCTCTTGCTTGATATCCATGTACCTTTGAAAAATGAAAGAAGAAAAATATAAGAGTTAAGAAACATTTTAAAAGCAATAATGTGGTGTATATGATAACCATATTTTTTTTACGTCCCCAGAGTTTTGGAAAATGTGGCACATATCTTTCCTACTGTTTTTAACTCAAATATATGATTTTCTTTTAATAAGCTTAATATCGATATGATGACCCTCTTATTGAAACAGAAACATGCTTAAAACTAATGCATCTTAATAAACTATGTGCAATGCAAACACAGAAAGCATAATAAATAATAGGGTAAAAAATTGGGTTGCCTTTCAATAAACACTTAATTTAAAGTCTTTAGCTAAACATTTGCACAAGTGTTTCATGACACTTTGAATATGGTTTTAGAGGTCATGTTCAACTTGCTCAATTTGACTTTATTCCATATTTCACACGTCCTCCAAAATAGTACTTAGCCCTTTTAATACGGTATGACTTGCCTAAATTATTCAATTCGAACTCAACTAAGAAGACTTCAATTTCTTCATTGACTTTAATCACAAAATCAATGACAGTTGAGGTCTGCATGCTAGTCACATCTACTTTGAATGTCACTAATTCATTTGGCTCCTTTGTGATTAATTTATTCGTTTCTACATGTTCTCATTCTTTAGTTCGTACATCAGGTTGAATAATGAAGATATCCTCCATTGGTATGTTATTTGATTCATATGAAATTACTTGATCTTCAATCCTTTTATATTTTTTGCATGATGACGTCTCCCGTAACTATTTCACCGCCATCGTCTTGTTCATATGGATCATCAAATATAGCTTTCCTTACTTTCTCTGGAGTCATCAATAACAAGCAATTTTTTGTAAGATGTAATGCTCCACAATATTCACAAGTTGGTTTAATCTCATCATAAACAATAGATTTGATATTTAGTCCATTAGGAAAGCCATCCTTATCCAATAAAATAGGTTGATCATATGACCACTTTTTAAGTTCTTGTTTGATTATGAATTTTCTAAAGATCATGTCACCTTCATTTAAGTCTGGATCAATCATTGTGAATTTTTTACCTCTTGCTTCTTTACAGTCACTGTCATGGAGCAAAGAAAACAAGTACATGAATTGAAAAAAGAAAAGAAATGAAATGAAATAAAAGAGAAATAATTAAAATCAAGGGATAATTGCAGCAGCGGTACCAAACCTTTCACTTAGTAGCAGACTTTGCCCAAACATTTAATTTGTGCCACCAATGGTACCAAACCTTTCAAAATGTCGGCAACTGAAGTCCAAATGGATAGTTTCTGTTAGTTTGACTGTTAGTTGACCAAATAATTGATTTTGACAATAATGTTGACTGATTTTAAAAGGTTAAAATGATAATTTTACATTTTTTAATAATAAAATAATCAAAACCAAATAATTAAAATTAAAAACTCATTACACCTTCTATTTCTTCCCCACCCCACCCCACACCACCCCAAATCTACAAATTTGGGAAATCAACTTCTTTGAATCCTTAAATCCATGGCGTCAGAAACCTATTGCCCAACTAAGTAGATCTACGTACGCCGAATTAGAGATTCGGACTTAACAACCTATTATAAATAGAGCTCCTCGATAAAAATATGGATTTCCTGCTGAAATGGTTACCGAAGAAGAGGAAAATAAGAGAAAAGAGATTGAAAATGGCTTAGGGATTTTCTGTATGACATCTATTCATCTAAGCAAGTTTCTGGTAAGGTCCATTTTTTGTTGCCAATTTGCGGGGGCGCTTGTGGTGGTCGCTGCAGCCTGTGTGTGGGTGGATTGCAATTGTCAGCACAGTGGAGGTTGGTGGATTTTGGTTCGTTTGGTTGGGGTTAGGTGAGGGAAGGTGGGGGTAAGTGTGGGGAGTGGGAAGAAGATGAACTGTTTCGGATGAAGTTTTGGGTTTATGATTCTATGATCAATCAAGATGAAGTTTTGGGCTAAAGCACAGACAGAGTTCCTTAGAGCAACTGCCATTGGAGCAGAGCGCACATTTGGTTTTGAGAACTCCATTCACGAGCTTGTTGAAGCGTTCTCGAAGTTCCAAACCCAGGGGGTGAAGAAGGTGAAATGTGTTTTTAATTTTAATTATTTGAATTTTTTTATTTAATTATTAAAAATGTAAAATTACCATTTTAACCTTTTAAAATTAGTCAACATTATTGTCAAAGTCAATTATTTGGTCAACTAACGGTCAAACTAACAGAAATCATCCATTTGGACTTTAGTTGCGGACATTTTGAAAGATTTGGCACCGTTGATGGCACAAATTAAAGGTTTGGACAAAATCTGCTACTAAATGGAAGGTTTGGTACCGCTGCTGCAATTATCCCTAAAATCAATATTAAATAAAAATAGTCCCGGGTAATGGCGCCAAAAACCTGTTGTCAATTTTTATATCCCTCAAATATACGAATCGTAACAAGTAATATAGTTGACCAATTAGTCTGAATATCGTTCTCACGAGGACTACTATCTAACAATTGGTTAAATTATTCCTAACTTTAATTTGATCGAAAACAAATAATAATTTAGTGATTACTATCTAAATTACTCTAACTAAACTAAATTAATCTAACGCACACAATTTATCGAATTTGAATTTTGAAAGTACGAATGTGGATGTTAGGACTTACAATTTTACTTATGGATCCCCTTTAATTCGCAAATCAAGATCCATTACTATTGTAGCAATCTGTTGAATTCTTCTGAAGTATTCAATTTACACATCTCGAATTTTTATTGAGTCTATTTAATTAATTTAATTTCTTATCTCTATGTGAATCAACTTTAGTTAAATGAAGTATTTATTCTAAGAATTCATCTAATGACTGTAATAATTAATATAAGTATTTCTACACGTTATACTAAATTACTGAATTTTACTGTCATCTAAATCTAAAACTCACCTCTCAATTTATAATAGATTCACAAAATCATTGAATAATTGCGAAAGAATTCAAAGCATTAAATTCATGAATAAGATCAACACATATGCATTTAAAAATTTAGAATCTTAAATAAAAGAGATAAATGGTCACCCTACCTATGAATATATGTACTCATAATAATGAAAGAAAAACAAAAAATATAAAGTTCAAAACCAGGTTTTTAAATCTTGATCATGGAAAGAATTAAATCTTGCACCAAGAATCTTCTTCAACCTCAAAAGTTTTCAAACCCTAGCTTTTGCTCTTTGATCTTGATGATTATATGTTTTTTCTCTCCCCAAAATTGTGTGGAATTAGATTTGAGTTTTTGACGAGTTTTAGTTGAATTGGGCTTTTAAAAAGATGAATTGCATTTGAAAACCATATTTTTGGCGATAGGTAGTGCCTAGGCGCCATGTAGTGGTGCTGCGATGCCACGAATCTGGTCTTTTTCCCGAGAGTGGGCGTCGAGGCGCCACCTGCTGTTCCAACTTTGCGCCTTCTTCAGTGTTTTTGTCAAAACTTTCTCTTTTAATATCAGATTAAGGAGATTCTGTAGCGCCCCGAGTTCTGTTAACCCGGATTGCCACGTCATCGTCTTTTGCCCTAATTTTGTCAATCAATTTTGCGGAAATAACCTAATTTTTAAAATCACATTTGCAATTGAAAACTACGTTGGCAATTAAAACTCATAGGATATTTAAAATTTAAATATCATATTTTAGAAATAGCGGAAAACGACAAAATGTTATCAATATTCGAATACAAAAACTTCAAAGAGATAATAATTTCGATAGTCAAATTCTTTTATGCCACCACTGCCGGATCAATCTCGATCGCCTCCGAAGTCTGCAAATATTGTTAAAATAGCAGAATGAGTATTTCGAAGAAATACTCAGTAGACTCATCGCCGATAATTAATTTACAGAATAATTGAATACACACTTATGCAATATACAACGTGATATCATCTTTGGTTCATTTTCTTGAAAATCATAGGCTCTTTAAAATACAGGCTATGGGTAGTTCTTTCTTTCTTGTGCAAATGAAGCACATAAGTTATGCATAACATTCTCTTCTTATCTCATAAGAGATTCTTTCTTTCTTTCTCATGCAATTAAGCATATAAGTTATGGCAAGCATAACAATATCATATATTTCATATGACACATTCTCATCCTATGCATAAAGCATATAAATCACGTAAATTCACATAAAGCATGCAATTATAATTTAAACTAATTAATGGTGGCGAGTCTACCTCAAAATCTCAAGTTTCGTGAAAAAGGTGCGAGAAGTAACTTCAATCTCCTAATTGTCCGTACGTTTTGTCTAGCCAATAGAAAATAAGTTTGAATCAGTATTTCGAAATTTTAAAGTTTTAAATTGTTGAAATTAAGGTCAAGGGCTTAATTGAAAATTATTGGAATTGAAATAAATGACTTAAAATGATAAAGTAAAGTTTAGGGGCTAAATTGGAAATTTATTAAATCTGAAAATAAAACTTTAAGGGCTAAAATAATAACTTTTATAAGTTTAAGGATTGAGCTGTAAATATATTAAAGCTGAAAATAAAAGCTGAAAACTAAAATAATAACTTTTAATAGTTTAAGGACTAAGCTGTAAATATATTAAAGCTGAAAATAAAAGCTGAAAACTAAAATAATAACTTTTAATAGTTTAAGGACTAATCTGTAAATATATTAAAGCTGAAAATAAAACTTTAAAGACTGAAATAATAATTTCTATACATTAGGGACTCAATTGTAAATATAATAAAGCTGAAATAAAACTTAAAAGCTGAATTAAATAACTTATATAAGTTTAAGGACTAAACTGTAAATAAAATAAAGCTGGAAATAAAGTTAAATGCTGAAATAAATACTTATTTAAACTAGGGACTAAATTAAATAACTTTAAAGCTAGAAATAAGAAATGTAAATGTTGAAATTAAAACACTTAAACTTAAGGGCTAAAATAAAAACAATTTAGGGACTGAAATAAAACAAATTAATACTTGGGGGCTAAAACATAATCTTTAGAAATTAAAAATCAAAATAAAATCAAATTAAAACAAATCCATTTCATTACGCTCTCTCTCATTACAGAGAGAGAGAGAGCGAGCGACGGGGAAGGGCTTCGCCCCTTCCCGATTCCACCACCACCGACCGGCGGTCGGTGGCAGCGCCACCACGATGGTGGCGCCGGTAACAGGCAGGTAAGTGGGGGGTTTCTTTTGGGGCTTTTGGCATACGATTTTCTTTCGAATTTCTTGTTGGAATCGAGTTGGAAATGGGTGCAGGAGTTAGGTAAGTTTATGGGTTATTGATTTAGGGTTTTCATTTCATGATATGGGTTGATTCAGTGGCGGTTGAGGTGGAGTTTGGGCGGTTTGTACTCGGCTTTTGGAGGTGTTGGTAGCGGGTTTGGTTGTTCAGTGCAGTTAAGGTCTCGGTTTTGGAAATAAGTGTTGAGGTTGGTGGAGTTGGCTCGAATAGGTGGTGGTTTGTTTGGTGTGGACTGGGTTGGAGTTGGGTGTTGGGGGTTTGATTTTCAGCTCGTGTGATTGGCTTCGAATGGTTAGAATTCGAATTTGGGTGTTGGTGTGGTGGTTCGATTTCTGCTGGAGCTCGAAAATGGCTGTCGATTGGGGCGAAGATGGCTGTCTATTTTGGGGTTGCAGCTACGGTTGGGCTGCAGCTTGGGTGGTTCGAGCTTGGTGGTTGGCAGTGAGGTGGTGGATGGCTGCAGACTGGGTTTTGGCTCGGTGCAGTGTCTGGTTTGAGGTGAGCTTGGTCTTGGTGTGGGGATGGTGACTGTGGTTGGCAGTAGCTTACTTGTAGTCAGGTTTGGGTGTTCTGCTGGAATGGAATGGTGGTGACTGCTGGTGAAGGTGGGGGTGTTGCAGTGGTTCTACAGTTTGGTGATTTCCTGTTGATGCTAGAAATTAATGTTCTAGCATCAATGGTGGAATCACATCACAGTGGAAATGACTGAGGGAGAGAAGAGAGATTCTTACCAAATGGATTTGGTTGCGTGAATTTCTGGGAGTGGAGGGAAATGTGATGAATAAAATAGTGGGATTTTAGGGCACAAATCCCTAGGTGGTATATTGGGCCTGATTGTTGGGCCTTTGGATTTTCCAATTGGGCTAAAAGAATTAAAATTAAATCGGGCTTATGATTGGACCATAAATGTTGAATTTTAACAATTGGGCTCGAAATTAATAAAAATTGGATATAAATAAAATAATTTGAAATTGATAATAGAATTATTATTCGGGATTGGATTCAACCGAATAGATTTGAATTCGTTTTTATAACGGCTAGACGAACGCGTTTCTCTAGAAAATTAGGGTTACGTTTTAGCGACACGTTTTTCGAGAAAATTAATTTATATAATTTAAAAGTTCGCGGTCGCTACAGATTCAAAGTGTGTTGAAAAGATAATTCAAAAGATTATAACTTTACTTGAAATAACTTGTTTCCAATTCAAACGTTTACTATGTCAAAAATGTGTTTCAATCTTGAGCTAAAAATATTGAACATACTTGTGTGGTTGAAAATTGATTTGTGTCCATATTTCACTCATTTTTGGCTTCTAATTGCATCCAATTGACCCCTAGTATTCTCGAATCCTCATCGTGAGCTTTGACACAACTATGAGTATTTATACTTTAATCCTCAAACTTTGGATCTTGCCCATTTTTTTGCCAATTTTCACTTCTTTCTTTCAAATCCACTTACTTGCATCGAGTTTCACCTAATAAACGAAATATATAATACATTAGGCTATAATTGTTCAAAATAACTATTAAATGTCTATATTTTAAAGACCAAATAAGTGTATTTTACACTTATTAGTTGTTCACTAAATTTTGAAAAACGTCTTATATTGCTCACTAAACTTTAAGATGATCGGAATTTGACCACTAAATTAAAAAACGTCTTTTATTGCTCACAATATATTTGGATTTATTTAAAATTTTTCGATAAGTTTCGGATTAAAATTTGAATTTAATTTAAATCTAACAACAAATTTAGCCATTGTATAGTACCGATTAAAATTCAAATTTTGCTCTAAATCAAAGTCAACAATAAGTTTTAACCACATATTTTGTGGGTCCCATAACTTTTCAACTATAATTTCATCAATTTTTATCAAGATCTGCTCAAAATATGATTTTAATCAATACCAAAACAAATGCTTAGTTCTTATTTGATAGGAATTAAAATCTAAATTTTTCAAACTCAAAGTCAACAATTAAATTTAACCACATATGTACGTGACTCATAACTTTTCAACAACACATTTCATCAAATTTTATCAAAATCTGTTAAAAATCTGCTTTCAATTCTGACTAAACATAGGCTTATTGTGTATTTCGTTGTAAAATTCAAATATTAAAAGCAAAATTTAATGTAATTTTAATAGCAAATTTATTATGTATTTTATTGCAATTAGTAGTCACTTCCTTTGCACAGTTTTGCAAGTGTTGTCTATCATAATATTTGAATTTTGCAACAAACTATACAATAAATTTGTTATTAAAATAAAATTAAGGCATGTTTGAGCCAAATTATTGTAGAATAAGAATGAAAAATATAGCCGTTATTGGGGCTCACCTAAGAGATATAAAATTTGAATTTAAATGTTGATATGATAGATAACGATCATATTTTTCATTTTAATGAGATAATAATGTAGATCAAACGGGGGCTTATCCGAATTTTAATATTTGAATTTACAACGAAATACACAATAGTTAGAATTAAATTTAAATTTTAATCCAATTTTAACAACGAATTTTAATAAATCCAAATTTATTGTGAAGAATAGAATTTTTTTTTAAAGTTTAGTGGCCAAAATTCGACCATCTCAAAATTCAGGGAATAATAAAAGATATTTTTAAAAATTTAATGACAATAAAATGCACTTTCTAAAATTTAATAGCCAAAATTCGACCATATGTGACAGGACGTTTATCAGTCAAGTCATCTTTGTCATCAATTCCAAGTTCAGTAACCAATCGACATTTTAAACACCGTAGGAACAGTTAACTCGTGGAAGGGAGGAGGCAAAGGCAGATGGGTGTATTTTTCTATGAGTAATGCTACATGTACATAATAGTTTACATAATAGTCTACACAATTACAAGTGACATTGATCAAAACCTTTAATTCAAATCTGACACTTTCACATCAACCACAGAATTGTTGCCACATCACATTGTGTCAAAGATTGTGTACACTTATTATGTACACTTAGCATTTTCCTTTTTCTATTTATAGTCAAATTTGAGTGAATTCTGAGTGTTTAGTTTATTGCCACAAATGCAGCCGAAATGTGAGCACTGCCATTCCAACAAATATGGCCTCTCGAAATTCGCCCAACAAAAACAAAATTGAAAGAATCAAATACTCATTTCTGGGTTTTTTTCATACTAAATCCGTCAAAACAAGAAAGTATTCACTGCAAATTGGGCAAAGATTGAGGGGGACAAAGAAAATGACAGAGGAAGAGCATTGGAAAACAATGACTCAACCTCTTCAGATTCTTCACCACGGAAACAAATTGTCGTATTGGATATGGAAACCCCATTGTTCGATGCAAAATCGTCGTCGAACGAGGTTGTTCTCCATGACGCGCCGTCAGCCGTGTTAGTGTATGGCGACGGCGGCGATTATATGCCGGTGCAAACGTTTCACGATGTTAAGAATTTGTTTTACCTTGAATCGATCAAATTATGGTCTATTGCAGCTCCCATTGCTTTTAATATTGTTTGCAATTATGGGATTAATTCGTTTACAAGTATTTTTGTTGGGCACATTGGAGATGTGGAACTCTCTTCTGTTGCCATTTCTTTATCAGTCATTGCGAATTTCTCTTTCGGATTTTTGGTAAGCATGTTGACTTTCTCTTCTGATACTGATTGTTTTTCTTAGTGGCATGTTTGGGTAAAAAATTTGTTAGTCACCCAACTTGTTTTACTTTGATCCCCAAACTTATTTTATTCCAAATCAGTTATTGAATTTTTGTTTTTGTTTCGGTTTAGGCACTATGCTATACCAATGGAAATTCTAATGTGGCTAACGGAAAATATGACTTTGCATGGAAAATCCGTTAGTGTACTTTCGTCAAGTTGGGCAAAAACGCAGTTTGTTTTAATTAATGTGTTAAATTCCCAAGGGATTTTATTCACATGAAAGATAGAAATGATGCAATAATGATTTTTTTTATGTCGCGTCTAGCCACATTAGCTTTTTTTTTAGTCTAGCAAACGGGGGTAGACGGAACAGAAAAAGTGAAGCTTGAGCAACAATTTGGAACAAATAAAAGTTCGGTGACCAAAGGATAAGATGTTCCATGTTGGTTGACTAATCTTGTTTTTGACTGGGTAAGTTGCATAGGACAGAATTGAGTTATAGAATAACAATAAGTTAAAATCTTGTCATTGCACGACCGAATCTTGTTGAATACTATGTATGGAACATGCCTTAAAGTTTTGTATTGTGATCCGAGTCCAAAGATCAATACACATCGAAATTTACTGTTTTTATCAATTCTTTCTTGCTCGCTCTAACAGCTTGGAATGGCTAGTGCACTGGAGACATTATGTGGACAGGCCTTTGGTGCCGGGGAAACAGAAATGCTTGGAGTTTACATGCAAAGGTCATGGATAATCCTCATAACAGCCTGTGTCTGCCTATTACCTCTTTACATTTTTTCAGTCCCTGTGCTAAAACTCCTAGGCCAAAGACACGACATTGCAGAAATTGCTGGCAGATTCTCATTACAAATTATTCCTCAGATGTTTTCACTTGCCATAAATTTTCCGACACAGAAATTCTTACAAGCTCAAAGTAAGGTGACAATTCTTGCATGGGTTGGGTTTGTGGCCCTCGTTCTGCATATCGGTGTGCTGTTTTTGTTCATTAAAGTTTTCAAATGGGGATTGGCTGGTGCAGCAGTAGCCTATGATATTTCTGGTTGGGGAGTTGCTTTGGCTCAAGTTGTGTACATTACAGGCTGGTGCCAAGATAGCTGGAAGGGGTTATCTTGGTTGGCTTTCAAGGACATTTGGGCTTTTGTGAGGCTTTCTGTAGCATCTGCGGTAATGCTTTGTTTGGAGATTTGGTATTTTATGAGCATAATTGTTCTTACAGGGCATCTTGAAGATCCAGTCCTGGCAGTTGGATCCCTTTCAATCTGGTATTCTCCTAGTCTTTTTATAAGAATTTTCTTTGACTCTCGTTGCATGCTGTGTATTAGTATTCATATCATAAGAAGAGCATATTTAATTGTCCTACCTGCTTACATGAAGTTACTTATTGCTAACTATGATTTTCGAAGTTACTTTTAACTTTTAAGCATGACTAAACATGCATAACAATGTTTTATGTTGGCCGTTGATTTACTCCAACCCTCCTCTACGTGAACTTAGGACTGACTAGGAAAATATATGCAGAGTTAGAAGAGAGTGGTATAAATAAAACATGGCTTCTTGTGGTTCATAAGAATCTAGTTGCTTTAGATTTTCGTGTAGATTTAGCATAAACCGAGATGGGGTTTCAAAACGCACCATACCCTAAATTAATGGGAACAAGGCTTTATTTTTGGCGCTTTTCACTTCTTATTGCCTTCTATTCATATTCAGACAGTCTGCCATGTCAATCAGTTGGTCAAGTTGATGAGTGTGAATTCTTATACGAGTATTAACTACTAAGACGAAAAGGAGATTTTCAGGGGCATAAATCGATAAACTTGATTAATGCAAAACAGTGAAATGTGACATCCCATGTAGTTCAATGCATCGGAATCTTGAAATCAGATTTCATATCTCATTTCCCACTAAAAAAAATATGGGATAGTCAGATATTCAACTTGCTCCTCGAGGAGGATATTAGACCTTGTACCCCATTTTCCACCCTACCCCACCCCCAATAATCAAACCAAAAAATGTCTATATTTCTCAAGCAGTTCAATTTCTTGCCGGAGAGTGAAGATTTGATTGTAACCATATTCTACTGATCATTTACTGACTTGTTCTAGCATGAACTTGAATGGATGGGAAGGCATGCTGTTCATCGGAATAAATGCAGCCATAAGGTAAATATGTTTTGTTTTCCCTCTCCATATATATACCATCACCCTATCTTCAATACAAACACTTGATTTCTCCCCTTTCCCTTTAATTCCCTTTCAGCGTTCGTGTATCTAATGAACTCGGATCTGGACATCCGAGGGCTGCCAAGTATTCAGTATTTGTCACGGTTGTTGAATCACTTTTCATTGGGATAATTAGCATGTTGATAATAATAGCAACTAGGGACAAGTTTGCTGTCCTTTTTACCAACAGTGAACAAATGCAAAAGGCTGTTTCTGATTTAGCTTACCTTCTTGCTGTAACTATGGTGCTCAACAGTATCCAGCCAGTTATATCAGGTATAACATTGGAAACTTTTTATTTCGGTTAAATACACTGGTTTTCCCTAAACCTTTAACAAAATTTCATTTCCATCATTGTTTGTTGTTCAAGTGGTCACTGTAACTAAAACTTTATTACAATTTAGTCAATCAGCTCATCTCCGTTGGTTTGACTGACAAAAATTGATATTACAGTCACATCAACTTTTCTGATAGCCAAACTAATGGACATGGATGAAATGACGAAATTGTAGTAAATGTTTAACTCTAATGATCAACTTTGAACAAAACAAAAAAGTTAACCCCTTTTTATTTGGTTTTCTTGACTCAATATTGACAATGGGCATTAGCTTCTACTCTTTGTGAATACTTGAAAAATTTTCCCGCAGGAGTTGCTGTTGGGGGAGGATGGCAAGGACTGGTGGCTTATATTAATCTGACTTGCTATTACATTATAGGACTCCCTATTGGATTTTTTCTTGGTTACAATACAAAATTAGGGGTTCAGGTAAAGTCATCATCACCAGTAAATTCGTGAAATATACTTCATGACCTGCCCTGCACCCCCTGAAAAAGGAGAAAAGGAAAAGATAACTCGAAAAACAAAAGATTTACACAGCTTTTCAACTTCCATTTTATATTGCTAGTTGCATTTGGATGAGGTCAAAGATCAGAGAAAATTTTGAGTTTTTTCTTTCTGTAACTACTAATTTAAGCACCTTTGTGAATGTTTTCTTGTAGGGAATTTGGATGGGGATGATTTTCGGAACTTTCCTGCAAACTGTGATTCTTTTGCTTATTGTGTGGAAAACGAATTGGAATGAGGAGGTAAGATCTTGATGCCTATTACTAACAAAATGGGGTTGCAATCGGGGGCAGACTGGCCCTTGTGTGTCCTAGGCACGTCTAGTCCTGGCCCTTGTGTGTCCTAGGCACGTCTAGTCCTGGCCCGGCTTCCATTTTATGCATGGATTGGTCAGCATCCGAAGATGTGTTGATCTGTTTTACACCAGTAGTTGCAAAAGACAATACTGGCAAAATTGTATATCAAGATAGATGTAAAGTGCATGTTTCATCTTCAATTACATGCTAATGAAACCATTTTTTCCCCTTATATTGCAGGTGGCACAAACATCAGAAAGAATGCGAAAATGGGGAGGGCTAAATGATGATTTAGATGTAAAGTAAAAAAATTCTGGAAAGAAAGAAATATATCAGTTTCTCTTCAACCTTAACTAGAAATATTTTTGTATAGGGACAATTATCCCATGGCAGCTGTTTTACTACCGTAGGAGAGAATATTTTTAGGACATGTTTGGTATGATGTACGAAACAAAAATAGATAATATAATGCATAATAGTTTAGCTTATTTTTTTCATTAACAATGTTCAGAATTTCATAGTCCATCCATTTGTTCATATGGTTTAGATGTATCTGAGCATCAATGGAAGGGAACTTTTATATCCAAAGGTGGAGATCCTATATTGTTCAATCTCAATTCTTTTGCAATATGGAAATTTCAGTCTTTCAAAATTGTACATTTCTTGACCATTTCGTTTTTAAAGCTTATACGGTAAGAAAGTTGTTAAAGTTCATCGAAGAGTCTTCCAAATATTCAATTAAGTATTTACTTGATGAGTTGTGCAACATGTACAAAGTTGAGTTACAAAGTTGGTTGACAGAATAACATCTACATTCATCATTTTAAAAACAGATTTTTAAATCATTGGAAATCAATGGTCTTGATTTTGTCAACACACTTTGTAACCCAACTTTTATAACTCAACTTTGTACAAATAGCTTTATTGTTACTCGATTGCTTCCATGAATAAGAAGCAATGGTTGCTTTCGTGAAGCAATATGGAGTATCTATAAATAATTTATAAATATGAACCAAAAATGGACTATGTTATTAGACTGACAATAGTCGACGAAAGTAAATCAAAGTTAGGTTGCTAGTTCTCACGAAATTTATTTGAGGAAAAAAAAATTTAAAAAATCCGACCTGCCGGATTCGAACCAGCGACCTAAGGATTACAGCACCAACTACAGTCCTCCGCTCTACCAACTGAGCTAAGGTCGGTTTTATTTTTGTTTTCGCATTAACGATTATATTATTCTATATATAATTAATAAAAAAATTATAAAAAGAGGATTTGGTGCCTAAAAGTAAATACTAAGTAAAAATTATAACGAAGTAATAAAACCTTTTCAAAAATGAAATTTTATTACGATCTTTGACGTGAAATTCATTTCTAATTGTAAATGTAATGAAATTATGAGGTAATTTGAAGGTGTTTTAATACACCTCTATTATTTTGAGTAATGGACTAATATTCCTTACATCTCTCTTTATTAATGATGTTAATGTAACGTAGTATTAGTAAATTATGGGAAATTTACAATAAATATTTTAAATCTTTCAAAAATGTGTTGTTAAGTCCCAAACTTCCTAATTTTTAAAAAATGTTGAACCCCGCCCCGCCCCTACATTGTGGAGGAGGTAAATCGCGGGATGTGTCTCAACGGATCAGGGTACAAGAACTGTCATACCAGTACCCACAAAGAGTCAAATTTCATACATTGTAAGAGATAAGAATCGAACCCTCACATTGTAGTTGCCAGCTCAATTAAGACTATACTCTTGTTATTTGCACCAGTGAACTATGCCCCGGGGGTCCAAACTTTCTAATTTTAATACTTGCATTATTATGGTGCGTCGTAAGGACTTCTGGATGATTTCTATTCAAATGTCCGTCAGTTGATCAAAATAAGTCTGATTTTAATTTGAGCAATTTAATGAAGGGCAAAATGATAAGTTGACAATTAGCTCATTTTTGTCTCCATTTAAAACAAAAGTCTGTAATTCTCATACTTATTTTTAATCGCACATTTATAAAATAAAATATTTTGTACGTAAATTCAAAAAAATTCTTTATTTTTTAACCACACATTTTCCAAAAAATCACTATGCAAAACATGATTTTTTTTTTTTTTTTCCTAAAAATAATGGCAATCAAACCGGGGCTTAGTTAATTAAAACAGTTAAAAAATGAGAAAAAAAAATACAAAAAAAATAAGAAAAGATGTTTGCAGATTACGAAGAATTGGAGAAGATAAAAATAAATAAATAATTAAAAAAAAAATCACCCAGCCGGAAATCGAGGGGAAGAAATCCCCCGGTTGGTCACCACCCCTGATCACCTCGCCGGAAAAAAACACAATCCCACAAGCAACTTCCACTTTGGGCTCCAAAATCTCCTTAAAACGCTCACTAAAAAGAACACCTCCTTACAACCATACCAATTTCAATTACCCGATGAAATCGCACTCGCTTTCCCAAATTCACCTGGAAGCTAAAGAAGCCATGTTCATCAGTTATATTTTCTTCACAATTCGCGTGGATGGGACAGATTTTCTGTACTAAAACTAAAAGCTCAAGAGCAACAAAAATAATAAAAAATCTAGCCTGTTCCAGTCCTGCAGAAACTTAAACGACACAAATCCATCCACAAAATTCAGAGCTTATGTTGATCTTGTGCCTGTGTAACTGTCATGTTAATGGAGTGATTTTTTATGTGCTTAGTTGTATTGTGTACCTGATTCTCTTTCTAAGAACAGTGCGTTGGAAATCTGGGTCAATATCAAGATGAACAGCAAAATAAAAATTGAGAATAATAACTATAGAAGGAACAAGATGATTTACCTGGAGAAGTCCAAAACCCAAGAAAACTACTGGCCGTAAAAGATATAAACTTATCTTGAAAAATTTGTTATGAATTACGTAGTTTATTTCTTGGGAACTTAAAATGAATTTTATGCTTTCTGTTCTGATTCAGCTTTAAGTTCATCCCTGTGTGAAAGACAGATCAACAAAATCAAAACTTGCAGAACAAAAACAATTCCTGCAATATGTAATTACTTTTTATTCAATTTAATCTCTTCAATTAAAATGTTCAAGCAACAAATTAGCGATAGATAAGCATGCCATGAATGACAAGAGGCACGATACAATACGTCTGGGAATGTAAACAGCACAGTGAAGAAGGTGATCATTTTAGCTTCTTGCTGAAGTCGGAAAGCTGAAGGATGTGAATTCTGGGAATGCTTGCAGCCTCTTCTCTCTCTTTCGGAGTGTTATAACCCCAATCTCCTGCATCCACTAACTCGTTTCAGAAATCAAAACAATGCACCAAACCGACAAACGTGAGATAAAAGGATCACCAAATCCGAATGAACCATGATTACCAAGATATAAGTTCCATTTATCCAATTCTGGCTCTTTTATAACGTTCTTTAGACTCGCAAGTCTGTCTTCAACAAAGCTGTTCGAAATGGACGAGAAATATTTTTCAACAGTATAGAATTCAAATAAATACTGAAGAATTAAAGAATTTGTTAAAGTAAAAGAATTAGAAGGCTTAACTATTGTGTTAACCTGTCCCACTATTTATAATAAGAGTTACGAAAACCTTAGGAAACCCTAGGTATTACATAAAAGACCTAAATACCCTTTAACACTCCCCCTCAAGATGGAGCATATATATTGTGTGCTCCAAGCTTGTTACAAATGTACTTTATCCTTAAACCCCCCAACGGTTTAGTAAATATATCAGCTAATTGATCAGCTGAGTTTACATATTTAGTCTCAATCTGCTTCTGCAACAATTTTTCTCGAATAAAGTGACAGTCAACTTCAATGTGCTTCGTTATCTCATGGAAGACTGGGTTGGATGCAATGTGAAGTGCTGCTTGATTATCACATACCAGTTCTATCGGTGAAGTGTGTTCAAATCCAAGTTCTTCCAACAAATATTTCAACCATGTTAACTCACAAGTGGTATGCGCCATTGCCCTGTATTCCGATTCTGCACTCGACCGTGCCACTATCGTCTGCTTTTTACTCTTCCAAGAGACAAGGTTACCACCAACAAACACACAATACCCAGTAGTAGATTTCCTATCTAGGGGTGATCCAGCCCAGTCTGTATCTGTGTAGCCCTTTATTTGAGTATGTCCAAAATTTTGATATAGCAAACCACAACCAGGAGCGCCTTTCAGATATCGGAGAATACGAATCACTGCATCCCAGTGACAAATCATTGGACGACCCAGAACTGACTAATAACACTAACAGCAAAGGAGATATACAGTGCAGTAGCTGTCGGGTAGTTCAACTTTCCAACTAACCGTCTATATTGAAATTTGAATACGTCGGTGGTATACCCTGATCTAGCAATAATTTGGTGTTTGGATCCATAGGCGAGTCAATAGGTTTTGCTCCTAGCATTCCTGTTTCGCTCAATAGATCAAAGACATATTTTCTCTGGGACAGGTAAATGCCCTGACTTGATCGAGCAACTTCAATCCCCAAGAAATGCTTTAAGTGCCCCAAATCTTTGGTTTGGAACTTACTATGCAAACACTTTTTGAGTTCTTGAATACCACTGTGATCATCCCCAGTAATCACGATGTCATCCACATACACAATTAACAATATTCTGCCGACTTTACTGTGCTTGTAGAAGACAGAATGATCGACTCCACAACGCTGAAGACCAAATTCAGTGACCACTTCACTAAATCTTCCAAACCATGCTCTAGGAGACTGCTTGAGGCCATAAATAGACTTCTTCAAACGACATACCAAATCAGACTCCCCCTGAGCAACAAACCCAGGAGGTTGCTCCATATAAACTTCCTCAATCAGATCGCCATTTAAGAAAGCATTCTTGATATCGAGCTGATGTAAGGGCCAAAGAAAAGTGGCAGCCAGAGAGATGAACAAACGAACATAAGCGAGCTTGGCAACGGGAGAAAATGTCTCATAGTAATCAAGACCGTAGACCTGAGTATACCCTTTAGCAACTAAGCGAGCCTTGAGTCGATCAACGGTGCCGTCCGGATGAACCTTAACAGTGTACACCCATTTACATCCAACTGTAGTTTTGTCAGGCGGAAGCGAGACAAGATCCCAAGTGCCATTCTGATATAAAGCAGTCATTTCTTCCTCCATTGCTTTTGCCCAACCAGGGAGAATAAGGGCCTCTGAAACGGATTTAGGAACAGAAACAGAGGACATAGAAGCAACAAAAGAGGAGTATGAAGGAGATAGGTGCGCATATGAGACAAAGTTAGAAATAGGATGGGTAGTACAGGTGCGCTTACCTTTCCGGATGGCAATGGGCATGTCCATGTCAGACATGGGCGGGTCTGCTGGAGAAGAATCTGAGGGCACAGAATTGATGGGCACAGCAGCGGAGGCGTCCTTCTGGCGACGAGAGTATACCTGCAAAGGGACCGAAGAACGATTGGAGGGGATAGGATCTGGAGCGAAGGAAGATAGCGTAGGGGTAGGGTCAATGGGCAAAGGAAGTGTAACATCCAGATCAACTTGAGATGATGGGGTAGAAAAGTAAGGGGTGGACTCAAAGAATGTAACATCGGCACACACAAATGAGCGACGTAATGATGAACTATAACATCGATAACCTTTTTGCGTGCGAGAATAGCCGAGGAAGACACATTTTAAAGCACGGGGATCTAACTTGTCCCTGCCGGGAGGCAACTGATGAACAAAACAAACACACCCAAATATGCGAGGAGGTAAGCTAAATAAAGGTGAATGGGGAAAAAGAATGGAATGGGGAACCGTGCCTCGCAGGGTAGAGGATGACATCCGGTTGATTAGGAAGCAAGCTGTAAGAACCGCATCGCCCCAGAAATGTTTGGGAACGTTCATCTCAAAAAGGAGAGTACGGCCCACCTCTAGGAGATGTTGATTCTTACGCTCAGCAACCCCATTTTGCTGTGATGTGTGAGGGCAAGAAGACTGATGCAGAATACCAGAGTGCGACATATATGAAGTAAAGGGCTGAGAAAAATATTCTCGAGCATTATCACTACGAAGAATACGCACGGGTACATTAAATTGGGTTTGAACTTCAACACAAAATGCACGAAAAATAGAGAATAATTCGGAACGATCTTTCATTAAATAAAGCCAAGTAACTCTTGAAAAATCATTCACAAAAGTGACAAAATAACGAAAACTAATTGTAGAAGTAAACACGAAAAGGACCCCAAACATCTGAATGAACTAAACTAAAAGGACTCGATGCTCGAACATGAGCAGGGGAAGCAAATGAAACACGACGATGCTTACCCAATTGACAAGACTCACACTCTAAAGAAGACAAATGACTGAAATTAGGAAAGAGTAACTTGAGGTTGCCAAGGCAGGGATGACCAATGAGACAATGGATTTGGTGAGCAGATGCAACAGCAGGACATGCAGTAGGAGGGTGTGCAGGACTCTCATCACGATCAAGGTAATAAAGGCCATTGTCCTCACGCCCTATGCCAATCGTCTTCCGCGTCCTCAAATCCTGGAGAATGACAGAATCAGGAAAAAATGAGACAGAACAATTAAGATGTTTGGTGAGTTTACTAACTGACATCAAATTAAAGGAAAATGAAGGAATATACAAGACGGAGGAGAGAGATAAGGAGGGTAAGGGGTCCACTGTATCAATGTCACGAATAGGGATAGTGGAACCATCAGCAACCGTAACAGGAGACAACGAAGAAGAGGACTGAATATGCGTAAATAAAGAAGATGTACCTGACATGTGATCAGTGGCTGCGGAATCGATGACCCAGGGTGAGGGAGGGGATGGACGAATGGAAAGACGAGCAGAAGAACTACCTCGTTGAGCTAAAGAAGCAATAGGAAGAGATGCCCGCTGAGATGCCCTATACTGAAGGATCTGAGCATATTCCTCATCAGATATGTCCTTAGCCGCCTGAAATACTGGAATTGTAGGAATATTTGGATCAGATGTCACTGCATTGGCAAATTTGGGTGGACGGCCAACCAAATCCCAACATGTGTCTCGATTATGATTCTCCAACCCACAAAAGGAGCACTGACGAATGGAGACACGACCACGGCCACTACGTCCACCCTGAGGGCCACTACCACGGCGACCACGAGAGAAACTACCACGACCACCACTAAGTGGGTCATCTCGATTTCGCGTGGGAATCTGTGTAACAAGTGCCGAATGCTCAGATGACGTAGACGAACCCGAGCCAGAAACATTGTCCTTGGTAGTACTACGGGAAACACGAGAATACATTTCAGTGATGGTGGGGAGGGTAGCACTCGAAAGAATCTGAGATCGGACTGGTTCGAAGTCTGGACGTAACCCAACCAAGAACTTCATGACAGCCATCTGCTCACGTTGCTTTTGCATTTCCTTCAGATCGATAGTCAGTGGTAGGATAGTATTCATCTCCTCATAGAGGCGGTTGAATGTGGCAAAATAATCTGTAACGGATTGCGTGCACTTCTTTGAAGTTGGAAGTACTCCACTGATAAATCATACATCCTGGTGAGATTACTAGAATATAATACACGGAGATACTCCCATATATCTTTGCACGTATCTAGATGAGTACAGAGATCAGCCACCTGAGGCTCCATCGAATTCCACAACAATGTTACAATCTGCGCATCAACCTGAATCCAGTCGTCATACTTTTTATCATACATTCTTGGGCGGATTCCGTGAGGTGACGATATTTTCCCTGTCCAGTTAAAGCTATTTTCACAGCTTTAGACCAATTTAAATAATTGGTTCCGTTCAACTTACGGGTTGTTAATGGTTGAGGTGTAGTCATCGATATTAATACCTTCCAATTCAACAAGTAATAAACAGCTCGCACAAGGAAAACAAACCAACAATACAAACAATTGTAGGGCTTAAACGAAGAACGTGAGAGTCATAACCAGACTTAGGAACATTTGTAGTACTGTCATACGAACAATAACCAATAACCAATAACTAGAAGCAGATCTAAAATTAGCAGATTGAACACTGACCAAAAACCAGCCGGATGAACAGTACCCGCGGGATGAGCAGTGCCGGCGGGATGAACAGTCCCCGTGCGCGGTATGAACAGTAACTGGATTTTTTTTTTTTTTTTTTTTTAAGAAGGAAAAAAAAAAATCTTTGAACAAAGTTTATGGAATTAATCTCCCATAACCTTGCTCTGATACCATGTTAAAGTAAAAGAATTAGAAGGCTTAACTATTGTGTTAGCCTGTCCCACTATTTATAATAAGAGTTAGGAAAACCTTAGGAAACCCCAGGTATTACATAAAAGACCTAAATACCCTTTAACAGAATTGTTCTAAAATCAGCTAGTAATCGGCCAAGAATCTTACTGTAGAGTTAGACCCTGGTGTTCTGGCATGTTCTGAAGCTGCTTCAGCACTTTCACTTTTGGACTGAAAATTTTAAAACAGAAGAGTCAAATTAGTGTTGATAAGGAGAGGTCAAAATCTAACATAATCTGCCAGATTACTGTCTTTCTCCCTTACTCAATTTATTCAGAAGATACTCACCCAGTTCCAAGACCATACATTTTTTCAGGGGGAATAATGACTCCTGCGAGTTCTCGTAATAATGCATCTGCAAAGCGGCTCTGTAAATGGTAAGGTGGTAAGTGGATAACATTAAGAAATCACAATATTGGCTAAGACACTTGCCCAAAAAATTTGGAAACATCAAGTGCATGTAGGATTCTATAGGAGCAGACAATATAATAAACAAGATTTAAGCTTACTTTATTTCATTAATATTGTCGAGTTCTATGAAATTCTCCATACATGAAGATTATAACATTACATCAAATTTAATGTGTGCATGTCTTTCTGCTTGAAACGGACCTGTTTTGTTGTCACGATATAGACCTTTGAGCTTGCAAATTTCAGGGCATCAGGAACACCAGGATAAAACCTGCAGGATAAGCCTTACTTTTCAATGTTCAGAAAAATGTTTTCCAAGCCAATAGCATCTGAAACCTCAGTCATCAAATAAAACAGGGGTTTTAAAGTTTCATACTGAGCTCTTGCATAGTGCAAAGCATAACTATAGTCCAAGAATCTGCTAGTAGTCCATGAGATACAATATCATTTCTAACTCAACTATTATTATGAACAGGTATTATTAGGCGATCGAAGGCGTCGTGTTGATTGCTCACAATAAATGAAGCACTACATCATCTCAAAATGCTAGTGTAGACAAGGAATATCCCTGAATTCCGAAGGCCAACTCCCATGCCAAAGATTTTCAAATTTGTAATTTCTGTTTTGTTTTCATTTTGCCTTGTTCCTCCTGTAGCCTCAAAGTCGGCATATAATATAATGTGAAAAATCACTAAGTTAGGTGAAAAATGTAATGTGTGGAACCTATGTCTTAAAAATAGCTCTAACTGTAAAAAAACTGCAGATTCACCTACTCAAATTAGTGGTTAGACCATTGAGTATTGCTTTCATACAGAAGGAGTCGCTGGTTCAAATCCATAGTGGGTAGAACTTGTTACATACCAGAGTGGGTTCCGGGGACAAAGATATTAGAAAAATTACCGACTTGACTGTTTGTCCAACTATTATATTTGATTATTTACTAAAATCACCCCTTTTTAGGGGGGGATTTATTGAATAAAATACGTTCTAAAGCACCAGATAATCACCTATTCGCATCAATCCAAGTTGCCAAGTCATTGTCCATCCATTCATCCCTGATCTTTCCAAAAAGATCTATTAGAGCATCTCTGTTCTCACCCCACTCTTCCATGATTACCGGTTTTATTTTAAACCAGTTCTCCAAAATTTCCTCAATCGTGAGCCCCTCTGCGACCTTGCATGTAAACAATGAATTTCAAGGTCAGGAATCCTCCAAAAGCACAAAAGATAATGTGGGACATCCAACTGACAGATGGTTTCCAGTTTCCGTGCATCCCACTAACAGGAAATTATATTTTTGCATTAGATACCCACCGAAGACTTTCGAATAGAAGGGATTCTCATCTCCAATAGCAACCTCACAAGTAATAAATTTTCGTATCCAGTTTCTACTACAGGGCGAACCTGTAACCAGTTTAACAATTTTGTCATTTTCAAAGTGTTATAAATGGAAAGCAAATATTGTATACAAAAAAATTTGCTAAAACTAAGAATATTCAATAATGATGAATTAACTTATTTATCATACAAAAAGAAAAATTTAATAATCAAGAAAAGAAATCCAAAAAGGTGAAACTTCCAACTTCAAAATGAATTTAATTTCTAGATAACTCAAGCATCAAATTCAAAATCCTTGAACCAAATATCCAATCTAAAGAATTATCCACTCGTAATCTTTTTGTATCTTTTTTTCTAAATCATGAAACTCTGAACAGAGCACCCTTTAAACTTCAATTGTCATAAATCTCCACATCCTAAAGTTCAATTTATTTTCTTCTTTCTTTCACCATTTCAACATTCCTATGCTTTCTAAGCTGCCACTGAACAGCAATATTTTTCAACATTTTTCTCCTTACAATTTTTCAAAATTAATAACTAATTACAGACATTAATATATAATAAATTAAGTAATTAACATAAGTTCAAAGAAGATAGTCAAATATATGAACAAATCATTACTATGTGCATCTGATCAACAATCCAATCCTCCAAAGCTGAATTCACTCCGTCGAATAGACTCGGCCATCTGACTTTCGCAGCCTACGTCAATCAACAAATTTTCTTAAAAAAAATGCATATACATAATCAAACAGCAGGAAAATCAAGATTTTTGACACACTAAATCAAACAAAAAGAAAACAAAAACCCATAAGATAAAAATATTAACCTTAACAGCAGAAATAGAGCTCTCTCCGCAGCTGTCACAGAGAACGCCATCAAAATCCAAGGCGTATAGATCTCCCATGAGTGTGTGCGCGTGTGTGTGTTCTCTTTCTCAACCAATGCGGATAATATTCAGTTTGATACCCGCCACAGCATATGGCCAGGTGGTCGTCTTGCGGACCAAATGTGGAAATTTGCTCCGGGTAGTTGACACGAATCGGGGTATAATTTCATCTTAGCCCCCGTAGTTTTTTATTTCTTGAAACTTACTGTGTACGTAGGGGTCTAAAATGGCTCTAACCTTGTTCTGTGGGGGTTTTTTTACATGTAAAAATGTCATCTTTACTTTATTTCTTTTTTATAATGAAATTTTTTTTCCCAATTCAATGGTGTGACAAAAAGCTTTTGCAATAAAAAAAAATGATTTTGTAATGGGTAATTAGCACACAACGTCATCACCTTTCCCTGTTATTGTGAAAAAAAATCCGTAACTTTAATTTTTTTGCATTGTCATCCTTATTTACATTTTTCATTACACAAAAGATCATTTTCATCCATTTTCTTAATTAAAAATCGTAAAATGACTATTGTACCATTCTTTTTAAATAAAACAAAAATTGGGAACTTGTAAGAATCCCATTTTGTGTAGTTTGAATTTCAAAAATTAAAAATCAAATATACATTACCACAATTAACAAAATTGGAAACAAAATAAAAATTTATACTAAAATATTATTTAAAACAAAAATATCTTGTAGAATAGTGTTGTGAGGGTTCTTTATCCGTTCTTGGTGAATATTAACCTCTGGTTACTTGGTGTAATTGTGAGAGAAGAGAGATCGAGAGGAGACTGGAAAGATACATTACCACAATTCTTTATCCGTTTTTTGGTTGATACTTTGAGTGTTGGCCATTACTCTTGCACGCTTTGAATGTGCTAGTGGATTTAGAGCGTTAACTACAGAATTTGTGGATGCTCAACATGAAGAGTAGGTCTTTTAGGTTAACATCCGGACCTTAGGGCTAAAAATCTTGGCGTTCTTTACTTTCTGTCAAAATTTTATTTTAATTTGTCAACAAGAATACCAACAAGTGATACTGAGCCTTCGATCTTAAAGAAAACTTCTTAGATTCTGGTTTTTCTTGAAGAGTAAACCATAGATCTTCACAAATTTGTACTTTTAAAGGTTAAAAGCAGTTTTGCAGAGGAGGCATAAAACATATATTAATATTCTCTATTTTATGTTTGTGATCTTTGATTATCTGGTAACGATTGTTGATCATCTAGTGTAATTTCTTCTTGATGTGGTAATATCTTTTGGACCATTTGAAAGAAACCATACTAGATCTTCCTTTGTTTAGGGTTTCACGCAAGAACTCTGGAATCTAAGGGGAAGAATTTGGTTTCTTCAAAATCGCTATATTTCTTGGTAATTTTATATTTGTTACCATCTGATTAGTTACACTATAATGAATTCTTGTATCCAGTATAACACATACTGTGAATATTGTTGCTTGTTGATCATTTTGTGTGATATTTGTTATATCATTTCTTAATCACATTAAATATTTATGAAAAATATTAAACTATCTTTACTTAATGAAATTACTGCACTGGTTGAAAATCAGGAAAAGTTTTTCAAAACTTTGAAAGAAACTGTGGTTTTTATTTTCAATTTTTTTAAAAATGGGAAGTACCAAGATGTGTTGAAATTTGGAATGGCAAATGAGATTTTAGTCTCTGGATCCAGAAAATGAGAGCTCTACTTTTACAACAAAGATTTGCAAAAGCCCTTAATGAATCTTGGGGACTTGGGATTGATGACGCTAAAAGAATTGATCAAATTGAAATTGTATAAAGCACATTATTGTCATTAGGAAAGTAGGTAAAACCAAGACTGCATCACAAGTATGGAAGAAACTGGACACCATGTATAAAACTAAAACACTTCAAAATAAATGATATTTGTGGAAACAATTTTTTGAATTCAAATTTGATTATAATTGTGATCTTGACATAAACATGGACAAATTTAAAAAATTATCATAGGATCTCACCAACAGCGGTGAGACTATCTCAGTTGATCAGCAATTTGTGGCCTTATTGACTTCCTTGTCCGATAAGTACAAGAATTTGAAAAATGCCCTTGAATATGAAAGAGATTTCATTGTTGTTGATATTATGGTTTCTTCTCTAAGAAATAAAGAGTTAAAAATTTAAAAATGAAGTGCAGTTAATTAACTAGGTTGATGGCAAAGGGTAAAAAAGAAAAAAAAAAATTTAAAAGGAAACCATAATAATTTTTCAAATAAAGATTCTTTGGAAAAGGAAAGGATTTGTCAGAAAAATATAGAAAGGGCAAAAAACAAATAAAAGAATAAAAATAAGTCTAAAGGAAATAAGTGTTACTTTTGTGAAAAAATGGGACATTTCATAAAAGATTGTAATAAAAGAATCGAGGAGTTGATAAATATTCAAACGATTGAAGGTCGAGTTGCTATAGTTTATGAAGAACATGCAGCTTCAAATGGACAAGTCTATATGAACATTAAAAAATGAGTAGATTCTTAATTCAGGGTGTTCTTTTCTTATGACACCCTGCAAAGAATATTTTATTGAATTTTTTGAAATAAATGGTGGTCGGTAACAATGGAAAATGATTTTTCTTGCAAAATTAAAAGTATTGGAAAAAATAGTTTTAAAACTGAAAGATGGAAATGTTCTGACACTTGAAAAGATCATATACATTCCAGATTTGAAAAGAAACTTAATTTATTTGGATATTCTTGATGATGAAGTTTACAATACTCTCATCAAATTCAAAATAATTTTGCTGAAATCATTAATATTCCCAAGACTAATGGGATTTGTGTCTCAAAAGCTTCACTCTTTGTGGGTGATCCACTAGCTGCTGCAGTCTCTTAAAATGATAAATTTAAATTATGGCACAAGAGTTGGTCACACAAGTGATAAAAAATTGCATTTATTGAAAAAAAGGTCAATTGAGTTTCGAAAAGAGTTAAAATTGTCATTTTGTGAATATTGCATTTATGGTAAACAAAAGAAATTACCTTTTGCTGCAGGCATACATAAATATGTAACTATACTTGACTACTTTCATGCTGATCTTTGGGGACGAGCTTCACTGTGTGCATGTTTTAGTATAAATATTTCATTTTCATAATTGATGTTTTTTTTAGATAAAATTGGTTTATTTTACTAAAAAATAAATCTAATACATGCTAACAGTTTAAGATTGTAAAACTCTTATTAAAATCAAGTTAATAACAGATAATGATCTTAAATTTTGCAATGAAGAGCTTGTCAATTTCTATTAAAAAAAATGATATCCTTAGACATAGATCTGTCATATACACACCCCAACAAAATGAATCAATAGGAAGAATGACTATATATCTTTCAGAGAAGGTTAAATGCATGTTGATCAGCTCAAGACTCCCAAAGTTATTTTGGGGGAGCAGCTGTAAAAATTACAACCTACCTTATAAATAAATGTCGTACAAAATCATTGCAATTTGAAACCTCTAATCATGTTTGAAATGGTCATCCTATTGACCATTCCAAATTAAGTCCATGTCTGAGCCCCATTTTTTGCATCAAGATATATTTTTGAACAATGATTTGATCACATTTCAACTACACATTTTTCAATAAAAAAATATTACACATAAACTCAAGGTTTTTCCTTATTTTTTAACTACACATTCTTCATCATAATACTATTACAAAATGCCTTTTTGGAGGAAAAAAATGGACCGCAAACAAGCTCTATGTAACGACCCGACTTTTTCGAAAACTCAGATTTGAACAAAATCAGAAAATTAATATATCTCTAACAACAAACATAAAAAAAAAAATATAAAGGTTTTTTTTTTTTTCAAAGTTTGAAACAAATGAAATGATGTTTAATCCAATATTTAATCCATAAAAAAAAACATAACAAATAGATTTCTCTTTATTAAATGCAATTTCTGCCATCATCGACCGATTTCCCATCTCCAAACTCACGATCTCAATTTCCTGAAAGGGGGAAAATTAAAAGGGGTGAGATTTAAGAAAAATCTCAATAAGTGTGTGCGGTGAACAAGTGATTTGCGTTTAAATAAAGGAAAACATGAAATTTTCATAACATACGTATGGGAGACACATGGACTACTCCGAACATAGGTGGTAGTAAATCCAGTGCGTAGCGCTATAAAACTCCGGCCTTCTTATCATAAACATACATTGCCCATAATTGGATTTCCAAAATTTAAATCACAAAATATTGATTCACGTAACCACATGCAACATCACTTACCTCGTAAATTTCAACTGGAAATGATAAAAACGCGTATTGAGTAGTTGGTTATTCGAAAAGCTGCCTATGAGTCTGTGCGTGTGTGGGAGCAAAAGCCAAAAGATTCTTGTGTTTAAGAAAAATATGGGAGACGTGTGCGTGTGTGGACAAGAAAGAAACAATAAAGGCATGTTGGAAAAAAGAAAAATGGAATTTCCCATAATTCACTCACTATTTACCAAAATGCTTTCCAATGACTTTTCCAATTTCCTCATATACAATTGTACAGACTTGGCAGTGTACCGGATATGAAGGAAATTGACTCAATCAAATTCAATCAAATATTTAACTATGGATAGTTTCCAATTTGGTCCCTAAACAATATAAACTAGCAATATGATCCTTAGATAATATATTTCTCACTTTAAGGTCCTAGTTTCAAATATAACGACTATAACGAATTTCTCGAGATATTACAATCTACCCCTCTTAGAATAAATTTTCGTCCTCGAAAATTACCTTAGTCGACATTATCGAACATGTGGGGATACTTAGATCGCATGTCCTCCTCACATTCCCAAGTTGTCTCTTCTACTGAATGGTGTTGCCATAACACTTTGACCAACGGTATCTCCTTGTTGCGAAGCTTCTGTACTTTGCGAGCTATAATGCAAAGTGGTGTTTCTTCATAGCTCAAGTCTGATTGAATTTTCAAGGGTTGATGTTTCAATACGTGACTCGGATCTGGAATGTACTTCTTGAGTGTCGATACGTGGAAGACGTCATGTACTGCAGAAAGCTCTGGTGGCAAAGCCAATTGATAAGCTACATTCCCAACCCTTTTGAGTATCTCAAAAGGTCAAATATATCTCGGTCGAAGTTTCCCCTTTTTTCCAAATCTTAAGACACCTTTCATTGGTGTGACCTTCAAAAATACCCTATCACCAACAACAAATTCTAGTTCCTTTCTTCTTCTATCTGCATAGCATTTTTGTCTGTCTTGGGCGGTCTTCATATTAGCTTGAATCCTTTCTATGGCCTGAATTGTACGTTCCATGATTTCAGGCCCTAAAATTTTACGTTCACCGACTTCATCCCAATGAATGGGCGATCTACACTTTCTTCCGTACAGGGCTTCATACGGTGCCATGTCGATAGAGGCATGATAACTGTTGTTATAAGCGAACTCGACTAATGGTAAATGCTTTTCCCAATGTCCTCCAAAATCTAGGACACACATTCGAAGCATATCCTCTGTTGTTTGAATTGTTCGCTCGGATTGTCCGTCTGTTTGAGGGTGAAAAGTTGTACTAAAGTTTAGCTTAGTTCCCATTGCTCGATGCAAGCTTTTCCAAAAATTTGATGTAAACTTGGGATCCCTATCAGACACAATCGAGACTGAAACACCATGTAATCTCACCACTTCATTAACATATAGTTGCGCAAACTGGTCCATAGAAAATGTCATTCGGACCGGTAAGAAATGAGCTGACTTGGTCAGTCTATCGATGATTACCCAAATAGCTTCATGACCTCTTATTGATTTTGGAAAACCAACGACAAAATCCATCGTTACGTGCTCCCATTTCCATTCTGGGATATCTAATGGTTGTAGCAATCCTGATGGTCGTTGATGCTCAGCTTTCGCCTGTTGGCAAATTAGGCATTTCTCAACGAATTCAACTATGTCCCTCTTCATATTTCTCCACCAAAAAACTGCTTTTAAATCACGGTACATCTTTGTACTTCCTGGAGGTACTGAGTAAGGAGTCGTGTCGGCTTCTTCCAAAATTTCTTTTCTCAATTCCTCAAAATCTGGTACACACAAACGTCCTTGATAACACAATGTTTTATCCTCAGTTATAGTGAATCCCTTTAACTTTTTGTGTCAATTTCAGATTTAATAAATTCGAATAACCGATCGCCCTTCTGATGGTTCTTAATTTGATCTTGAAGTGTCGGTCGAATCGTGAGAACTGCCATATGAGCAACAGTGTCTGACGATGTCGAGAATACTTCAAGATTCAATTTCTCAAATTCTTTCCATAGAGATTTTTGTGCTGTTAACATTGCCAACTTGCCCGTTGTTTTCCTACTCAAAGCGTCTGCCACTACATTCGCCTTACCTGGATGGTAATGAATTTCACAATCATAATCCTTTACCAATTCAAGCCACCTCCTCTGTCTCATGTTCAACTCCTTTTGAGTGAAAATGTATTTGAGGCTTTTATGATCAGTATAAATGTCGCATTTACTTCCGTATAGGTAGTGCCTCCAAATCTTCAAGGCGTGTACTACCGCTGCGAGTTCTAGGTCATGTGTGGGGTAATTGTGTTCATGAAGCTTCAATTGTCTAGATGCATAGGCTACTACTTTGCCTTGTTGCATTAACACACAACCTATTCCTTGTTTGGATGCATCAGTGTATATTACAAAACCTTCTAATCCTCCAAGTACAGTCAACACTGGTGCACTAACTAATTTTTCCTTCAGTTCCTTGAAACTGTGTTTACATTTCTCCGTCCATTCAAATTTCGCACCTTTTCGAGTCAACTGAGTTAAAGGCCCTGATATCTTAGAGAATCCTTCTATAAATCTCCGGTAGTATCCCGCTAGACCCAAAAAGCTGCGAACCTCTCCCACGTTGGTTGGTCTTGACCAATTCGACACCGCTTCTACTTTGCCTGGATCTACTTCTATTCCTTGGGCTGTAACTACATGTCCAAAGAATGCAACTCGATCTAGCCAAAATTCGCACTTTTTGAATTTGGCATAAAGTTTTTCCCTTTTTAGAGTTTCCAATACAATCTTCAAATATTCTTCATGTTCATCTTCAGTCTTTGAATAGATCAAAATATCATCAATGAATACAATGACAGATTTGTCTAGGTATTCATGAAAAACACGATTCATCAAGTCCATGAACACTCCGGAGCATTCGTTAGGCCGAATGGCATCACTAAGAACTCGTAGTGACCATACCGAGTTCTAAAGGCTGTCTTTGAGATATCAGTAGATTTAATTCTCAACTGATGGTATCCCGACCTCAGATCGACTTTTGAAAATACCATTGCACCATGTAATTGGTCAAAAAAATCCTCAATCCTGGGAAGTGGATACTTATTCTTAATAGTGATTTTATTCAATTCTCTGTAGTCAATGCACATTCGCATCGAACCATCTTTCTTCTTGATGAATAACACTGGTGCTCCCCATGGGGATACACTGGGTTGGATAAATCCCCTTTCCAACAATCCTTCAATTTGTGATTTCAACTTTTGTAACTCCTTTGGAGCCATCTTGTAAGGAGCTTTGGAAATAGGTGCGGAGCCAGGGGTTAATAGTGAACTCTACTTCCCTTTCAGGAGGCATCTCAGGCAACTCCTCGGGAAAAACTTCTGGGAATTTCCGTACTACCTTTACATCTCCCACTGTCAGTGCTTCATCTTCCTTCGCTAGGACTGACATGAAGAACCCTATACACTCCTTTGACCTTAAGAGTCTTCGGGCTTTCATTGCAGAAACAACTCGTGGTATAGACTTTATCTTGGTTACTGAAAGGCGAAGTTGTACCCCTTCAGGACATTTAAAGACCACTTCCCTCTCAAAGCATAAAATTGTTGCATGATTTTTAGAAAGCCAATCCATCCCTAGGATCATGTCAAATTCATGTATATCCAAAACATACAAGTTTGTTTCCAAGGTTCTACCATTAATTTCTACCTCAGCTGTTTTTACAATGCGGTTCGTACTAAGTACATCTCCTGAGGGAATGGCAACCTCTAAAGGTATGTGTGTACGTTCTCCAATAACATTTATTGTACGCATAAATTTCGGTGATATGAAGGAATGAGTAGAGCCAGAATCTATCAAAACGTAAGCAGGTGTGCCGGATATAAGGATGTTACCTGCCAAGACATTTCGGTCCTGATCTTCTTCATGTTTAGTAAGGGCGTAAACTCTTGCTTGTCCTCTAGGTGGGTTCCCTGGTTTCTGCTGCTGCTGTGGTTTCTGCTTCTTGGGGCAGAATTTTATTATGTGACCTGACTCACCACAGTTGTAGCACGTATTAGTCCCCACACGGCATGTCCCTGCATGGCGTCGCTGGCATTTTCCACATATGGGATACTCCTGATAATTGCTCGAAGTTGACCCCCCATTGCTCCTTTTTACGAATCCATGCATTTCCTTGCCCTTGTTGTCTTGCCACTTACGCTTCTCCGGTAGTGTAGGCTGCTGCTGTCTGTAAGCGCTATTGGAGGTTTCTTTGAAATTGGCTAACCGTGCCTTTGCTAGCACTTGGTGGTATGTACCCAACTCAAAGGTGACCACTGCCTGTCGAAGGTCATCACGCAAACCTTGTTCAAATCGTCTAGCTTTCTTTTCCTCCGTGTTGACTAAGAGTGGGGCATAGAGAGATAATTCTTCAAACTTCCTCTCATATTCTGCCAGTGTTAAGTGTTTCCTTGTCTGAATGTTAGGAATTATGCTTCCTTCTGGTTTCGAATGTTGGTGGGGAAGTATTTCTGCAGGAATAATTCCTTAAATTCATTCCACATCCAGCTTTGTCCAGCTGATCTGGACCTGTTGGTCATTTCCCACCAATGTTTTGCTCCTTTATCCAGCATAAAGGTTGCACAGATTACCTTCCTAGTTTCCGGGCACTCAATAAGTTCGAAATTTTGTTCTTGCTTGCAAATCCACTCTCCTGCCGCTAGTGGATCTGTACCTCCTTCAAAGCTAGGAGGTTGCAACTTGCGATATTGTTCCACTATTGCAGCCGCGCTCCTCTCTGCAGGTGGTGGTGAAACAAGTGGTGCGGCGGGTGGTGTCATGTTACGTATCGCTTCTAGAAATTGCATAAATTGGTTGTTTTGGTTGTTGCTGTTGTCGTTGTTAGTTTTAGTAGCTCCGGTCTGGGTTTGCCCGTTCTTATTGTTCGAGTTTCTAGAACGAGTGGCCATAATCTTAAAAATGTAAACATAATATTACTTAACCATAAAAAAATATTCATATCACAAAACTTCAATAATTCAAATCCAATAACTTGCATAAATTAAATGGGATTCATGGTATCCATACATCCACTTATTTAAAACATAAATTCTCCAAATAAAATAGGCATAAATAATTCCATGTCATCTAAAAATTTCCCCCAGTGCTTTCATTTTGGTTTGCCTCTAGATTCTCCTCGGGGTTGTACTCATGGTTCTCCATAGAATATAATGCAGGGTAGTATTCAGGGCTTTCCTCGGGGTCCTTCTCGGGGTCTTCTTCAGTATCTCCCCTTACCGCTTCCCCGATAATGAAACCCCTATTGTCAACTGCTGGTACACCTAGAAAATGGCCAATGCTAGGTGGGCTATGTGGACGGCGACGATTAGGTTCGTATCCTAAAGGCCTATCGATATCCCTAGTATCCTCCGTGTTTATTATCCATCTGTCCCTCAAGCATAAAATCAATACGGCAGGGGAGGCTTGGTACTCAAACAACTCTTCAAGTCTCTCAAGAAATTGCCTCTAGTATGGGCTAAGTGTCCTATGGAGATGATAGACAATCTCATCTCTCTGAAATTCATGTCCATTACTCCCCGCCCCCCTGATAATTCGCTCTATAGCGTCTAAATGCTCCAACAGGTTGTGGTTTGGATTCCTCAGATATGTCCTATGCAACCTCACGAACATTTCACGTCTGCGGGCCTGGTCTCTAGCCAATTGAGTGCGTCTATTAACCATCTAACAAAAATGAATTTATAATCACTTAACTATTCAATTTAAACTAATGGTTAACCACATATTTTCATGACTACATACGGAACATAAATCATTATGGCATAAGCATATTTCTCATAATTAAATCAATGTCTAATTTACTTAGTTGCAGTTTAACACATACTTGTCCACATAATCGTAAATTGACACAAAATCTTTCATAAAATTGTAAATATAAACAAAAATTTAAACATGATCATAACATATTCGTCATCATGTAAAATGTAACTTGTATATTTTTTCTACCTGATTTAGGAGCATCAGAGCTTGGAACATGGGATCGTGTGATGGCATTCTTACCTAAAAAAAAACAATGACTCGTATCATGAACAATGTCGTGAAATGATTAAGAATTTCATTTTTTTTTTTGGTCTCGGGTACTGTTCACGTCATGAACAGTAACTGACGAATTTTTTTTTTTTTTAAAACTAAAATGAAGAAATTTATAACAGTCAAACTTAGAAATTGAAAATGATGAAGCTTAGCCACCTAGACATACATACACGTAAAATCAATGTCCTTTTTTTTTATATTGGAACTGTGACTAGTCCTATCACGAACAGTGACTTGTGTCACTGTTCATGTCACGAACAGTAACCTGGTCACTGTTCATGTCAAGAAAAAAAAATTTTTTTTTTTTATAAATGGAACAGGGATTCGGGGTCACTGTTCACGTCACGAAAACTGGATTTTTTTTTTGTCTACAGAAACGTAGACCCGCTCTGATACCAATTGTAACGACCCGACTTTTTTGAAAACTCAGATTTTAATAAAATCAAAAAATTAATATATCTCTAACAACAAACATAAAAAAAAAAAAAAAAAACAATATAAAGGTTTTTTTTTTTCAAAGTTTGAAACAAATGAAATGATGTTTAATCCAACATTTAATCCATAAAAAAACATAACAAATAGATTTCTCTTTATTAAATGCAATTTCTGCCATCATCGACCGATTTCCCATCTCCAAACTCACGATCTCAATCTCCTGAAAGGAGGAAAATTAAAAGGGGTGAGATTTAAGAAAAATCTCAAAAAGTGTGTGCGGTGAACAAGTGATTTACGTTTAAATAAAGGAAAACATGAAATTTTCATAACATACGTATAGGAGACACATGGACTACTCCGAACATAGGTGGTAGTAAATCCAGTGCGTAGCGCTACTAAACTCCGGCCTTCTTATCATAAACATACATGGCCCATAATTGGATTTCCAAAATTTAAATCACAAAATACTAATTCACGTAACCACATGCAACATCACTTACCTCGTAGATTTCAACTGGAAATGATAAAAACGCGTGTTGAGTAGTTGGTTATTCGAAAAGCTGCCTATGAGTCTGTGCGTGTGTGGGAGCAAAAGCCAAAAGATTCTTGTGTTTAAGAAAAATATGGGAGACGTGTGCGTGGGTGGACAAGAAAGAAACAATAAAGGCATGTTGGAAAAAAGAAAAATGGAATTTCCCATAATTCACTCACTATTTACCAAAATGCTTTCCAATGACTTTTCCAATTTCCTCATATACAATTGTACAGACTTGGCGATTATCTGGGATATGAAGGAAATTGACTCAATCAAATTCAATCAAATATTTAACTATGGATAGTTTCCAATTTGGTCCCTAAACAATATAAACTAGCAATATGATCCTTAGATAATATATTTCTCACTTTAAGGTCCTAGTTTCAAATATAACGACTACAACAAATTTCTCGGGATATTACACTCTAAGTGTATTTGGATGTGCTGTTGGGAAATTATTGAATTTGCCATGATGGGCCGACATATGTAATTAACTGTGTATAAATGTTATCTTAAAGTTAAACCCAAAATTAAAGTGTTCTAATAAAGAATTAAGTAATTGGGCTTTAAACATCTAATTGAAGTGTGGGCCGGACTATATGTATAGAGATCAGATCCATTCGGATTTGTATTTGACGATGGGCCGAATACATATGGAAATATATAAAGGGTTATGGTCCCAAATTCATGTGTGATTTTCTCATTCTTTGTGGCATCCCATCAACACAAGAATACAAGAGAAAGCATATGAAGAGGAAGATTCATAAAACCCACAATCAGGAATTAAGATGGAGATTTGAAGCAACCAAACTGAAGATTTACAGATCCAGATTCAAGATTCATTATTCAAGTCAGAATTCAATTGATTAAGGTATGTTCCGCGTTAATTCAGTTTCTAGATGGTTTGACATGAAAATCTTGGCATGATCATAAAGTTTAAGTTTTAATAAAGTTCTAACAGGTGGTATCAGAGCCTATTCATGTTAAATCATTGGGAATCAAGTATTTTTAATTTGGTTCATATATATTTTTATGGTTTTCAAATTTAATAATTTCGTATTTAGATTTATTAAATTTGAAAATTATTCGGTTGATTTTTAAGGTTTCCAGAATTTCAGTTTTTTTTTTTTTTTAAATTTGGGCCACTGTCGCCGTGCAGCATGTGGCTCTGCTCTGACGACGCTCATTCTTGTGTTGCAGCGTGAAGCAGCTTGGGTGGCCAGGGACGGCTGCCCCGGCCACACGTGGCCTGGCGGCGCCGTTCGCCAAAGGTTGGGTTTGAAGGGCCCATGTTAGATTTTGGAAATTAGGGTATTGGATGAATTTTTGGGGGCGGAGGCTTGGGTTGAAAAGTTGAAGTTTTGAGGTCCTTGACTGCAATTTCAAATTAGGGTTTTATTTTAAGGATTTAGCCCCTTAAGTTTAAGGTTTTGGTGTTTCAGTCCCCTGAGGTTATAAATTCATCCAATTGGGCCTTTAAAGTTTCGGGTTTAATAATTCAGTCCCTCAAGTTTCAAAATTAATTATTTTTTGGACCATTAAAGTTTTAATTTTAATGTTTAGGCCCCTACAGTTTGCAATTTTGGTTATTTAGCCCCTGGAGTTTTAAAATTAATTATTTTTGGGTCATTTAAAATTCTGATTTTGCAATTAAAGTCTCAAAGTTTCCGATTTTGTTTTAATTGGCCCCAAAGGTTTTTTAATGTTTAAAATTTGGCCCCTAAAGTTTTGAATAATTAATTTTTGAATTTTAAAGTTTTTCAAGGACTCCTAAAGTTTTGAATAATTAATTTTTGACTCCTAAAGTTTTTTCAATAATTAATTTTTGGATCCTTAAAGTTTTGAATAATTAATTTTTGACTCATAAAGTTTCCAATAATTAATTATTGACCCCTAAAGTTCTGGTTCATTATTTTTGGATCCCTAAAGTTCTGAATTATTAACCCTAGGCCCCTAAAGTTTCAAAATAAAATAAAAGAATTAAGGATTAACAATTATAATTCAAATTTTGGTATTTCTTTTGGATTACTAATTTTTCTAAATGAATTGATTAAAACAACATGTCACCAAAGTGACCTCTCTGGTTTAGATTAATTTATTTGGAATATTAGAAAGGTTGTGTGTACGTAATTCATGCGGATATTGACCGGCCCAAAGGAAGGTTAATATTTGGCCGAATTATTTACATACCTGTGGTAATAAATATGTGACAATTATAAGGTTTTATTTTATGTGAACAATAAATCGGTTCAAAGATAGGTTTATTTTTGATATGGTTTATTGTTAATATTTGATTACTACACCAAGCGTACCACTTACAAGTTGTTATTTCTGTCCAAAAACTAAATATCAATATTGTACTCGGTCTCTTGTGAACATGTGTATTAAATATTAGTTCTCTATTCAGTTAATTCATCAACTTCCACAATATCTGCCAACATTAACTCCATTCCTGTGCTAAATGGAACCAACTATTAAGGACTGGAAAGAGAACGTTCTGATCGTTATTGGCTGCATAAACTTAGACCTTACGTTAAGGACCGAACAACCCGCTGCACTTACGGATAAAAGTTCTGTTGATGAAAAACGGGGACTTTAATAAGTGGGATTGTTCAAACCGCATGAGTCTTATGATCATGAAGCGTGGTATTCCAGAATCATTCAGGGGCGCTGTGTCCGATAAGGTAACTACTGCCAATAAATTTCTTGCTGAAATTGAAAAACGCTTTGCAAAGAGCGATAAGGTTGAAACTAGTAGCTTTTGGCATACTTAGTTTCACTAAGGTATAAAAGTAAAGGAAATATTTGGGAGTACATTATGGAGATGTCTCATATTGCTTCAAACTTAAAGGCTCTAAAGCTTGAGCTATCTGATGATTTGCTCATGCATCTGGTTTTAATTTCTCTTCCTGCACAATTCAAGATCAGTTATAACTGTCAAAGGGAAAAATTGACTCTAAATGAGTCCATCTCATACTATGTGCTAGAAGAAGAAAGGTTGAAGCAAGACAGGACTGAAAGTACTCACTTGGCTAGTACCTCTAAGGACAAGTTCAAGAAAAGAAAGAATAAGAAAGCTGCATCCGGTTCGGTTCAAAATTAATATCGAAATAAATTTAGCTGTAAATTTTGTGGAAATCTGGGATATATAAAGAGAGATTGTGCTAAATACCATGCTTGGCGTATAAAGAAAAGTACATTTCTCACTTTGGTTTGTTTGAGGTAAATTTAATGTCAATACCTAGACACACTTGGTGGATAAGTTTCGGTACCACCACTAACATAAGTGTGTCTATGCGGGGTTGTCTGAGTTGCCAAAGCCAATTGATGCTGAAAGATTCATCTATTTGGGGCGATGGCAAATCAGTTAAGGTTGAGGCTTTACGAAATTTAGGTTATCATTAAAGACTGATTATTATTTGAATTTGAAAGAGACATTTGCGGTACCGTCCTTTTTGGATGGAATTTGGTTTCTATTTTTACATTGGACAAATTTGGTTACTCTTGTTCAATTAGAAATAGTCAGTTTGATCTTTTTCTTAATTCAAATATTGTGGGTGTTAGTTCTTTATCTGGTTACGATGACCTATGTTTGCTTAATATGGTTGCCTCTTATAAAGAAACCTTGTATTTGGATTCAAGTGGTATTGAACATAAATTAACCAATGAGAATTCTGCTTTGTTATGGCACAAGCGATAAGGTCACATCTCTCAAAAGAGAATGGAAAGATTTGTGTTAGAAAGAATTCTTGATTCCCTTGATATTTTCAGACTTAAGTAAATTATATTAAGGGAAAATAAATAAACATAAGGAGATTAGGTACCAATAGGATTTCGGACGTCTTAGAACTAATTTATACGGATATCTGTGGATCATTCCCTTCGGCTTCTTGGAATGGTCAACAGTCATTTATTACGTTCATAGACGATTTTTTTTCTCAATGCCACCTATATTTCATCTATGAGAAATCCCGAACACTGGACATGTTCAGACATACAAGACTGAGTTCAAAAATCGACTCAGTAAGAGAATTTTACAAGTCAAATCTTACCATAGTGGTAAATACTATGCCAGATATGACGAATCAGGAGAACAATGTCCAGGGCCTTTTGCAATATTCCTAGAGGAATGTGGAATTTACCCACAGTACATAAAGATCATCCTAGGTATAAGAACTAAAGATTGCAGCTTAAATTCTCAATAAAGTTCCAAGTAAAGTAATTGTTAAGGGGTTACAAATTTTTAAAGGTCCCACTATCAGGTCAATTTTTGAAACGGGAAATGTTCGATTTCTTGAGGATGTAGAGTTTGTGAGGGGAGATAAGGTTATAAGGTTATGATTTTGTCTTGAATGAAGAATATTTATATATTCCTTCTGTTGCAATTGACAATGATTTGGTTTAGGGATAAATTCTTGCTCCAGATCTTGTTCAAGAAGCAATTTCGGATCAAGATAATATTACAAAATCCCCCATACACAATCAAGAGATTGTTCCAGAAAAACAAACTTAACAACCTCAAGAATAAATGTCATTAAGGAAATCCACTATAAAAGAAAAAAAATAATTCTGGATAACTTTATAGTCTTTCTCCAAGAAAATAAGGATGACATGGATTGACGAAAGAAGAACTTATCAATCAACTTTCATCAAGTCATGCAAAAGAATAATTCTAAGGAGTGGATTGATGCCATGCATAAGGAGATTTTTCTTCGGTTTCTATGAAAACTCTTTTAGGACAATTATAGCATCTGTGACATATTTTGATCTTAAGTTACATTAGATGGTTTACAAATTAAAGAAATCCATCTATGGGCTTAAGCTGGTTTCCTGAATAGGTATCACAATTTTATCAAATAATTATCTCATTTGGTTTCGAGATACATTCAATTGATGATTATGGATATCACAAGTTCAGTGGGAGTAAGCAAATCTTTGTGATGCATCTTTTGTATTAAGGATATAGATACACAAGAATTGTTCTTGGTGTATTTTTGGATTATCACAAAAGAGTTGTATCAATAAGGTTCTTAAAAGATTTGTAATGCAGATATGAATATCAAGTAATACCCCTACAACAATTAAGGGAGACAACTTTAGTCTCAATTAATGCTCCAAGGATAAATTTAAAGATAAAGGATATATATCAAATTCTCTATGCTTTGGCAATTGAGAATTTAATGTATACTCAGGTTAGCACACATCCGGATATAGTATTCATTGTTGGAATGTTAGGCAGATATTTAATTAACTTTGTGATGGAAATTTGGAAAGCAGCTATCAGATTATTTGGTATTTATAGAGAACAAAGGATTACATGATCACATTCAGGAAAATCAGACCAATTGGAGATCGTTGGATATTCTGATTTTGATTATGGAATTTGACTGTAAAATATTGTCACTAGGCTACATATTTTGGATGGAAATGAAAGACCACTTAAGTTATTTTGTGACGTAACAGTCTTGTATTCCAGTAGGAACATGATGATGTCAAAGTTTATAGACATTGAGTTCTTAATTGTCAAGGAATAAATTCAGAGTGGTTAGGTTTCTATAAAGCATATAAGGACAAACTCTATAAACATGGATCCATTTACTAAATGGCTACCACCCGAGGTCTTTCATGAGCATGATGCTCACATGGGTGTTGCATCGTTTGATGATATGCCAGTTTAGTGGGAGTTTGTATTTTGGATGTTGTCTTTTGACACATAATTTTGGTTGTGCACATTCAATTCATTTCAGAAATAAAGTATCTAGTTCAGTTCCACTCTGATTAAAGTTTATGGTTGATCTCATAAGATATTAAGGAATAAGGCAGGACTAGTTGGAAATAAGCATGTTTAGATCACATTACACGTAATTTCCATGCTACACATCCACACTTGATCTATGTCATTTGATTGTATTGATGTACGTGACCATTGATGGATTTAGTTATGTTATTTATAACGAAGACCGCTTTGATCCTATATTGATATAATCAATGGATGAGATTGTTCGGAGATGCTTTTGGTTATGATAGCAAAAGTTTTGAGCTCATAAAGTTATACACATTTATAAGGTAACATATGTGGCCTAAGTGGGAGATTGTTGGGAAATTATTGAATTTGCCATGATGGGCCGACATATGTAATTAACTGTGTATAAATGCTATCTTAAAATTAAGCCCAAAATTAAAGTGATCTAATAAAGAATTAAGTAATTGGGCTTTAAGTATCTAATTAAAGTGTGGGCCTGACTATATGTGTAGAGACCGGATCCATTAGGGTTTGTATTTGACGATGGGCCGAATACATATGAAAATATATAAAGGGTTATGGTCCCCAATTCATGTGTAATTTTCTCATTCTTTGTGGCATCACATCAACACAAGAATACAAGAGAAAGCATATGAAGAGGAAGATTCATAAAACCCACAATCAGGAATTAAGATGGAGATTTGAAGCAACCAAACTGAAGATTTACAGATCCAGATTCAAGATTCATTATTCAAGTCAGAAATCAATTGATTAAGGTATGTTCCGCGTTAATTCAGTTTCTTGATGGTTTGACATGAAGATCTTGGTAAGATCATAAAGTTTAAGTTTTAATAAAGTTCTAACATGTGCTACTTGTGCACATCAAAATGAAGGAAAATTAGAACCAATTCTGGGTTATGGAGAGGGATGAAAGGATTTGGTTTAGAGATCAGGGTGGGTACAAGGTCATCATTAGTAAAAATGTAGTCTTTAATAAAAATGACAAACCATGTATTAAAAAGAAACATAAAATTACTTTTGATGATAATCAAGTTAGGAATATAATGTATACTAGCCCTATTTTCACATATTTAAATCTTGAAAATGAAGATCAAATTGATGTAGAGCAACCTCAAAAAGCTATCACTGAACCTGAAATTGAAAATATAGAAGAGTTACAACTTGGTAACCCTCTAGAAAATTATCTACTATCAAGGGATAGAGTGTGAAGAGAAATTAGGCCACCTACCAAATATGATGAAAGAGTTTGCTTCTTCCTTCGGTGTACAAATTTTTTTGGATAATAAGACTGATTCTTACGAAAAGGCTATAGTTGGAAATGATGTAAGCCTTTAGCTTGCAGCTATGAAAGATGAAATGATTTCCGTAGTTAAAAATAAAATATGGTCCTTAGTAATAAATCAAAGGGACAAAAAATTAAAGATTGTAAATGGGTTTATAAAATGAACGACGGAGAGTCGAAAGATATCAATGTTAGATATAGGGTCAGGTTAGTCGCAAAGGGTTTTACCTAAAGAGAAATGATTAACTACAATAAAATATTTTCTCCTATAGTCAAATATACTTCTATATAAGAATTTTTCTATCTCTTGTTTCACAATTTGAATTTGAATTGGAACAATTATATGTAAAAACTATTTTATGAAATGAAAACTTGGATAAAAAGATTTATATGTGTCAACCTAAAGGTTTAAAAAAATACTGTGTGTTTTCTGTATAAATCATGTATGAGTTGACACAAGCACCCAGACAATGATATAAAATGTTTGGTACCTTTATAAAGGGGCTTGATTTTAACATAATTGAATATGATCCATGTTTTGATTTTAAGGGTAAAGAAGGTTCAAATTCTTATTATCTTCTGTTATATGCGGATGCTATGTTAATTGGTGGAAGTGATGTTTATGAGATAAATAAAACTAACGAAAGTTAAAACTCGAATTTGAAATGAAAGAATTAGAACCCACAAAAAGGATTTTAGGAATGGAGATTAAAAGAAATAAATTTGGAAATAAATTATTTATAAATCAGCAATAATACGTTTCTAAAGTATTGAATATATTTTCTATGTTCGATGCTAAAAAGGAAAGTTTGCCTCTATCCGGTCATTGTAAATTCTACGTTGAACACTATCTTAAAACTGAAGAAGAATAGATTATGAAGAATAAAGTTTCTTATGCTAACGTTATTAGTTCAGTTATGTATTCAAAGAGGTTCTCATTAAACCTCTAACACTTAATAGATTTTCATATATTCAAAGAGGTTTGAGAATTATCAATAAATTTGTAGTATGTGGCTAAATTAAATTCTTGCTAAATGTTCTCTTATGATTGATTCTATATGAATAATTGGTTGGAATGTATATAAATTTTACCTAAATGATTATGCTTTCGTTATTTCATCACTCATGCTTTGATTATTATTATTTTACTATACATGTGATGATTATCTTCTTATTTAAACTTGCATATATTTGGCATTTTGTGCTTAATTGAGGGGGAATATGTTACTATTTTTTATGGTTGATTTAAAGTTTTAAGCTTATATGACGTACTATTCCTCTCATATATGCTACCTTAAAAGGAAAAATTATGTTTTGATCTTAAATGCTATCCCTTTTTGCTTATGTCAAAAGGGGGAAATGAAGTGAGATGATTATGCATGTTTTGATTTGAAATTATAATATGCTTAGAGTATATGAAAAAGGGGAGAAGAGGGAAAATCATTCATATGCTTTAAATGTGTAGTTACTGATTTGTAAAAGATAGGGGAACATGAATTACATGATAAATTTATGATATATATTCATTTATCAATATGATATCAATTGTTCAGTCTTACCTTGCAAATCATCTTGTTTGTCATAATCAAAAAGAGGGAAATTGTCGACCTATGGTTGATTTCATCCTTAATATTTTGATCATAATAAACAAGATTGATATTATTTCTAACAATTGATTTTGAGTGATGATAGTTCAATGTTAAAATCAATCAAGCATTGTCAAAATCAACACATTATAAATAGGACTCGAAATGAAAATCAAAGTGAAAGTTAAGCTTTCACGTCAAATCATTCGAGACGAGAGTTTAAAAGATCAAAATCAAGATTGTCAAACCAAGCTCATGAAGAAGGTCAAGATCAAAGTCAAGCATTAAAGCCAAACGTCAAGAAAGATCAAAATCAAGAGTTTAAGAGCCAAACATGAAAAAAACTTCGAAGCAAAATCAAGGACTAGACTTTTGAGATAATATGTAAATGTATAATACTTTGATCTTTAGTAATGAATGACAATAGCTCAAAAATTATTTTGTGCACAAAGAGTTATTTTCATATCACTTGCATAAAAAAATTTTGATCGAAAGTAAAATTGATTTTTCAAAGTGATACTTGAACTGAGATCATATCTCTTTAAAAAGGGGGGGTCAACGGTCAACCGGACAGTCCGATCTGACAGAAAAACTTCTGTCAATCCGGACGTCCCGGTTCATCCCCAACGGTCAGTTTTTTTACTGTTTCTAATTGTAGCGGCTAGTTGGTTGTCCGGATGAGTTCCGGCTGGGCAAATTTTTTTTCTTTTTCATTGCTATAAATATCAACTCATTTGTCATTCATACGCTTAAGAGCATTCAAATGAGATACTTTTTAGCAAAATTATATTCAATTCTCATCTCATTTATTATTATCAAATCATTTAACTTTGAAATTTTTTTGATCAAATTAACTTTTGAAAATCTACTCATCAAAGTTTTTCATTTGAAAAATATTCTTTGAGGTTATATTTTTACATTCATTTCTTAATAGCAAAAACTTTGATTGTTGGATCAAACTTCTTGAATCAATTCTCTTATCAAAGTTTTTCATTTCTCTTTGTACTTCATTTATCTATATCAATTTTAAGAGAGATATATTTTTTAAGAAGATTTTTACACTTACATTGCATAAACTTTTCTTCTTCTTCACATTGAGACTTTGATTGATTTAAACGTGTAAAATCATCATATTCATCAAAGTTTCTCATTTCTCTCTTAATACTTAATTTATTACAATCATCTATTAAAAGAGAGATATTTCTTGAGAAGATTTTTGAACCTACATTGTATATATTTCTTCATCTTCTCATTGAAACATTTTTATTGATTGAATCTAATTTTTAACTATCATATTCATCAAAAAATTTCATCTAACACTCGAGCTCCCATTTATTACTATTCATTGAAGTGTTAGCCTCTCTTAATACTTAATTTGTTTGTATTATTTATCAAGAGAGGAATTTCATTGTAAAATAACTTTGATAAATTGTGGGTCGTGTTGAAGTCCCTTAAAGATCAACATTGTATAATGATCGGTGCTCCTTGTTGTAAGTCATCGTATGGGTCATATTTAGGTCCCATAAAGCTCAATAGTGTGGGTCATATTGAGATCTCGTAAAGCTCAATATTGTAGGTCGTGTTGAGGTCCTATAAAGTTCAACATTGTATAAGGATCGGTGCTCCTTATTTGTAAGTCACCGAAAGTATTGTAAAGAGTTGGATTGTACTATAAGTCAATCAACATAGTGAAAAGACCTTGCTCGTGCCTGAGAACTTGGTAACAGAAGACGTAGATCATTGCTTTGGATCAAATCTCCACAATTATATCGTTTGCATCATCTCTCCCTTTTACTTATCACTTTTATATTTGTGCTTGTTATTTGAATTAATATATTTAGTCTTTATTTGTTTGAATTTAGATTAATTCTTGAAAAAAGTTTTAAAAACCAATACACTCCCCTATTGGTTAGTTATTCTTGGGCTATCACTCACAACGTGACGTACACTAAATCTAAAGTGGATAAAATGAAATGAAATCCGATTATGACGATCTTTCGGATAAGCAAATTGGAATATTTGAATAATATTCATAAGTGCACTATAATAGTTCAATGTTGAAAATTGAATACCCACGTATGAAATCCACTAATAAAAATGATTGGTTAGTGTAATGATTTGATAGAAATCCTCCAACCATATTTGGAAATTAATGAAGTTTTAGATAAAGCTAGTGAGAAACATGTAGCTTCGTAAGATGATTTCTCAGTTGGTGAGAATTTGTATCTATTAAATGAATTAATTGTGATAGCTAGCTATATTTAATAAGATGCATAGTCAATCGTAATGATAAGTCTAGATATATTCATCATAGACATAATACCATAAAGCCGTTGATCTCAAATTGTGCAAATTCATGGATCTACTAGGAAAAGATTACCACGAGAACAAGTATAGTGTGTATCGAGGGGAAACTGATTAAAGCCTACTACGTAAGGATCTTTATAATGGTAACTCTACCTTATTGACAAGAGGTCCCAAGATCTTGTTTCAAGGGGACAACTAAGTTATGAAAATTCAATGAAACACTTGGAAAAATGTTTCTTCACTCATTCATATGATATTAAAGTGCTTTCTGCAGAATGATTAGAGGTTAAGATACTCTTTTAATGATTCTTATATATTGATTAGGTCAAGTCGAGTACGGCAGAATGCTCCTAATAGGAGGTCACCTATGTAAGTGTGAAATGATGCCGCTTCAATGAAAATTATTTAAATGCTAAAATTTTCTAAACACTTATGAAACCCCAAAGATGGTTCAAGGCCAAAATGAACCAAGTTATGAGAACAATGAACGGTTTATGGGAAGATATTGTGTGAATATTGTTGTCTTGGTTTGCACCAACAGTTGAATGGTTCAAGATATCGCGTTTACCAATTAGCCAAGTAAATCTGATAGTATTTCACTGAGGAAGGTTTAAGGTCGGAGGCTACCTTACCTGATGTAATGTTTTTTCGTTTTCTCTCTACTAGTGTTTGCATAGTCATTTGCATTAATTTTCATTCATGTAGGGAATTGTTGGAATCTTATATCGAAAATTGGTTTTAACAATTTTAAATGATTATTTAAGTGGAATTCATTATTTAATGAATGAGAAATTAAGCCAAATTTTAGTTGTTTAAATACGTGAATTGTTGGAAAATCGTATAGAATATTATAAAATATTTTAGAAAATATTTGGATGGAAAGGTGTGTCTTTCCATATGAAAGATGATGAATTTTGGCATGATTATTTTCCAATAGGGGTGTCTCTTCATGCATAGAGATAAATTTCAAGATGTATGTCCTTTTGTATGGTTGTATTTTTTAAGACAAATATTTCCAACTACTATATATAAATCCCGTGTTTGGATTTTATTAATTCATTTCATAATTTTATATCATTTCTTTTAGTTGCATTGCATAAAAACACTTTGTAAAAGTGGTTTTTTCTTGCATAAAAAATGGTTCGATAGAGAGAGAATTTCGTTAAAAGTTCATTGGTCTATGTAATTTGGAGTGCTCCTGTTGAGAGACATAGTTGTTGTAACTTGGGAGATGATTGTCGAAAAATCGTTAGCACCAATGCGGGGTAAATTCATCTTAAGGAAAAAATGTTAAACACTTGCCTCGACCAATCCAGTCACTTGATTATAAAAAAAAAAAAAAAAAATTCGTTGAAAAATGGAAATGATTAAATTCATCGTCACGTATTCAATTTCAATAATTATCATTTCGTCTTCTCAAATTATATTTTGGTAAGTCGAAATTATGTTCAATTTTACACAAGTAAAATGTGCATTTTGAAAATATAATTCATGCACATTATCGGTGCAATATCTCCAACATCACTTATTATTTTTCTCAATCTATTAATAGCGCACAGACATATTATATCAAGGTTGGCCCTAATGACTCAGTATAAACTTATATACGTTTTTGAGTTTCAAAAGTTTGAAAGTAATTCTAAATATATGAAACAAAAGTTGAAGTTTGAAGATACGCCAAATATACGCAATGAGATGGATCTAAATTGAATTATTAATTCACCATCTTATGAATTATAAGAGAAAAAATAGTTGAATTGAAATATATAAATTATTTATAAATTAATAAGTTTATATGTAAGCAAACTTTACTTGTAGGTAAAAAGATTTATAACTAAAACTTCACTTATATGCCAAAAATTTATTTATACTTCTTTGCTTATAAGTGAATTACCTATGTGTAAAAATAATTACTTAATTAAAATTTGTTCTCAGTTTTTTGTTTTTCAATACTTGTAATACATTTTTTAATTTAGTGTAACACAAAATGTCGTAGTAGAACGATACACCATAATTCATTTTAATCCTATCTTTCCATTCTTTTAAAAAACTCATTTTTTTTCAAAATTCAATTTCAACCACACATTCTCCCGTAAAATAATTTTATACGTAAATCGAAAACTTTTCGTTATTTTTTAATTACATAATCTCCAAAAAATTCATTATTCAAAAATTCATACAAAAACGGGGCTCAAACATGGTCTTATTTTCCCTAATTACATCCCTCCTAATGACTAATGTTATCTTCTTAATGTTAGCAATCAATATCAAATCAACCTATCACATTCCAGTAATCAGAGATCGTGTTCCAGCAATTAGATATAATTAGCCAAGTATAGTTTGATTTACTCTTTACAGGTTCTGTATTTTAGGAAAAACTCTTGTGCAATTTCTTTCTATTCTTTGTAAGTTGTCTATATAATACATAATGTACAGCAGGCTATAACATTTTGGTTAAGCCTCTTCCATTATTCTTTCATGGTATCAAAGCCATATCGGCTTACTCCCGATCCTGACATTATGTCATCTTCCGCTGCTATCTTCATTCACCCAAACAATCTCCTACAATTTGTTTCAGTGAGGCTTGAGGGACCTACTTCTTATTTAAATTGGTCATCTCAAGTTGAAGATACTCTCAGTATTCATGATCTTCTGGGCTATGTAGATGGTACAAAGCCGTGCCCAGATGAACTTCTACCTGCTGTTGAAGGTAAAACAAATCGTGAAACCAATCCCGATTTTACTTTATGGAATCGTAAAAATCGGCTTGTACTGGTTTGGATGAAATCTCCTATATTAGAGAAGGTGTTATCTATGGTCTATGGTCTAAAGACTACATGGCTAGCATGGATTGCTTTAGTACAACGCTTTGCCTCTCCTTCGGCCTCCAATGTCAACCAATTAAAGCGCCAATTGCAAAGTTTGCTGCAAGGAGGGAAGAGTTGTTTGAATTGCATTGAACAAGCAAAAGCCCTTGCTGATCAATTGGCATCAGTGGGAAAACCTGTGGATGAAGAAGATTTAATTTCTCATATCCTTGGAGGACTCAACAATGCCTATACTCCATTCATCTCAAATTACTATTTTGCTCAACGTGAGAAATCTTTGTCTTTGTTAGATTTCCAATCTGAATTATTTGCCTTTGAAGTACTCCTCGAAAATCAACAACGAAGTGTACAAACTGATCATAATAGTTTTGCAGTGCTGGTTAATAAACTTGGAGGTGGAAAAAAATTTCCGAAGAAAAATAATAAAAATTGGCAGCAACAATGTTCTACTCTTGTCCCTCCAATTCAAAAATATGTTCAAAGCAATAGCAACAACAATCTTGTCTCTACCAATAGTGGGAACTCAACTGCCAATACTGCCCGTGTACCTACCTGGGCCAATGATCCAGATTTTGATCTTTATGCTTGTCAAATATGAGGTAAGAAGAATCACATGGCACTTGATTGTTTCCATAGGTACAATTATAACTACCAAGGGCAACACCCTCCTCAACAATTAGCAGCTATGGTGGCACATTCAAATTCTCTCCATGATGAGAATACCTAGTATGTTGATAATGGTGCAAACCAACATGTGACTGTCGACATTGCTAATCTTCATTTGGCTAAACCGTACAAAGGAGATGAAAAAGTAGCTGTGGGTAATGTAATGGTTTACAAATTAAGCATACTGGTAAACTTATGTTACATGCATCTAAATCCAATTTACAAATGAAAGCACGTACTTCATTGCCCGGAAGCAGCAGTAAATCTTTTGTCAATCAATCGATTTTGTATAGCTAATAATTGCTATTTTGTTCTTACTAGATCTAATTTCTTTGTTAAGGACAACCTCACGGGATGCACGCTGTTAACAGGCAAGAGTGAAGATGGACTCTACCCTATTCAATTTAATCGACGGTCTATAAATAATTTTCGTCCAAGTATGGCTTTTATGGGCGTTCATACTACACTTGATGTTTGGCATGCAAGATTGGGTCAACCCTCCTCGCATATCACTAAAAGTGTTGTCAACTCTTTTAATTTACTTGTTTCTGGTTCCTCCAGTTTGAATAATGTTTGTCCATCCTGCTTAATGGGAAAAGTTAAGCAATTACCATTTAGTAATTCCTCGCGTGTGATGTTGTCTCATTTGGATCTTATTCATTCAGATGTTTGGGTTTCACCTATTGTTTCTTCTGAAGGATATCGATATTATGTTCTCTTTATAGATGATTACTCCCATTTTACATGGGTGTACCCTATTCGTAATAAATCTGATGTTTTCTCTTGTTTTGTGCACTTTAAATCCTTGGTTGAAAATCGCTTCACTAAAAGAATTAAACAACTTCAACATGATAATGGCAGCGAGTACATTTCTCATCAATTCCAAAAAATTTTACGTGACTGTGGGATTCATCAACGACTCTCCTGTCCTTATACCTCTCAGCAGAATGGCTTAGCTAAGAGGAAGCATAGGCACATAATGGAAGTTGGACTATCATTGTTGGCTCAATTACATTTGCCTACAAAGTTTTGGGTTGAAGCGTTTATGACTGCCATTTATCTTATCAATCGCACTCCCACTCCAGTTCTAGATTATGTTTCTCCATACTTTAAATTGTTCACTCAAGCACCTGATTACTCCTTTTTAAGAACTTTTGGTTGCTCTTGCTATCCACTATTGAGACCTTACACAAAGCATAAGCTAGCTTTTCATATCAAACAATTCATTTTTCTTGGCTATTCATCTCAGCATCATGGATATCATTGCTTGGATCCTGTGTCTCAAAAGATTTATATCTCTCGAAATGTTGCTTTTGATGAACTTAATTTTCCAGCTCGGGTATTGTCCTCATCCGCCTCTCCTGTTTCCACGAGTGATTCCATGACAGGTATGTCCTTTGATTTAACTCCCATTTATTCACAATTTATGTCAGAACATGTCCCTAATAATTCACATTAAAATTCCACCGAGTCTCCATCATCCACAATACCCTCTAGTCCGTTACCTGAGCAACCTAAAAGTTCTGAAATTTATCCACCTCCAAGTCCAATCCAACAACATCAGAATCCACTACCTAATCCATCTTTATCCAATGAAAATATATCATCACCTCTTCCCATACATCATGCTTCCCCACATCATATAGTGACACGTTCACGCACTAGCATTCTTCATCCCAACAATTTCTAGATTTTCATCTTTTTTATTCTTCTAACCATCCAGTGTGCGCGTTTACGAGTAGGCTTACTTGTGTAGAACCAAGCAATTTCTTTCAAGCTATTTGTCACAAAAATGGAAGCAAGCTATGCAAGTGGAATTTGATGCACTTATGGCCAATAATACATGGAACCTTGTACCTCGACCTCCTGATCAGAACATTATTCGCACCAAATGGGTCTACAAGGTTAAACAGAAGGCAGATGGTAGTACAGACCGTTATAAAGCCTGGCTGGTGGCACGAGGTTTTCAATAGGTGGAAGGTATCAACTTTACCAAAACATTTAGTCATGTGATCAACCGTACGAGTGGTGCTAGCTATTTTAGTGTTCTTTGATTGGCCAGTTTTGCAATTTGACGTCTCTAATACCTTTTTGCATAGAACACTAGAAGAAGAGGTTTTTATTGAGCAACCTTGTGATTTTATTGATCCTATATATCCTGAGCATGTTTATCGCCTTAAGAAGACCCTCTATGGCCTTAAACGGGCACATCGGGCATGGTTTCTACGACTTTCCAATAGTTTACTTGATCTTGGATTTTTGGGATCCTCTGTTGATACTTCATTGTTTACTTTTCACCATGAAAAAGTTCATGTGTTTATTCTCATCTGTATGGATGATTTACTTATAACGGGATCGTGTCCTCTTTTTTTTCCAAACTCATACTATTCAGCTACAGAAGGAATTTGCCGTGAAGGCTCTTAATGATCTAGGATATTTTTTGGGAATTGAAGCATCTCGTAATGCACATGGGTTACATCTTCGGCAAAGCAAATATATTCTTGATGTTCTTCATCGTGCACGGATGGTGGGTGCAAAACCTTATTCATCACCTTGCATTTCAGGCAGTAAAGTTTCTTGTGTGACTGATGAACCTGTTCAAGATGTCACAGCTTACAGGCAGATTGTTGGGGTTCTTCAGTATTGTACTCTAACTCATCCCGAAATTGCCTATTCTATAAATTAGCTTTGCCAACATCTCCAATCAACTTTTGCTATCCACTGAAAGTCTGCAAAGCACGTTTCACGATATCTTAAAGGTACAATTGAACATGGTTTGTACTTTACAAAAGGGTCATTAAGCCTTCATGCGTACTGCGATTCAGATTGGGCAGGAGATCCTATTGATTGACGATCCACTACTGGGTATGGCATTTTTCTGGACCTTTGTTTAGTCTCTTGGTGTGCAAAAAAATAGAATGTTGTCTCTCGATCAAGCACGGAGGCTGAATACTGAGCATTAGCCATGGTTGTTACTGAATTGTATTGGATTCAGATGCTACTTAATGACTTACACATACCACTTCTTTTTCCTCCTACAGTTTGGTGCGATAATCAGAGTGCAATTGCACTTGCTGCTAATCCTATTTACCACGCCCGCACTAAACATATTGAGGTAGACTTTCATTTTATTTGGGAGAAGGTGATTAATAGAGATGTCGAAATTCGCTATATCTCTACCTTGGATCAAGTTGTAGATATTTTTACCAAATGCTTGACATCCTCTCAATTTCAATTCTTGAGAGACAAACTTATGGTCTGTAACCTTCCCATACGTTTGAGAGGGGATGTTAAGCAATCAATATCAGATCAACCTATCACAGATCACATTCCAGCAATCAGAGATCGTGTTCCAGCAATTAGATATAATTAGCCAAGTATAGTTTGATTTACTCTTTACAGGTTTTGTATTTTAGGAAAAACTCTTGTGCAATATCTTTGTATTCTTTGTAAGTTGTCTATATAATACATAGTTGTTGAAATATCAAGCTCAACTAATGGAAGATCAGCTGCAGCAGCATTAGCCAATATTAACTGATCAACAAGAAAAAAGCTACCGTTGGGAAGGCATAGAGCTGAATGATGACAGAGGGTAATACAATTCAGCAAATGGGACCACTATTTCTGTTAGAATATTTACGGTTGTTTTGCAATCTATCGATTATTATTTTAGCATAGATTTTATCCTTCTAGATTCTTGTCATTGTATTATAAATACCACATTGATGTAAAAAGTTAATCAATCAATTTAATGGAATCATTTTCTTCCACCATTGTTGATGTGTGCTATTTTATCTTTGGTAATTATTTAAGCTTTTCTTATATGGTATCAGAGCCTTCTTTGGCATAACACTACAATGGAATCAACAAATTCAGATCCAAATTCCATTCAAAATGTAGAGCAAAACCCAAATACAAATCCGGCACCAAATCCTAATGACCCCAGCAGTCCATATTACATTAGCAACAATGATAATTCTGGGGCAATATTGGTCACTCATGTTCTTGATAACACCAACTATTATGCCTGGGCAAGATCTATGAAAAGAGCCATTCGAATAAAAAACAAGCCTGGCTTCATTGATGGAAGCTTGTCTGAACCCTCAGATCCTAACAGCCCATTGATGGAGTATTGGCTTCGATGCAATGACATAGTCATTGCTTGGCTACAAAATACCATGGCAACTGATGAAAAATCATGTACATTATATGCTGACACAGCCAGAGAACTTTAGCTAGACTTAGAACACCAGCTAGCTCAGCAAAATGCCTCACGGATTTATAAAGTCAAGCAAGCTGTTGCCACCCTAATGCAGAATCAGGATACTATAAGTACATACTTCTCAAAATACAAAACTCTCCTTGATGAATTGATGAACTATGAGTCAATTCCTAATTGTACATGTGGGGGGCTGAAACATGTTGAAAATCAGTAAGGAGACTGGGTAATGAAATTTTTGATGGGCTTGAATGATTCTTACAAAGCAATCAAGGCTCAAATTCTCTTGGTCAAGCCTTTTCCTACTCTCAATGAAGTGTACTCCTTAATTCAACAAGAAGAGAAGAGGAGATAAATCTCAGCAGATCTCCCAACACCTGATTCGATAGCACTGATTACCAAAGGAATGTTCAATGAAGGAATGAAGCAAAATGGAATTATGCAAAGGAAATATTACTGTACCTTCTGCAAGATATCTGGACACTCAATAGAAAAATGCTTCAAGGCCAATCCCAACAAGCCGACTTGCAGCCACTGTCATATGCCAGGGCATTTTGTGGAAAAATGTTTTAAAATCCATGGATACCCTCCTGAACATAGGCTACATAAGAAGGGAAACTTCACAGCCAATCAGGTGTCCTTGCAGGGACAGGAAGGTGCTGAAAGTAGTAATCAAGTGATATTCACTCAAGAGCAGCAAGAACAACTTCTGGCTTTACTTAAATCTCAAAATGTTCAATGCCCCACTGCCTCGACAGACGCCCAAATTCCAAAACACTCTGGTATATCTTATTATCCATGTGTTTTTAACAGTAGAACTAAGAAAGATCATGATACACCATGGATAATCGATATGGGAGCAACAGACCATATGGTCTGTTGCACTTCCCTCTTCAGTTCCATCCAAGCCAGTATGGTCTGTTGCACTTCCCTCTTCAGTTCCATCCAAGCCAGAGCAAACTATTCAGTTCTCCTTCCAAATGGTGATTTGGTTAAAGTCACACATATAGGGACTGTACAAATCACAAAAAACCTGATTTTACAAAATGTGCTTTGTGTTCCATCTTTCTCTTTTAATCTGATTTCTACCAAAAAATTAACACAAATGTCTAAATGATGTCTTATATTTTTTCCTGAAAATTGCTTTGTGCAGGACCTTTTGACTTGGAAAACGACTGGAATTGGTGAAGTGAGGCAAGGTTTATACCATCTGCTACAATACCAAGTCTCTCCATCAGCCCTGACAGAAGCTTTTCCCCTTATTTTAAACAAAAGAACTATGTTAGCTGCTACTACCAGAACTGAGAAGTTTAATCTCTGGCACTAAAGGCTTGGACATCCATATCATTCTAGATTAGATTTAATAGGCATTGATGATATTCCTAAGTCTGCAAATGAACCGTGTCCTATATGTCCAATGGCCAAAATGTACAAGTTGCCCTTTTCTATTAGTCATCATAAATCCAAAAACAACTTTGATCTCATACATTGTGATATATGGGGACCTTGTAGTGAAACTAGCCATGATGGATCAAGGTATTTCCTATCCATAGTTGATGATTCTAGTAGATGCACGTGGGTTTATATGTTAAAATACAAGTCATATGCCACTGCTGCTTTGCAAGGATTTTGTGCTTTAATAAAAACTCAATTTCAATCACAAATAAAGGTTATTAGGAATGACAATGGAGGGGAGTTTGAGATGAAAGATTACTACCATAAAGAAGGAATCATGCATAAAAAAACTTGTGTTCAAACGCCACAGCAGAATGCTATAGTTGAAAGAAAGCATCAACACATACGTAATGTTGCTAGAGCCTTGAGGTTTCAAAGTGGTATTCCAATAAAGTATTGGAATGATTGTGTCCTAACTTCTGTTTATCTTATAAACAGGACACCTTCACCCCTATTGAATGATCACGCCTTTTGAAATGCTCTTCAAACATAAACCAGACTATACACGCCTTAGAGTTTTTGGATGTCTTGCTTTTACATCCACCTTGACCAATCACAGAGGCAAGTTTGAACCAAGCGCCAAAATGTTTGTATTTCTAGGCTATCCTTTTGGAATAAAAGGATATAAGCTCCTTGACTTTGAAACAAAAAGGGTATTTATTTCAAGAAATGTGGTGTTCCATGAAAGCATTTTTCCTTATAAAAGTAACAGTGCATATAAGGAAACAAAACTGCCACAACCTAACTCTATCAGAACTGATCTTCATCCCCACATCCCTTCGACTATTTTTAATGAAGTAGGAGAAATAGAGTCAGGAACCAATTATTCTAACTCCAGTCAAAGTCATGAGACTAGTAATCAACCTGCAGCATCACCTCTGCTAACCTCTCGAGAGTAAGAATCAGAGTCAGAATCCACCCACAATACCATAAATGAGCACTCTGTCCTTCGTAGATCTTCAAGAGCCAAGAAAATACCTACTTACCTAGAGGACTATATTTGCCAATAGACCTCACGTCATTCACCACAGAAGTTGGAAAAGCAAAGGGGCCTCATTCCTTCAGGTAATGCCTTTCCTCTCAATGCTACTTTATCATACCATAGGCTTTCAAACAAACACAAGACTTTTGTTGCATCTATATCTTCTCACACTGAACCTGAAACATACCAAGAGGCACTTTCCTCACCTAAATGGTGTAAAACAATGAATGATGAGATTGCTGCTCTTGAAATGAATAAAACTTGGACTATAACAGATCTTCCAGCTGGTAAGAAAGCTATTGGATGCAAGTGGGTATATAAAGTTAAGTATAAGGCAGATGGGAGTGTGGAAAGATACAAGGCTAGGCTTGTGGCAAAAGGATATACACAGCAATAAGGATTAGATTACCATGAAACATTTTCGCTTGTAGCCAAGATGGTGACTGTTAGAACTTTGCTTGCAATGGCAGCTGTTAAAGGATGGCATTTACATCAATTTGATGTAAACAATGCTTTCTTACATGGTGATTTAAATGAGGAGGTATATATGGAAGTACCTCCTGGACATCCCAATGAAGGAAACTCAAAGGTGTGTAAGTTGATCAAAAGCTTATATGGGCTCAAACGGGCATCTAGACAATGGTATTCCAAACTTTCAACCTTTATTATTAAGCAGAGGTTCACTCAATCAAAGGCTGATTATAGCCTTTTTACAAAGTCTACTGGTGATTCATTCATTGGAATCCTCGTTTATATGGATGATATAATTGTGGTAAGTAACAATATGAACAACATTGATTCCCTCTAAGTTTTACTTGACAGGAAGTTTATGATCAAGGACTTGGGGACATTAAAATACTTCTTGGGAATAGAAGTTGCAAGATCTGATATGGGGATTTACATTTGCTAACGGAAATATGCCTTAGACATATTATCCGATTCAGGAAAGATAGGATGCACACCAGCTAGAATACCTCTGGATCAAAACGTGAAGATCTCTAAATCTGATGGAGAGGCAATCTCTGATCCGACAGTTTATAGGAGACTTATTGGTAGATTGTTATATCTAACCATCACTAGGCTTGATCTTTCATATTCAGTTCAGCTACTTAGTCAGTTTATGAGTGATCCTCGAGTTACTCACTTAAATGTTGTCTATAAATGCTTAAGATACATCAAGAGAGCTCCAGGACTGGGACTATTATTTTCTAGTAGCTCAAATTTGCAACTCAATGCTTTTAGTGATTCAGATTGGGGATCATGCCTAGATGCTCGAAGAAGTGTCACAGGATATTGTGTTTTATTGGATCTTCTCTAGTATCTTGGAAATCCAAGAAGCAAGGCACAATATCCAGGTCTTCAACAGATGCAGAGTACATGGCAATGGCAAACGTGTGTTGTGAATTAACTTGGATCAGATATCTTCTTCAAGACTTAAAAATTGATCATCCACAAGCTGCTAATCTGTTTTGTGATAATAAATCAGCCTTATACATTGCAGCAAACCCAGTCTTTCACGAAAGAACAAAACACATAGAGCTAGACTGCCATCTTATAAGCGAGAAAATTTAAGAAGGAAGTATAGTTACTAAGCAACTCAGTAGCAATCTTCAAGTTGCAGACATATTGACTAAAGCTTTAAATTCATTTCAGTTTTATCAACACATGGACAAGATGGGAGTTTTTGACATCCACTCTCCATCTTGCGGGGGGATGTTGAAATATCAAGCTCAACTCATGGAAGATCAGCTACAGCAGCATCAGCCAATATTAACTGATCAACAAGAAGAAAGCTATCGTTGGGAAGGCATAGAGCTGAATGATGACAGAGGGTAGTACAATTCAGCAAATGGGACCACTATTTCTGTTCAGCAAATGGGACCACTATTTCTGTTAGAATATTTACTGTTGTTTTGCACTCTATTGATTATTATTTTAACATAGATTTTATCCTTCTAGATTCTTGTCCTTGTATTATAAATACCACATTGATGTACAAAGTTAATCAATCAATTTAATGGAATCATTTTCTTCCACCATTGTTGTTGTGTGCTATTTTATCTGTGGTAATTAATTAAGCTTTTCTTATAATAATGTACAGCAGGCTATAACATATTGGTTAAACTTCTTATTCCATTATTCTTTCACTTAATCCAACACAGTGTACTATAAGTACCTGTATAGTAAACTTTTAAGCTCACAAAAATCATCATCGGTGATGATAAATATTGAAGTTGAAACAAATGCATAAAAATGTACAACTTCTGGTTTTTGACTCCAGTCGCTTGAGATATTATATTTCCAAAGGTGAATAGTTACTACTCTTTTTACTACACCTCACTTATTTGCTATTATTTTAAGCAAAACAACACATATTTTTAACATGAAATCTAGACAAGTAACTAACTGTAGTTCAAATTCCCTCACTCTAACTCAATTATAAAAGATTACATACGTGTCAAGTTTTTGATAAAAGATAGACAATGATTCACATGAAACGAGATAAAATAAATACATAAATTTCTACCCAAATTCCTTTTACACGTTAGGATGATAATCGCCCATAGATTGGCATGAAAGAGAAGGCTCGCGTTCCAAATCAGGTGAGGTTATTGTTCTATCAAAAAATCTGTGGCAGTGAAGTTGACCTTTTTCTTTGCAGAAAAATAATGGCAGCAGAATAGTTGACTTTTATCTTGCATTCAAGACAGTCAAACGTCGAAATTTTATTAAATTTCTTGGCATGCAAAAGGATAAAGATTTTTTAAATTGAATTTTGGACTCACGCAATTTAAACCATTGATATAAATTGTTGGTGGGTTGTTCACCGAACTGTAACCAGCCACAAGATCCAATCCAAACCCCTGATTTCAAGAAAAAGTATAAACAAGTTTTTGGCTTAATAATTCTGCATTTCTTTTATCCCACGATTCATTTATGAATGAATTTTCAATAAAGTTATAAGCAAATTCTTGGCTTTATTTACTGCATTTTCTGTTGGAAATGGGTCAAGTTTGACCAATAATTCGGGTGGGACCCGATATCCGTTTTGTGCGGGTCAATGGTCAAACGCCTTCTACTCCGCGAGTAGATATTCGAGATATATTTAATATCACAAAACCATTTCCGGATGAATGAGAAATTAATGATAGAAGTTGGCAACTTGAAAGTAAAAATCCTGAAATTTAAAATCAAGTGTGGGAACTTAATCCCACATAGGAAGTTGAAAGAATTTTGAACCAATTAATATACCTCAAGTTTGGATATGGGTTTGGGCCCCAAGGGGTACCAATAGTCTTTGAAAGGGGGAAGTCTTAGACAGTGTCTAGACTAGTCCAAAGCCCACACGCGCGCGCCGCCGCCGCCGTCCGTCCGACCGGTCGGCTCGGCTCGGCACAGCACGAGTCGGGTCGGGTCGTGGTTGGTTCCTATATTCTTTTTGGACAAAATAAATTAAAATTATTTATTTAATTTATTTTTATTTTCGAAAATTGATTAAGTGAAAAGGTGTGTCTTTTCTAATCTATTCGAAACTGTTTGGACTAAAACGGACACAAACCAATAGTTGTGTCTATTCAGGAATAACTTTCAAAGAGTTGCAACTCTTGGCCTGCAACTTTTGGAAATCTATAAATAGGACCCCGGTTTCCGAATTTCATTCATTCAAAAATCATAATTCTCTTGTCTTGCGTTCTGCATAACTAAAATATTTTTCCCGTTCATTGAGAGAGTACGAAACGTTTTACGTTCATTTGTTCTTGCTGTTAGAATGCTTCTACACCGCAAGTGAAAGATTGTTGTATCTTGGGAGGCGATTGGCGTCAACTGTAAGCACCGTAGCAGGCCAAAATCGTCTTAAGGAAATAGAGTCGAACTCTAACCTCAATCTACTGTTTTCTGCAATTTTGTTTAGCGTTTATTCGGTTTGCCATTTCCTTCTCTTCGTTTTTATTTTTGTTATATAAGTCGCATGCTATATAATGTTTCTAACAATCTTAAGACGATTTTTGGTTAGTTTGTTTTATTATTTGCATGCATTTATATAATTCGAATTTAGCGTAACTTTATAATCTGTTTGCATGTATTTATTAATTTTTGTTTACATGCATAAACTGATTATTTAACGTCATCTATTTTAAATCCGGCTTTGCATAATTCATATTAATTACATAATAGTATTTATACATATTGTGTTTGACCCAACGTTATATCTTTATAATCTATTAATCGATTATTTATAATCATTGCCATACTTTGATTATAATTATTTATATTCTGTTTTCGTAACAGAAATGGATGTAACAAGTGGAAGTAATGTAATTTCCCCTATTGGAACCAACAATACTACGGTTCCACCTATGGCTGTTCCTGTTCACACCACTCCGGTTTCACATGGAGAAAAACCGGAAAAATTCAGTGAAATGGATTTCAAAAGATGGCAACAAAAGATGCTATTTTACTTAACCACACTGAATTTGGCAAAGTTCGTAACTGAGGATGCTCCGGCAGTTCAAGAAGGACCAAACAACAGGGAGTCCCTTATCGCTTTGGACGCATGGAAGCACTCAGACTTCTTATACAAAAACTATATTCTCAATGGGCTGGACAATACACTATATGGTGTTTATAGTGCTATGAAATCTACAAAAGAACTTTGGGAGTCTTTGGAGAAAAAATACAAAACGGAGGATGCTGGTACAAAGAAGTTTATTGTTGGAAAATTTCTCGACTACAAAATGGTAGATTCCAAGACTATTATTAGCCAAGTTCAAGAATTGCAGGTTCTTTTTCATGACATACATGCTGAAAACATGACTGTCAGTGAATCATTCCAAATGGCTTCCATAATTGAGAAACTCCCTCCTCTGTGGAGAGATTTCAAAAATTATCTCAAGCACAAATGGAAGGAAATGAATCTAGAAGAATTAATTGTTCGGCTAAGGATTGAAGAAGATAATAAGAAATCAGAAAAGAAATCTGGAGGACAGTTTGTGCAAGAAAAGGCAAACATGGTGGAATCTAGTTTAAAGAAGAACAAGAAAAGAAAGTTTTCTGGTGATGTTCCTAAGAAGGACAATAAGAAGAATGCTAAGAAGTTCAAAGGCAGCTGCTACAACTGTGGAAAAACTGGACATCGTGCTAGTGAATGTCGCAATCCAAAGAAGCAGAATGCTCAAGCACACATGACTGAAGGAGATACCTTATCCAATGATATACAAGAACTGAACTTGTCTGCTGTTGTATCTGAATGCAACAATATTGGAAATCCCAGGGAATGGTGGGTAGATACTGGAGCTACCCGTCACGTTTGTGCCGACAAAGGGATGTTCTCTAATTATAATGCCATCAATGGAGAACATTTATTTATGGGAAACTCATCAAGATCAAAAGTAGAAGGACAAGGAAAGGTGGTGCTGAAAATGACTTCGGGCAAGGAACTCGTCCTCAACAATGTGCTGCATGTGCCCGACATTCGCAAAAATCTTGTATCCGGGGCTTTACTTAGTAAACATGGTTTTAAATTAGTCTTTGTGGCTGATAAATTTGTACTCACCAAAAATAATGTATATGTGGGGAAAGGTTACTTGAGCGATGGGATGTTCAAAATGAACGTCCTCACTATTGTACCAAAAACTATGAAAAAATAATACATCTTCTTCTGCTTATATCGTTGAGTCTTCTTGTTTATGGCACAATCGATTAGGACATGCAAACTTTAAATCTGTTCGTAAATTAATGAACTTAAAGTTACTCCTTCTTTACAATTTGATCCTAACCATAAATGCGAGATTTGTGTTGAGGCTAAATTAGCCAAAGCTCCTTTTCATTTTGTTGAAAGGACTACTACACCTTTAGAATTGATTCATAGTGATATCTGTGACTTAAAATTTGTGCAAACTAGAGGTGGTAAAAAGTACTTTACTACTTTTATTGACGATTGCACAAAATATTGTTATGTCTATCTTTTAAGAAGTAAAGATGAGGCCTTAAATGTTTTCAAACAGTATAAGAATTAAGTTGAAAATCAACTTAGCAAACGAATAAAGATTATTCGAAGTGATAGAGGTGGAGAATATGGAGCACCGTTGAAGAATTTTGTTCTACTTTTGGAATTATTCATCAAACAACGGCGCCTTATTCACCTCAATCAAATGGCGTTGCTGAACGTAAAAATCGAACTCTTAAAGAGATGATGAACGCTATGTTGATAAGTTCTGGTTTGCCTCAGAATTTGTGGGGGGAAGCTATCCTCTCTGCAAATGTCATTCTTAATAAAATACCTCAAAAGAAAAAGGATGAAACTCCGTATGAGCTATGGAAAGGTCATAAGCCTACATATAAACACTTAAAAGTGTGGGGGTGTTTGGATAAAGTAGAAGTACCTAAGCCTAAACAAATTAAAATTGGGCCTAAAACTATTGATTGCATATTTATAGGATATGCTCATAACAGTAGTGCATATCGGTTCCTTGTTCATAAGTCAGACATTTCAGATGTACACGAAGGTACTATTATTGAATCTAGGAATGCTGCATTTTTTGAAAATATATTTCCATGTAAGGAAAAGAACGAAATAAGTTCAAATAAGCGGACTTATGATACTGCAAATAATGGACATCTAAACGATGAAGATGAACTTAGACGCAGTAAAAGGACTAGAACTTCTACATCTTTTGGTCCAGATTTTCTAACTTATATGGTAGAAAATGATCCAAAGACATTTAGTGAAGCAATGTCTAACCCAGAAGCTCCATTTTGGAAGGAAGCTATTAATAGTGAGATAGAATCTATTATGTCAAATCACACTTGGAAATTGGTTGATCTTCCACCTGGAAATAAACCTCTAGGATGCAAGTGGATTTTCAAGAAAAAGTTAAAGTCGGATGGATCTATTGATAAATATAAGGTCCGGTTGGTAGCAAAAGGCTATAGACAAAAAGAAGGCCTTGACTTCTTCGATACCTACTCACCAGTTACAAGGATTACTTCTATTAGAGTCCTTATTGCAATTGCTGCATTACATAATCTTGAAATCCATCAAATGGACGTAAAAACCGCGTTCTTGAATGGCGAGTTAGAAGAAGAAATTTACATGGAACAACCTGAAGGGTTTAAGCTCCTGGACAGGAGAAAAAGGTGTTTAGACTCGTTAAATCTTTGTATGGGTTAAAACAAGCTCCAAAGCAATGGCACCAAAAGTTTGACAAAACAATGCTGTCAAATGGTTTTAAAATTAACGAGTGTGATAAATGTGTTTATATTAAAAACACACCTAATGCATATGTCATTGTGTGCCTATATGTGGATGATATGCTAATTATGGGAAGCAACCATACTATGATCATATCTACTAAGAAAATGTTGACAAAACACTTCGACATGAAGGATATGGGTGTAGCAGATGTAATTTTAGGAATTAAAATCTCTAAAACACCTAATGGACTTGTTCTATCACAATCTCATTACGTTGAGACTGTTCTTAAGAAATTTGATATCTATGATGAAAGTCCAGTTAAAACACCCATAGACGTAAGTCTACATTTGGCCAAGAATAAAGGTGAACCCGTATATCAATTAAAATATTCTCAGATTGTTGGTAGTCTGATGTATATTATGAACTGCACGCGTCCGGACATTGCGTATGCAGTTAATAAACTAAGTAGATTCACTAGTAATCCAAGCAATGACCATTGGAAGGCGTTGAATAGGGTACTTCGATATTTAAGATATACCTTAAATTTTGGATTACATTACACCAGATATCCAGTAGCATTAGAAGGATATTGCGATGCAAATTGGATATCTGATACGAAAGACTCTAAGTCCACAAGTGGTTATGTTTTTATCATTAGTGGCGCAGCTGTGTCCTGAAAATCCTCTAAACAAACATGTATTGCTCGATCAACAATGGAATCAGAGTTTATAGCTTTGGATAAAGCTGGAGAAGAAGCAGAATGGCTTCGTAACTTCTTAGAGGATATTCCATGTTGGCCTAAACCAGTACCTTCTATTAGTATCCATTGCGACAATCAATCGGCTATCGGAAGGGCACAAAATAGTATTTATAATGGTAAGTTGAGACATATTCGTCGTAGACACAATACCATTAAGCAGTTGATCTCAAATAGTGTTATTTCTATTGATTACGTAAAATCAAAAGAGAATCTCGCGGATCCGCTTACTAAAGGCTTACCAAGAGATCAAGTATACTGCTTATCGAAGGGAATGGGATTAAAAGCCCACTACGCATGAAGTCTTTGTAATGGTAACTCAACCTTGTTGACTGGAGATCCCAAGACCTTGGTTCAATGGGACAACTAAGTTATGAAGATTCAGTTGAGCACTTAGGAGTAAAAATCCTATCCATTCCTACGATAAATAAAGTGCGTTCTGCAGAGTGTGTGAGGTTAAGTCTTAACTTTTAATGATTCCTATAGCTTGAATATATCAAGTGGAATAAGGCAGAATACTCTTAATAGGAGATCACCTATACAAGTGAGAAGTGGGGCCGCTCCTATGAGAATTATGGGGCTTGAATTCTCTAAAGCACTTATGAAACCCAAGAGTTGTTCAAGGCCAAAATGAACACAACCATGAGAACCTAAGAAATTGTTAGGAAGGTTATTGTGTGGGTGCTATTGTCTTGGTTTACACCAACGGCTGGACGGTTCAAGACATCACGTTCACCGACTAGCCAAGTAAATCCGATAGTATTTCACTAAGGCAGGTTCAAAGCCGCAAGCTACCTCTCCTGATACAATAACTTTCCGTTTGTACTCTCTCTAGTGTCTGCATTTCATTTGCATAGTTTCGGTAATTTCCATTCATGTGGGGGATTGTTGGAAATGGGTCAAGTTTGACCAATAATTCGGGTAGGACCCGGTATCCGTTTTGTGCGGGTCAATGGTCAAACGCCTTCTACTCCGCGAGTAGATATTCGAGATATATTTAATATCACAAAACCATTTCCGGATGAATGAGAAATTAATGATAGAAGTTGGCAACTTGAAAGTAAAAATCCTGGAATTTAAAATCAAGTGTGGGAACTTAATCCCGAGCAAAGTTCATTTTTCTTCATCACAAACTGAATTTTTCTCTACCCTTTTTGCACATCTTTCAATTTACAATCGCAAAATTCTGAAAATTCCATTAAACTAACAGCAACCCACAATTTTTTATGCAAAAATCAGTAAAGAGTTTCAAGTTTTTGAGTTCGATTCATTGGATTTGTTAGGTTTTTTATCTTTTCTTGAGAAATGGATATATATGTAACATTGCTGTTTTTCGTTGCTGTCACTTGTTATCTACTATGGTTCACTTTCATTTCCAAGTCATTGAAAGGCCCACGTGTTTGGCCAGTGCTGGGCAGTCTCCCAGGCCTTATCGAAAACTCTGAGCAGATGCACGAGTGGATTGTCGATAATCTCCGCGCGTGTGGTGGAACGTACCAGACATGTATATGTGCCATACCTTTCTTGGCCAGGAAACAAGGCCTTATGACAGTCACTTGTGATCCCAAGAATTTAGAGCACATCTTGAAAACCCGGTTTGATAATTATCCGAAAGGTCCAACTTGGCAAGCCGTTTTTCATGATCTACTCGGCCATGGGATTTTCAATTCGGATGGTGATACGTGGCTTGTTCAAAGAAAGACGGCCGCCCTCGAGTTCACGACACGTACCCTACGTCACGCTATGGGAAAGTGGGTGAACCGGGCCATCAAGAATCGGTTTTGTCCGATTCTCAAAACAGCTCAACTCGAAGTCAAGCCGGTTGATTTGCAAGATCTATTGCTTCGGCTCACTTTTGATAACATATGTGGCTTGGCTTTTGGGAAGGACCCAGAAACTCTTGCGCCTGAGATGCCGGATAATAGCTTCGCCTCCGCATTTGACCGAGCCACCGAGGCATCATTGCAGCGGTTTATTTTTCCTGAAGTTGTATGGAAGCTGAAGAAATTGCTACGGCTCGGAATGGAAGTCAGCTTGAGCCGGAGTCTCGTAAACGTGGACAAGTATTTGTCCAGCATAATCAAGACACGTAAGCTCGAGCTGATGAATAAGCAAAAAGATGCCAATCCACATGATGACTTGCTATCAAGATTCATGAAGAAAAAAGAGTCCTACTCAGACAAATTCTTGCAACAGGTGGCGCTCAATTTCATCCTAGCTGGACGGGACACTTCATCCGTCGCACTGAGCTGGTTCTTCTGGTTGGTCATGCAAAATCCAAGGGTCGAAGAGAAAATTCTACGTGAAATATGCACCGTTCTGATCGATACACGCGGGATCGACATAGAATCTTGGGTTGATGATCATTTAGTATACGAAGAAGTCGATCGCTTGGTATACCTAAAAGCAGCATTATCTGAAACACTCCGGTTGTACCCTTCGGTGCCTGAGGACTCCAAGCATGTCGTGGCAGATGACACATTGCCAGACGGTACATTTGTCCCTGCAGGATCATCGGTTACATATTCAATATATTCGGCTGGACGAATGAAGTCCACGTGGGGTGAGGATTGCCTAGAGTTCAAGCCAGAAAGATGGTTATCCCCTGAAAGCAAGAAGTTGACAATGCATAACTCTTACAAGTTTGTCTCCTTCAACGCTGGTCCAAGAACATGTTTAGGCAAGGACTTGGCCTACTTACAAATGAAGTCGATAGCGGCAGCAGTGCTGCTTCGCTACAGGCTGACGGTGGTGGCCGGCCACAAAGTGGAGCAAAAGATGTCATTGACATTGTTCATGAAGTATGGCCTCAAAGTGAATGTCCATCCAAGGGATCTAACATCTATAGCATCAAGTATTATGAAAGAAACACAAGTTGTCACTAGTAACGAAAAATGTCGTATAGGTGGCGATGCCGGTGGCATTGGCCGTGGGATTGGTGTTGACATGGTGGTTGAAGTGATCTAAGGTGGTGGTTGATATGTTTCTACTTTCCGACATGAAAATTTATGGGAAAAGAAGTCACATAGAATGAGAAGGTGAGTAATGTTGAAGACTAGTTGTTTTTATTATGCCTCTTTTTTTCTTTTTTCTTTTTTTTTTTCCTCTCTTTTGTGAAGCCAATAATACCTCTTGTTTCCCTTTTGTCACGTATTCTTTTAGAAACTCTTGTTTGTTATTTAGTTTCAGATGATATATAGATTCTTTATATTTGTTGTTTATTAATGCTGACCTTTAATAATTCGTTCTTTAGTTGGCATAAACTTCATAGCATAGAAAAGAATGCAAATAAATGTATCCACTACAAAACCAAAAAAGAACACAAATCTCGCCAAGCAAACAATTGACATGTTAAAACACAGAATTAATAAAACCAACATATTCTGATGGCCTATTGTTGCTATGGGTCTAATTACATTTAGGCTATGTTTGATAGCCATGATTTTGCCTAGAACTAGGAAAATAATTTTCATTCTCTCTATTTTGACTTGTTTGATAGTCAATAATTTCCCTAGAAAATGTTTTCCCACCCCATTACTCGCGCGCCCCAAATGCCTTCGAATTCATGAAAATGTTTTCCCACCAATTTTGTCAAAAAAAAAAAAAAATTGGCAATGTTAACAAATTTCATAACCAATTATAAAAAAAAAAAATTCAATTTAATGGACAATTTTCATATAAAACGAAGTCAAACGAACACTAAATTTTGATGAAAAAATAGTGAAAAATAGTTTTCGAGCAAAAAAAATTTTTTTTTTTTTTTTACTTTTTGGCAATGTTAACAAATTTCATAATCAATTGTAAAAAAAAAAAAAATCATTTTAATGGATAATTTCCATGTAAAATAAAGCCAAACGTGAACAAAAAAATCCAAAATTTCAAATTTTTCCCAGGTGAAAAATTATACCAATCAAATACACTTGAAATCATTTTCCCTGCAAAACATTTTCTAGGCAAATCATTTCCCGATAAAATATTTTTTTTCCATCAATTTTCCACTCTTGCAATCAAACGCACCCTTAGGGCATGTTTGATTGCCTTTTTTTTTTCCATGGAACTTGGAATTTAATTTCCTTTTCCCTCCAATTGACATGTTTGATGAGTAAAATTTGGAGGGGAAATGGTTTTCTTGGCCAAGGCTCACGTGCCTTCTTTTCCATTTTATTTTTTTTGTTTTTAATTTTTTAAATTTTTTTGCAATGGAAACAAATTTCATACCAAATTGTAAATAAAAAAAAATCACTTTAATGGACAATTTCCATGTAAAACAAAGTCAAGCGAATATTAAACTGATGAAAAAAATAATTTTTTAGGAAATATTTTTTTTTCACTTTTTTTTTTTTTTTACTTTCTGTCAATGGAAACAAATTTTATAACCAATTGTGGAAAAAAAAAATAGCACTTTAATGTACAATTTCCATGTAAAATAAAACTAAACGAACACAAAATTTAAAAAAATTTCGGATGGAAAATTATACTAATCAAACACACTTAATTAACAATTCCCTGCAAAATAACTTTCCCTGAAATTCATTTTCTTTTCACCTATTTTCCACACTTGCAATCAAACGCATCTTTAGTGCTTGATTGTTAAAAAATTTCTAAAATTTTTATCAACTTTTCAACCGGTCAAACTTTAATTTTAACTACACACCCCCAATCTTCGTGTAACAATTGATGGAGAGGCGAAAAAAATTCATGTAATTGTTGCATAAAACGCAATCATATCTCATAGGCAGTCTGACTTTGTGTTTTGGTAATAATAGAGAAGTACATCTTTGCAACTATTAAGCAGCTCATTATGGAATTGCATTCTGGGAAATTTTAATTTTACAATTATTCTACTCTACCAGATTTTGGCTCACGGATTTTGTACAGACTATCTCACATGAGGTGGGTCCCGAGAACCTAACTCATTAAAAAAACCCCCCAAAAATGTTAAAACACCCACCCACCCCATCTCACATGGCTGTGCTAGGTCTTTTACAGACCTGGCACAGCAGCTCGATCCTTAATTTTCATAGCATGGCCTACTTTTGTCATTTTTCTTTAGTTGAAGGCCAATAATATCTTATAGGCCTTTCGATTATTGCAAGGAATACAACAAATCCAAATCTATGACAATTTGATTTAGCAACCTCCATTCTGTTGTATCTAGAGATATAAAACGGTCTGTGTGGGCCCCCTCGGCCGAGGACTAGCACAGTCTGCAATTTTCAGGTAACCGGCCCTGCCCAAGCAGATGGCCAAAGAGTAATTAATTACATTCCAGCTTATCTATCAATTGAAACACACCAACAAAAATGTAAGGAAAACAGAAATCATATTCTCCACAGAACAAAATGTCGGGAAGTTCAGTATTGAAGCACCTTATGAGTTAAAGAAAACACTAGTCGGGAAGTTCTCCCATTAACATTCACAGATTTGACTATCTCGGCATAAGCTTAGTGTAGGAAGCATCAAAGCAACCTGCGGGATGTTTCCCCTATCTGAGAGTCATCAAGAGCAACAGTCCAGGCGATCCAACATGGTAAAAAGTACGTAAATATTTGTGTTCTATTCTTATTTACTTGCTCCTCCTTTTCAATCCCGTAGGTATTCATTGCTGTTGTTTTTATGCCCATCGTGTCTTTTTGCTGTATCTGTGTAGCTAGCTAGCAGATCTTCCTCTAGTTTCCTGGCAATCTAGTCCAGAATTTTCTCTCCAGTGGAGAAGAAGTTCCACACCAATGTGCCTATGATGTACAGTACAACAGCCACCTTGAACACGTCATCCCATGAACCTGCAAAGTTATAATTCAAGAATCAATTGAAATGAGAAACCAGGAGTCAATTTTAATTACAATGCAGAAAACAAGCATGCACAAAAATGAAGTACGGGGTTTGGTTGTACCCTTTTGGAGTATGTATCCAGTTGCAACGGTACCAAATACGCCAGCCAGGACACCGGCTGTATTAGATAGTCCCAACAGTACTCCCTGCAATATAGAAGCACATTTTTCAACTTAAGGTAAAAAGAAAACATAGTATACTATTGTCAGCATGATAAGTGGGAAACAGTCGGCTACTTAGTGAAAAGGACTCCCAAAAATTGGAAAATCTATCCAAATCCTAGCTATAACAATTTATGAAACCAAAATTGACATGATAGGTAAAAGACAAATTTGGGACCAAGAGACATCACATCTTCAGGTTTCTTGCAAGTTCAACTCTCAAAAAGTATTAAAAAAATCTCTTTTCTTCTAAGATAGATACAGATTGGAACCAGGTGGATATTTTGTATATTATACACCTTTTTTGCTGTATGGAAAGATAAGAAATAACTCACAGCATAACGAGGCCCGATATCTTGGTGATTGGAGTACAGTCCAGACTGAGAGAATGCATCAGATCCCTTTGGAAGAAGCACAAACAATTTATATTTAGTTAAGCGATTCAAAGAAAATAGTCAAATTATGTGTTAGCAAAACAGCTCATACCTGACTGCATGCCATGCATAGCACAGCTAGAGCAGGTGTCTTCACATGCTTAAGCTGTGTTAGAAAGAATGCAGGGCCTAAAAACCCAATTGACTGCATTATCTGTAGCAGTAACGGAGAGTCATTCCAGGAATGGGGAAGATATGATATACCAACATTTGACCATGAAATATCAGACATAATACTGTCTGCTAGGCTGCACTTACGCAGACACGCGACGCGGACACTGACACAGACATGAAAACGAGCACGAACATGAACGTGGACACGGCGATACGGGATTTTCTAGAAAGTAGGACACAGATGTTGGGGATGCGTCGATCTAAATTCATTAAAATTTTAACATTTTATAATAATTTTTTTAGAATTAAGCTACTTGTAGATCACTTTTATATATCATGGATGACATTCCATGATGTGTAAAAATCGAGGCCATTGATTGTTGTGTTGTTAAAATGAATGACAAAACTGTGTGTCACATCATGGAGTGTTAACAAAGCTGTCAACCATGATGTAAGTATAGCAAAACTGAATTTTTTATGCCTTTCACATATTACACGGCACAGGACATGTCAAACACTTGCCCGAAGAGTGTACTTAAAGTATCCTTGAGCTTTGGAAAATTAAAAAATATATTTAAAAAATAGGAAACAGTATGTGGCTATTTGGAGGAGTACACACCGACCTACTAGGAGTGTCCCTGCTTCATAGAATGTCTGCCTAATTTAACCTTTGGAAAAAAAAATTCAAGCAGGCAGAGACTTCTAGTAAATATATTGACAGCACGATTTAACACCATTAAAGCGGGCTTGCTAATTCAGAGATTCAAAAAAAATTAAATGCTTGCCTTACGAACTGATGTAATTGAAAGACCTTTGCTGATAAGGGTGTCTGCAATCCAACCACCTATATTAGCAAACACGGCCATGGTCAGCCATGGAAGCACACAGAGCAGTCCAGATTCAGTGAGGTTGAACTTCAACACCTAAGAAAACCATCACAATCAAATGAAAAATAATTAGTTTTCTCGTTGGATTAGCTTAGTTTTTGAACCCCGGAATCACATCCACTGGAGCATTTCCACCATTATGTCTCTTGATATATCATGTAATTTGGAGTTCTACTTCGAAAAACTAGTTCAATTTTACATGCCCCAAGATGAGATAACTAGTGGAGATGCTGGAGAAGTTGATCAACACGTAAATATTAGCATATGGCAGATAAATGAGGGAACTTTTTATAACAAAGATTTCATGCTCAAATTTGATAAATGGAAACTCCTTGGTAGTTATGAATCATAATATGATGGAAAGGTAACACAAAATAACTTCTTGGTTCTAACCCTGAAGTTCAGAATGTCCACATTGATAAAAAATTTAGGAAAGCGAATAAAGAATGGTTCAAAGATCTTTTTGCAGAACCTCTCACTTTGCTGTAGTCATATAATGTACTCCCTTGTTGTCATATTTTCTCTTTAGTTGTATTGAAATAACAAACACCTTAGATTTTTTTGATAAACAGTAACTCAACTTTGTGTACACGGTTGCCATGGGGTATGCACTGGATAATTGACTGGTACATTAATCGGGAGAAATTTGAAACAGTTCATCTTAATAGACATATTAATAAAAAATGTATGTTCCCACATACAAGCACATTTGTAATGCTAGTTAGAAATGATTTACTTCTGCATTTTTAGACTTCCAGTGATATTAACATCTAGATGGACAAAAAGTTTATCAAAACAGATTATCTCCATCGGTTGCAGATCATTCGATAGATAAGCATACCTGGTTATAGTAAGTAGGCATCCACGTCAAAAGAATGAATGTACCCCAATTATGACAGAAATGGGAGATAATAAGAGCCCAGACAGGTGCCTTGGATAAAATTCTTTTCCATGGAATTTCAGAGACAGGTTCCTTCTGTGTGCTGCCTCCCAATATTAGTTTCTTTTCCTCTGCACTCAGTTCTGGATCTTCTTCTGGTGAACTGTGTGCCTACAAGTTAAAATTTAGGACTTCAAAACGAATTTTGTGATGCTTCGAATTCTACATGAACATATTGACTTTCTTAAAACTCTGCTCAACCTTGAGAAGAATTATATCAGGGTTATTTACCTCCTTTCTCTGGTTTTGGAAATAGAAGTGCTTCTTATCATGTTTGTGAAGAATATTATAAATTGTATTATAATAAACTTGTTTCTATTACAAACTAGAAGACCCTATTTATAGGGTTAGAAATAACTGTAAAAGGAAATAAACATAAAAGGAAATATTACGTAATCTACTACTAAGGAAAGTAAATATTATAATCGCAATCTTTGACGATCTCTGTAATCTTATTTTATATTCTTGACATCCCCCCTCAAATTGATGCTGGTAAAAGTATCAATTTGCAATCATGAACTGACGACGACGACGATACTTGTCCACGAAGAAGAAATCCAAATCAAAGCAACCAACGACGAAAATTACTGACGACGAGAGACCAAGAACAACAGAGAACTACTCCAAAACGACGTCAAGAACACTCCAAAGAAACGACGAGAAACCACGAGAAACTACGAGAAGACGACGAGAACGCATACTCCCCAAGAAGAATTTCCAAAAGAAATTCACGACGTGCGCTGACACACGCCAAAATACCGGCCAAAAAACTACGAGATGAGAAACTCAAATTTCGGATACTCCGAACCAACACTAAACCAAATTCCAGATAAACTGGACCAAATATCAGATAAACTGAACCAAATTTAACGGAACCAAATTCCAGATAACCTGGACCAACAATACAAACAACTGTAGGGTTTAAACGAAGAACGTGAAAGTCATAACCAGACTTACGAACATTTGTAGTACTGTCATACGAACAATAACCAATAACCAGAAGCAGATCTGAAATTAGCAGATTGAACACTGACCAAAAACCAACCGGATGAACAGTAACCGGATGAACAGTAACCGGATGAACAGTGTCGGCGGTGAACAGTAACCGGATGAACAGTACCCGCGCGCGGTATGAACAGTACCGCGGATGAACAGTAACCGGATTTTTTTTTTTTTTTTTTTTTTTTTTTTTAAAAGAAGGAAAAAAAAATTGCTAGCCGGACGAGCGGCTCAAGGCCGCTCGCCGGGAACGGAATTCAAGGTTAATGTACTAAGGCTCTGATACCATGTGAAGAATATTATAAATTGTATTATAATAAACTTGTTTCTATTACAAACTAGAAGACCCTATTTATAGGGTTAGAAATAACTGTAAAAGGAAATAAACATAAAAGGAAATATTACGTAATCTACTACTAAGGAAAGTAAATATTATAATCGCAATCTTTGACGATCTCTGTAATCTTATTTTATATTCTTGACAATGTTAATGCAGCCCAAAAAAAAAAAAAGCACTTACTTTCTTCAACCACAGTGCAAACCAGATACTTCCAAGGGAACCAAAAGCATAGAACAGGGATGGCCACCCGAATTTGTGGATCAATACAGGAGATACAGCCAAACCTGTTACTGAACCAAGATACATACCGCTGTATACTAGAGCAAGTGATCTGCTTCTCTCGGAGACAGGGATCCATTTAGATAACAAATTATTCATAGCAGGCATAGCAACCCCCTGATTATAAAATGAACCACATTAGAATGAAAAGCATGCACTCACAAGGATGCTTACTGCTTGCATTTTTATATTTAAACATAACATATAAGATGAGGAATTTACAGAAAAATTGCAACTGGGAAAATATTCATAAAATAATAACATTAACAGCTTGATTCCATATATACTACATGACATGTGGGTGAATGCACTAGCAAGAATCACATTTTGATCATATATTTGTACTTGGTATACTACGAGAGCAATAACTGAACAATAAGATATATGCAGGACAATTTCATGTCACAATCAGAACTGATAATCAAATGAATCAGACGGATAAACTGAAATGCTAGGAATTAAATCGCAGCTTTTAAGAAGAAAAGATACAATAGTAGAATAGCTGTTATCAAGTTCTAAACAATTAGCAATGGAAATAATATCCTCTAAGACTCCTCTGTCGAAAGACTTGAAAGTTTAATAATGCTGTCAAAACTTACAATGCCCTTGTATGGTTCAACTAAAAAGTAAGATTAAAATTTAAGTCAAAGTCAACAATTAATTTTAACCATACATTCCATCAAAGCTACTAAAAATCTAATTTTTATCTAAACCAAACAGGGGCAATAAGTACAAATAAGAATGTGATTCCATGATCACAGAGAATATCAAACTCTAAGTAGAGAATCTTCAATGAAACCATAGAAAAGCATAGATGCAGCTAACCTCGCCAATGCCCATAAAGGCACGCATGACAAGTAAGCAAGGAAGCCCGATTCTGGCAGCAATAGGCGTCAAAATTGTTGCAACTGACCACCAAACAACTCCAAAACCAAGTACTAGCTTCCCACCAATTTTATCTGCCCATATGCCTCCAACAATCTACTTGACAGAGAAACATAAGCAAACTAAGTACAGGATGGATAACTGTCCTAAAGTGACTCCATTGAAAACTATAATCAACAAGTAATCATTAAAAGAAAATAAATCAGATGCATTAAGATATGACATAGCTAAGCTAACAGGCTAATCCAGGTCAAGAGTGTGACCAAGATAAAACATAAAAAATTATAACACTGAGGGGTGCATGAGATGATGAAAGACTAAATTTAAATATGGCTTTGAAACTCTATTATACTTGTCTCTGTTCTACAGCTATATCTACTAAAGAGTTTAATGTAATGAAATGTTACCCAACCACATCAGGCCATGTTATTTTTGGTCTGCCTCTGTCTCTATCAACGTGTTACCGGGATCACATCGCTTGTGATATGTGCTTCTATAGGGCTATGAAATGTATGCCCCAAACATATAAGTTGCCATGCCCTTAAATTCTAGGAGTTACCATTTGAAGATATTTTACCACTAGCACTAGACACCAGTATAAATTTCAAAGTTCTATCGAATAATAAACATAGCGATCACAACCATAACTTTGGAGATTAAATTGGAATTCATACAAAAGCGAAGAATTTAGTTGAACAAAAGTTGCATGCTTAACTCCAAATTTTCTGTGTCCATTAAATACTATGCATTAGATAAAATATTTCACTGCAAGAGGCTTGATCAAAGGACATGTTAAGATGGGAATAACCTTATTCCTGTTCAAAAGTTGCGAAGATATAATGAGTAAAACCTGTGTGAGCAGATATCCCCAGAAGAATGATGACTGAATTAGACCGACGGTAGCACTATTCCAGTTGAATTCCTTCGACATTGGAAGTATTGCTATGCTCATGTTCACCTATAAGCATAGAAATGGACAAATTAGAACCGATGAAAATGATTTTATCTCAATTTTACAAGCAACTTGCAAGTGAAAGCCGCTGAATTTAATGTACTGCATTGGACAATGAGTATATAAATTACAGTATGAAATCTTCATTGAAATACATCAAATTTTGATATGCAAAAAACAGACTTACACGGTCCATATTGCACAACAGAAAGGAAGCAAAACAAAGCAGCACTATCACCCATCGCTTTGGAAACTGCTTCCACCATGGTTGTGATAAAACAGCTTCGCTTGCCATCTCAGACGATCCAACGGCCTCTGATTTAGTTCCTATTATGTCATGATCTTCAGATTTGAAGTCAGCTCGGGTACTTGTTACTATTGTATGCTTTGATGAAAGGATTTGACCATCAAAGAAGCCAAGTTTATCCAACTTTCTTGGTTGTACCCGATTGTCATTGAAGTATGCTGAAACAATGCTGCATTCACATAGTCCTCTCATTCTTTGCCTACGATTGATGAAAAGAAAGTTCTCATTCAGTTGCTGGGACACCGAGAAGAAATCTGCTTCAATATGCGATGTCGATTTTGATCTAAAAAATTTACTCTTTGAGCTACCGGTAGTGTGGAGAGATGAGTTATATGTGTATCCAGGTAATGAAAAGCTTCCTCTTGGAAGATATAGCTTGCTGTAAAACATTTTCTTATTTACACATTGTGCAGAAGAAAAACCCGAGGGCTCTCCTCTTTGATGCATTGTAGCTGCTTCTCCGTGACATACTCTTCCTGGTAACACAAGCAAATAAGATAGGAACATATTATTGGAGCCTAAAAGTGTGCAAGTAATGAAGAATGAAGGGTCAAATGCTTGAATTGGTCTCCTAAAATTTTGCAACATTCCAGATTTTCTAATAACCTTTAAGATTGAGTTAAGTGGAAACATTGTACTCATTACCTGTCAGGCCAGCCTTTTGCATTATTGGATGGATTTGTATTTTCAAAATTTTCAAAAAAGAAAGAAAGAAACAAGAAAAGATAAAGAATCTCTAATATTTGATGGCAATAACATTTGCACGAGGAAAAGCAAGCACTTGGTGAAGTGTTCACTCCAATTTTTGGTCAAGGACTAGATCAGATCACAGTAATGTAGTAAGCATGAATTTATGTGTATAATTTTTTATAGCCCATAATTCTAAATTTCTCTTGCCCAAATTACTTCAAAGTTAACTAAAAACCAAGAAATAAGTTTATTTTCTCCATATTCTGGAAATAAATGATAACTGAATTGACATTCTTGCATTATTTGAACTACATTTACATATAACCTACAAGAATATTGTGCAAAGTCTTATAGTTTCAATCTTGAACAGACCCAAAAGTACAGGAAACGAGGAACAAAATCCATAACAACAACAATGAATACATTTTAACCAAACATGATTCATGTGCATTATTGAAAGAGAAATGAAGAAAAGCATATTTAACCCAGTATCTTGCAGAGTGAGCAGCATTAGCAAGGGTATTTATTTACTTAGCCAAAGTTCGATTAAAGTGGTTAGAGCTACTGAGCTGTTATTTATATAGCAGGTTGTTAGGTCTGTTATTGTACATATGGATGAATATATAAACCATTGTTTCATCCTTTAATAAATGAGTAGAAATTTCATCTTCATCTGTGTTTTCTCTCTAAATTTGTGGATGATTTCCTCTTTGTTTTGGAGTAAATTTCACATGGTATCAGAGCATATCGGAGCTTCCATTCATTGCTACCAACTCAGAGACTAGAGATGAAGGCTCTACTGACAATCCTTCACCGAATGCTCATCACGGTGAAGATCCAGTTGATGTTGTTGCTCATCGAATGGTAACAAATCTTTCGTATCCTTATTACATGCACTATGGAGATAACATAGGTATGCAGATTGTTTCTGTTGTACTTACTGATGAGAATTACTCGACATGGAGTCGTGCTATAGAAATGGCACTGAGTGTGAAAAATAAGGAAGCTTTCATTGACTGTTCTATACCTAAACCTAGATTCACCTCTGTATGCGACTTGGCGTAGGTGTAATCATATTGTCTCTTCATGGATCATAAATTCAATTCCTAAGGAGTTATATCCTAGTGTTATGCACAAGGACTCGGTGCGTCAAATCTGGCTAAAATTAAAGGATAGATAGGCAATGGACCTAGGATTTAACAGTTAAAGAAGTTGATTGTTTCGATCTCACAAGGGAATGGTTCTGTGAGTGCCTATTTTAATAGGTTGAAAGGCTTGTAGGAAGAGTTGTCAAACAATAGGCCTTAGAATCACAATTCTTATTATGAAGAGGAATGGATTTTGATGTTCTTAATGGGATTAGATGACTGCTATTCTAATGTGCATAGCCAGATTTGATGATGAAGCCTTAGCCTCCATTGAACAAGGTGTTTGCATTAGTTCAACAGGATGTAGCGTCTAAGAACAAAAATAATGTCGAAGCTACTGCATTTGTGAGTAGGCTGATGGCTGGTTCAATGAATTCTGGTGGTAGCCAAAAACCTATGTATAACAATCAAAGTTTCAAGGACACATCTAAGTGCAGCTATTGTGGTATGCTTGGCCATTTACAAGGAAAGTGCTGCAAGCTTTATGGATATCCCTTGGGCTATAGGTTGGCAAAAGACAAAGGCAAGGAATCCACTCCAAGTGCTAATCAAGTGACGGACTTAATACCCCTCCAAACGTGTCCAATGTGTTCTCCAATTTAAGTATCACACCAGAGAAATGTTAGCAGGTCCTCAATATACTAAAACCACAGCTTCAAACTCAAATCTGGCTCTTCATTCTGGTATTGCTGCAGATCAGAGTCAAGCCAATCGAGCTATTAGCCCACTTGGTGGCATGCAATTCACTTCACCACAAGTACCAACCATGCCGATGCCTCAGCTTTTTCAGGTAACAATTTCTGTTTAGCTATTTCTAACATAAAGGATAAATTGATATTGACACTGGTGCCACAGATCACATGGTGTGCTCTATTAATCACTTGACCAATATTACTGCTATGATAAATGCCAATGTTAAACTTCCTAATGGAGATGTTGCTCTTGTGACTCACATAGGAACAGTGAAGTCTGAAACCCTTTCCTTAACCAATGTGTTGTATATTTATTCATTCAAATGTAACTTGATATCTGCTAGCAAACTTATTTTTTCTCATCATTGTTGCTCAATATTCCTATTCAAGGAGTGGGGAAGCTTGAAGTCGGCTCATACCACTTCCAACTCAGTACTCCTTCAAGCAATGGTCTCTCAAATGCTACCTACTCTACAAAATCTATACCTTATCAATCTCATGCAAATTCTTTTGTGCTTGTAAATACTGGTTATAATAAAGTCATGAACAATGACTATATTCCTAGCTTTATGCTGCCACTGGTTTGCCTTTTGAATTGTGGTACTATAGATTAGGACATGTTCCTCATTCTAGAGTCTCCATTTTACACAAGTTTGTACTTGAAATTGTATCAAATTCTGACTTTCATTGTAATATTTGTCATATGGCAAAGCAACATCGCTAACCTTTCCCTGATAGTGTGCATGTTTCTCAGTCAATTTTTGAGCTCATTCACTACAATATTTGGGGTCCCTATCAAGATCAATCTCTTGATAGTTTACAGTATTTTTTAACTATAGTAGATGACTATAGCAGGTCCACTTGGACATTTCTAATGAGAAACAAATCATAAACCAGATAACTTATTCAAGCCTTTTTCCATATGATATGGTTGAAACTCAATTCAGTACCAAAATCAAAGTTGTAAGATCTGATAATGGTGCTAAATTTGCCATGATAGATTTCTATAATTCCAAAGGCATTGTACATCAAATTAGTAGTGCTGAGATACCACATCAAAATAGCATTGTAGAACATAAACACCAACATTTGTTCAATGTTGCTAGAGCATTAAAATTTCAAGCTAAACTCCAAATCAGGTTTGGGGAGAATGCATTCTTACAACCACCTATCTTATCAATCACATACCTAGTTCATCCTTATCAAAAAATCACCCTATGAGATCCTATTTTCGGTAAAACCTACATATTCTCACTTGAGAGTGTTTAGCTCTCTATGCTATGCTTTTACTCTTCAAAGACATAGATCAAAATTTGATCCTCGTGCTATCCTCCATATCTTCGTTGAATATCCACCTGCTCAGAAGGGATATAAGTTGTATAATCTACACACTAATGCTATCTTTGTGTCTAGAGATGTCATCTTTCACGAAAATATTTCCATTTCATGATCCTAAATCTTTCACCAAAATTTTCCATTTCATGATCCTACATTTCTAGCTTCCCTTGGTTATTCTGGTACAGATTCCACTCAATCTTTACATATCCCTCTCTTTCCTTCTTCCTATCCTCTCATATCAGAATTACTGACATCTACTTCTCCTTCAACATCACAACCCCATCCACACTTACCAATAACTTCATCTTCTCCTATACCTGCATCTATATCTCCATCCTCACCTCCATCCATATCTTCATCTTCACCTCCACAATTACATACCAACCTTCTCTGTAGATCTACTAGATCTAGGAGACCACCCCAACTAGTTACAACAATTTCACTTCAACCTGGTTTCCGAGCAAAACTTTGCACTACATGTTTCCATGGCTGAAACTGGCAAGTCTTACAAATTATCCACCACTTTGGGCTATGATTCTCTTTCACCGGAACACAAAGCTTATGTGCTATCACTTTCCACTAATGTTGAGCCCAGAAACATTGTGGAAGTATCTCAATCACCAGCTTGGTGTCAAGATATGGACAATGAATTCCAAGTTTTAGTTGCCAACAACACTTGGACCATCACTCATGTCCCTGCAAATAAGAAACTTGTGGATTACAAGTGGGTTTACAAGGTTAAACTTAATCAAGATGGGACTCAAGAAAGGAAGAAAGCCACTTGTGGCCAAGGGCTTTACTCAACAAGTTGGTCTTGATTACCAGGAAACATTTTCCCCAGTAGCAAAATTAGCTTCAGTCAAAGCCCTGTTGGCTGTAGCAACTAGCAAAAACTGACATCAACAATGTTTTTCTTCTTGTGGACCTTGAGGAAGAGGTATTTATGAAAATACCTCCAGGATATAAGCAGCAAGGGGGGCATGGTGTGACATTAGTTTGTAAGCTCAACAAATCCAACTATGAACTCAAACAAGCCTCAAGGCAATGGAATACTAAACTTTCATCTTTTATCACTTCTTAAGGATCTGTTCAATTCAAATCTGATTATTCTCTTTTCAGCTAGAGAAATAGCTTCTCATATACTATGCTCCTCATTTATGTTGATGATATTATCATAGGAGAGATGATTTGGCATATATTGAACAATTCAAAAGGAGTCTTGACAGCCAAATCAAGTTGAAGGATTTAGGGGTTCTAAAATACTTTCTAGGACTTGAGGTGGCAATGTCTTCAAAAGGCATTGCTGTATGTCAACGTAAGTATGCATTGGAAGTCCTTGAAGATGCTAGTTACTTAGGATCAAAGCCTGTCAAATGCCCTATGTTGTAGAACCTAAAGTTGACTAAAGATGAGGGGGAGTTACTTGATGATCCAGGTGTGTACAGGAGGCTAATCCGAAGGTTGCTATACTTAACTATCATAAGGCCAAATCTGTCATTCTCAGTACAAGTTCTAAGTCAGTTTCTAGAATTCCCTAGAAAGCTTCATTTAGAGGCAGCACACCATGTGCTCAGAAATGTGAAAGGAACACCAGGGCAGGGACTATTTGTTGCTGCAGGTTTTAGCCTTGAGCTCAAAGGTTTTTGCGATGCAAATTAGGCATCATTTGCATATACCAGAAGATCAGTTATGGGCTTTTGCATACTTCTTGAAAGTTCTTCGATATCTTGGCGTTCAAGAAACAACACAACATCTCAAGGTCGTCAGCTGAAGCGGAATATAGAACCATGGTTTCAGCAGTTTGTGAGATAATTTGGCTTGAGAAAGTGCTTACTAATATAGGAGTTTATCATCCTAAGGCTACTCTTGTGTTCTGTGATAATCAGGTTGTAGCAACCCAGTCTTTCATGAAAGGACAAAACATATAGAATTAGATTGCCATCTAGTAAGGGAAAGAGTGCAATCTGGTGACATAAAGACCATGCATCTATCCACGCAAACCCAACTAGCAGACTTATTGACGAAGGCAGATTTCAGATGTTGTTAGCCAAGATGGGTGTCCTTCTTAACATCCATCAGCCATCTTGAGGGGGAGTCTTGCAGAGGGAGTAGCATTAGTAAGGGTATTTATGTACTTGGCCAAAGTTCGGTTAAAGTGGTTAGAGCTGCTGAGCCGTCATTTATACAGTAGGTCATTAGGTCTGTTATTGTACATATGGGTGTATATATAAACCGTTGTTTCATGCTTTAATAAATGAGTAGAAAGTTCATCTTCATCTGTGTTTTCTCTCTGAATTTGTGGACGATTTCCTTTCTGTCTTGGAGTAAATTTCACATGCTAACCCAGAGAAATTTCTTAATGTATATGGTAATAACTTTAGACATGTTTTGATTCGAAAGCCCTAGTCAGTGATGAATCCCCAGGAAGATCAGACTATTAAATTCCTCCTCCTCGAGTACAGTTTGAACCCGTCCCAATATGCTAATAACTTTAGACAAGCAGAGCATTCCACAACTAATAAATTATTCAGGTGGGAAGCCATGTATAAACTCTGAAACCTTTCGCTGCAGTGCTAATACGGAACTTATACCTCTCTATAGTAGACATATGTTAGCATCAAATTCCTTCCCAAAAATATATTACAGAGCCCTCGAGCATTAAAAAATTTAAAAAGAAAGCTGAATTACATAAGATTTTAGCATTATCAAACAAAATAGTCTGCGCTATTTTTTCAGCTCAAACAGTGTAGATCAAATGCTGTATACATTTAATGTACCAAATTTTATAAATTTATAAAATTACTTTCAACTTCTTATAATAAGAGACAAAAGCTGAACATCAATTTCTTGAAAAAAAAAATCCAAAATTTGATATAACCAAAATTTACTACTATATGCATGCTCCGCCATTACATATATAATATATCTGACACAGTTCACACAGTCACACGCCCTGTAAATTCAAGTGAATAGAATCATAATAGTTGGTAAGTATCCACCTGAGCCGGTGAAAGAACCGAAATTCCTGTGCGAAATGACGGCGCCGATTGCCATTGTCAGTTTTTCACCGGAAATTCCAAGGCAGCACTCTATATTAGATTCACTCCAGCTCTACATAGAAAATTTATGCCTCAACAAATCTGAATCCCACCAATTTTCTCTCACTCGAGAGTGGCGTTTCTCTCTCTAAACTGGATAATAACAGCGGAGTGCTGTTCTTCGTACGAAATTGAGCCGAGAATTTTTTTTTTTTTTTTTTTTTTTTTTTTTTGTATGAAAAGCGGAAAATTGTAAATGGAGGGTTGAGAGGTCGACACGTGGCATATCATCTTCATGAGGAGTTTATAATTACGGTTTTAAACACTCCATGCTAGTTTAGCCACGTTTGACTGGTCATTATTTTGAGAAAAAAAATGAGTTTTCAATCATAATTTTTTTGGATAATGTACTATTAAAAGGTAGATTTATATATATATATTGTCAAGATTTGGGGGTCCATCTTAAAAGGTCAACCTTATTAAGAGGAGTAGTCCAGGATCTTTATTAATTGGTCTGTGTTTACATCATTATTCGATGTGGGATTTATATCCTTAACACGCCCCCGCAAGATGGTGGCTCGTTTGAGCAGACTAATCTTGAAATCCACGTGCTCACTTTTGGAGTCTTAACGGGATCGAATCGCTCGTTGGAGCATAAGAGCATCTCCAACAGACTCTTTAAACATGAGATGCTCTCTATTTTAAAGAGTCAACATGTAAAATCATGCTCCAATAGACTCTTTAAATTAAGATTTTAATTTAGAGAGTGGGTTTGGCTCTCCAAATTTGGAGAGCCAAACTCACTCTCTATAATTAAATGCATTCAAAAAGTTTCAATTTTCAATGTAAAAAAGCAATAAAATAATCTATAGAAAAACTAGTTAAAATAAAAGATAAAGAAAAATAATAAATATTTTTTGGGAATAGTAAATTTAAGTGTTAAATATAAAGAGTTTGTTGGAGTACATCAAAATTTTAACTCTTTAAATTTATAGATGCTCTCCAAATGATAGAATATGCTCTTTAAAAATAGAGAGTCTCTTGGAGATGCTCTAATGGGCTCTGATACCATGTCAAGATTTGGGGGTCCATCTTAAAAGGTCAACCTTATTAAGAGGAGTAGCCCAGAATCTTTATTAATTGGTCTGTATTTACATCATTATTCGATGTGGGATTTATATCCTTAACATATATATATATAGTTACGTGTAAAATATTTTATTATGTAATATATAATTAAAAATGAGTAGGAAAATAAAAGAATTTTGAAATGATACTTGTGAATTAGGGAGCTTAATTTACAATAATGAAATTTATAGGAGTAATTCTGGGGTCAAAAGGAGGGTAATTTTATATAGCGTTTGATTTGGATTAAAATTCAATTAAAATTTTAACTCAAATTTAACAATTAATTTTAATCATACATTTTATGAGATTCACAATTTTTCAACCATACATTTCATCGACTTTTATCAAAATTTATTAAAAATCTGATTTTAATCTCTATCAAACGTGAACTTGATCTATTTGTACAATATTTTTTTACAACATTGTTGTTGTAGGTGTCCAAAATAAGGATGTCAATTTGATTCACCGACTAGAGTGGATCCTATGGCTCGGCCCAAGAAAAGCATGAGCCGACCCGACTTGCGGCTTGAAGGAATTGAGCCGAGACTCAAATCAAGCCTCACTTTTTAACATCGCCCCATGTCACTAACCATTTTGGTGCATGATGAGCCACGCAAACACAGGCCAAAATGGCTCGTATTATTTGAAAAAAGTTGCCTACTGTTTATGCCTGCTATAGCTGCCTTTAAAACATGATGTTTACCTAAACTTGAAAAGTACGCTTACAAGCGCCTTTTTTGCCCACATTATTCCACATTATAATGAGATGAAGTAATTTTTTAGAGAATTTACGATTAAAAAAAGGAATTTTTTTTTGAATTTACATATAGGCCCCGTTCGGGAGGGATTAAAAACCAATTAAAATTGAAAATATGGCCGTTATTGGGTCCCACTCGTCTAATAAAAGTCAACAATAACGACTATATTTTCAATTTTAATCCGATTTTAATCCCTCCCATACAAGGCTATAATATTATTTTATTGGATGATGCGTGGTTGATAATAAGAGAGAGAGGGGGGGGGAATTATAATTAAGGCCAAGTTCGTTTCGAATTTAAATTAAAGTCAAGCAATCAATATTAATCATATCTTTCATGAGTCCTACAGTTTTTCAACCACACATTTCAAAAATTTCTATCACAATTTACTAAAAATTTAATTTTAATCCCCACCAAACACCCACTTAATGTGGCTAAGTAAATTTATCTCTTGTTTGACTACGTTATTTGAGATTATAAAATGTTGAGTCCTTTGAAATTTATGATTAATAATGAATAAAAATTGTGAATATGTATAGTTAAAAATAAGTTTACTTATCTAAAAATCTTTAAAAAATTACTAACCAAGAGCTTACCTATATACGTAAAGGCATTTCAAATAAATACTTTTCTTTATGATCGAAATAATTAAGCTACTTACTTTATTGACAAAGTATGACTTACCGCTAAACTAAGTATTTTCAGTACTTAAAATAAAAATATATATTTACCTAACTTGTAGTGGGCTAGTGAGGGGTTGCGGTTGTCCAACCAAACTATAAAATCAAGAGGTTCAAGGAATTTGAGGGAGAGACGAGCTGTTAAAAATAAAATAAATTAAAACGAGTTGACTTGGCTCGATAAGTCCCGAGCCCGAGCCAAAAGTTTGAGCCGAACCTAATTTTTTAGTCGAGCTTTTGTTCGGTTTGAGCCGAGCAAAAAAAGCTCGAATCATTTTTTACTCGAGTTAAGTTCGAGCCACGAGTTTCGGTTCGACTCGTTTATATCCCTAGATAAAAAAGTATTGGTTGGAAAAATAAATTGTTTTTTAAATTATTTGCACAAAACGTCCTCATATTTGAAGTTCATTGTGCAAAACGTCCATTCGTATATTTTTTTCGTATTTTCATCCACTATTTCCACATTTCATCGTGGAAATCATCATTTTCATTTATTTTTATTCAATTTCTTAATAAAAAATTGTGAAATAACAAACAATTTGGATTTCTAATTTGATTGCTCTGTTTCTCTAATTGGTATCATACATTGCAATCCCTATCCAGATGGGGATTGCAATCTTTAGAATAAAAAATCATTCTTCTCAATCAAAACTGTCAACATATCACAATCAAACTCAGCATTATTACAATCACTTGTAGGCGACTTACCCGATGAAACCATAGCCTGCGGTTGCTTCAAGCACAATATGAGGCATGATGGAGGGATGGGCGATTAGGGGTTGGAAATCATATGTTGCAGGGATTTTCAAAATTGGAAGAGAAGCAATTTGTGTAAATCGAAAACTAGGGTTAGTTCCAAGAAGAGATTTGGGGATTTCCTCCTTCGCGTTTGTGTGTGCATTCCCAACTGATGAAATCGAATTTTTGCAACAATGATTCTCCACATGACAAGAAGATAACACCGTCTGTTGACAAGGAGGACGCCGTCATGCCACATCAGATGCCATTGAAACGGTTGTTTGTGGAGTGATGGATGGACGGAATTTCTAATTAGTTCAATGACCAATGAAAAGCATATCAAAGTATAGTGACCACAATGTGACAGCATGCAAAGTTCAGTGTGTAATGAAACTTTTTACTCATTTCCTCCGCGTCCTCCTCCCCAAGTTGAAAAGCACAATAGACAAATATGACAACCAATTCCTAATTGTGAAATTGCAACAATAAAATTCAATGTACAAAACAATTTTTTTTCGGAGAAACAAAATCTCGAACAGGTAATGTGCAACAAGAAAGTTCTTCCTCAGTGAAGTAGCCATTCGAAGCATATAGTAGCTGAACTCAACATAATTGCAATAATTCCAGCAAATCATATCACAATAAATACACGGCCAACAGAAATGCAATAATTACGTTATTTAGCGTTATATTTATGAGTTTCGGGGTTGGAATATGCAGAAAAAACCAGGGTTCTTTTCAGGTTTAAAGGAGGGTGTTGTGCGGGGTTTATCTCCATCAAGGTTATATACCCATTTTTTCTCGCCACCATGGCTTCTCTTCTTTCTCCTACTACAACCACTTTTCATCAAGATTCCATGCCCATTTTTTTCACCCCACCAAGAGACTCAAAACCCATGACACGAGGAGTCTTTTGGTCCAGTTGAAAGAAAAACTCAAATCAAATGCAATGCATTTCTTGATGACATTTTGGCAAATTTGAGAAAAAGACCATTGATTTGGACCACTCATTGTCCCAATTTCTTGTTTTTCAGGAATTACAAAGAGTGACTGGGGAATTACCAGAAGGGTAGAAGATGGGGATTTTGGTTTTTGCTAGTTTTATTTGACTGCTAGATCTGGAGTTTTGATTGTGGCAATTGATGCATATATTTTGGCAGCTCTTCAAATGGGATTCGATAGTTTGACTAGAAGGAAGAGTTTGAAAACAACCGTGCTATAGGTACAGAAAGATTTGCCAGACAATTGCCAGATTTTTGAAATCAAATGTCAGGATTTATACAAAAAGGCGGGAAAAAAAAAATCAAAGGCTAGGAACATTTCCGTTTGAAAATGACTGATTCTTGGTGGTGGTAGTGAAGGAGGAGTGGGAGAACTTTTTATTTTTTTAAATAATTTATTTGAAATTTGTTTCCATCTTTTTTTAAAAGAAAATGGGAGTATGCTTGTAATCAGTTTTTTATTTTTTATTTTTATTTAAATAGGAGGATATATTTATCATTTCACATATTTTTTTTATTGAAAAATTGAATGAAAATGATGAGTTGCGCAATAAAAGGTAAAAAATAGGGGTGAGAATACAAAAAAATGAAACGTATTGACTTTTTTAACAATGAACTCCAAACGTAAGGACGTTTTGTGCTAATAACCCTTTTTAAATTGTCCAATGACAACATATCACATGACATTTTATCAACAATATTATACACCAGCATGATTGTTTATAGAGCATGTTTCACCCCATTATCAAAAAATTCATTTTTAATTAAACATTCTTTTAATAAAACTAGTAAGACGCAAGTACAATGCACGTGTCATAGTATAGTTGGCTATATGATAGCGTAAATATAAAAAAAATTATTTGTCTTAAGCATTAGTTATATTAAACTTAAAACACTTGAAATGATGATAGGTGACAAAAATAATATTAAGAGATTTGATTCAAAACTTATTTTTTAGACTTTACGTTTGAATGTCTCTCTATTCTTTTTAAGAAAAGACATGGCATAGATGATTAGATGTTGATGCCCTGCTAAAGAGATAATGAAGTTCAATATAGCCCTCTTTTTTCTACCTATTGCGTTAAGGCATTATGTCTCATTCATCTCGTACTCATAGACTCTCCAATTACATGTATCAGTTGTACTAGTATTTAATTCTTAACCAAGATCCTATGCAAGACTTATGTAGTCAAGACTAATTAATTAATGATAATACAGTGTATGACAAATCAATAGTCTCTATCAGTATTAAAATCACAACACAACGAAAACTAACATCATAGAGGCAAAAAGAATGACAAACAATCACCTAATTTCATAAATTCCGTCGAATATCTTTTCAACATGTTCTAATGATAGTGGACATTAAATCCATTAAAAAAAAAATCACTTCATAGAAGATGTTTGTCTACTAGCACTGTATGTGTAGGAGGATTATTCTAAAAATCATTAAGTTTCTTCAATATCTATTTTGACGCCATAAATTTAGAATTTTTAACCGTAAAAACTGAAGAAAAATGAAATTGAGAGAAATTGGTGTGAGCATGGGGGTAGAGGGTGGGGTAGAAAAGAAAAATTAACGATTATGATTTTATGTTTAATAATTTAAGATAATTTTTATATTTAAACTTAATCGACAATATATTTATTATTATCACATTTTAAATATTTTTAAAAGAATTTAAATCGATCCAAATGGGTATTTATATCGTGAAATATCGAATCAAACGAAAAATTGTAGGAAAATAAAGTTAAAAAAAAACATTGGAATGGGGTTGGAATTGAAAAAAAAAAACATAAACAATCACGACTTTACGTTTCACAATCAATGTAAAATTATTTTTGATATTTAAAATTTATCGATCGTATATTTATCATGGTCACACTTCAACATTTCCAACAAATTTTAAATCGCTTAAAACGAATATTTGTAATTTAAAATATTGAATCAAACGTTAAAAAAAATAAAAAAAATAAAAAAAAAAAACGGCTTGACTTGACGAGCTGAGCCATGAAGCCATTTGGCTCGGCTCGACTTATGAACAGTAGCCACCAAAGTGACTCTTTTATTTATGTAGTATGATTTTACACGTATATCTAAAAAATTTCTTTACGACAACTAGTAAAATAATTTTTTTTTCTCAAACTTATTTTCAACTACACATTCTCAAAATAAATTATTTTGGACGTAAACACAAAAAAATTTCCTACTTTTTAACTACATTCTCCAAAAAATCAATATTTTTAAACTCATTTTTCCCAAAACACTTATTTAGCCCATGTTTGATGGTCAATATTGAGAAAAATAATATTTTGAATAATGATTTTTAGAAAATATGTGGTTAAAAATTAGGAAAAATTTTGCTTAATGATTGTCAAATAATGGCAAAGACTTTTTAACTACACATTCTTCTAAAAATACTAGTAGAAAATATATTCTCCCCAAAAAAGGGCATGAATGTAGCCATAAATTAATTACAATATAATATGTTGTTATTTTTCGCGAAAAAACCCTAACCAAATTGAGGAGCAACCACAAAAGGATCCAAAGAGTAGAAAAGTCCATATTTGGTAGGGATTAAAATTTTTATTTTAATTTAAGTGAGAATTAATAATTTATTTTAATCACATATTTCATTCATTTTTATTAAAATCTAATAAAAATTTAATTCTAATTCTAACAGCGGGATATCAAGGTTTAGCCGTTGGATTAATGTCTTGCGTGGCTTGCAATAAGACAAGTTGACATTATGCACAATGATATGGGCCCACTGTTGATTTATAAACGGCTTATTAGCACAAAACGTCCCTACGTTTGATAGTTAGTGTGCAAAACGTCCCAATGTTTCATTTTTTTACATTTTTGCCCCTATTTCAACGTTTCAGTGTGGAAAACATCATTTTCACTATTTTTCAGTGTAAAATAACCATTATACCCTCAAATTTAAATAAAACAAATAAAATGAAAAGAAATATAAAAAAGAAATTGTAATTATACTCCCAAACTTTTTAAAAAGTGCAAGTAAATCCAAAAGCCTTATTAAAAGGGTTAAGCACAAAACGTCCCTACGTTTGACACTTAATGCGGAAAACGTCCATATGTCTCAAACATGTTTATATTTGCTCAATAACACAAAACGTCCCTACGTTTGACACTTATTGCGTAAAACGTCCTTACGTTTCATTTTTTTTTACATTTTCGTCCTTATTTCAACGTTTCATTGCGGAAAACGTCATTTTCACTATTTTTCAATGTAAAATGACAAATATACCATCATATTTAAATAAAACAAAAAAGGAAAATAAAAAAAATTAATTACAATTGTGCTCCCAAACTTTTCAAAAAGTGCAAATGAGTTCAAAAATCTTATTAAAACATTCAAACTACCAGTCATTCCCTCCTCCCTCAACCTTATCCTCCCTCCACCACCTAAACCATCAGACCCCACCACCTTTCAAATCACACCTCCATCTACAATCCTGGTTTAGGTGGTGGAGGGAGGATAAGGTTGAGAGAGGAGGAAATGACTGGTAGTTTGAATGTTTTAATAAGATTTTTGAACTCATTTGCAATTTTTGAAAAGTTTGGGAGCACAATTGTAATTTATTTTTATTTTTATTTTCCTTTTTTGTTTTATTTAAATATGATAGTATATTTGTCATTTTACATTGAAAAATAGTGAAAATGACGTTTTCCGCAATGAAACGTTGAAATAAGGACGAAAATGTAAAAAAAATGAAACGTAAGGACGTTTTACGCAATAAGTGTCAAACGTAGGGACGTTTTGTGTTATTGAGCAAATATAAACATATTTGAAACATAGGGACGTTTTCCGCATTAAGTGTCAAACGTATGGACGTTTTGTGCTTAACCCTTTTAATAAGGCTTTTGGATTTACTTGTACTTTTTAAAAAGTTTGGGAGTATAATTACAATTTATTTTTTATATTTCTTTTCATTTTATTTGTTTTATTTAAATTTGAGGGTATAATGGTCATTTTACACTGAAAAATAGTGAAAATGATGTTTTCCACACTGAAACGTTGAAATAGAGGCAAAAATGCAAAAAAATGAAACGTTGGGACGTTTTGCACACTAACTATCAAACGTAGGGACGTTTTGTGCTAATAAGCCATTTATAAACCGTGCTATGTGTGCAAGTAATTCTGTCAAATTGGTTCACAAGAGGATACTAGACATTATTTCATTTGACATTGACAAAAAATAAAAAAAAATTCAATCACATAGGTAGTGCTGCCAGCACCTGTACACGTCCTTTAGAAAATTTGCTTGTACAAGGGGAATAAGCCTTTATTAATAGGAAATTGTTTGAAATAAGGTCACGTCCAAAAAAAAAAAAAAAGGAGGTTAAAGCTTAAGCTCGTATTTGATGGAAATTAAAATTAAGTTTTTAGCAAATTTTAATGAAAGTTAATTAAATATATGTTGAAAAGTTATAGATCTTATAAAATGTGTGATTAAAATTAATTATTGAATTTAACTTAAATTAAAATTTTAATTTTAATCGAGACTAAATAAAAAATTAACTTTAATGAGGATTAGAATTAGATTTTAGCAAATTTTGATAAAAGTCGAAGAAAGATTTGGTTAAAATTTGTGAATTCTATGAAATATGTGGTTAAAAATTTAAATTAATTATTGACTTTAACTTTGATAAATAAATAAAAAACTAGATTTTAATTTCTACCTAATAGGGCTAAATATAATTTTTAAAATTTAAATCTCATTGTTACACTTCTTTTTGGAAAGTGATTTTTAAGCTAAGCGCACTAGTCACATTTGCAACCCTACCAATGAACTCTACAAGAGTAGAATTGTTGGATTCATTGTAGCAAGTCGAAGTCGAGAATGGTTGTGCACTATCTTCCTCTCATGGAAGAGAAAAGAACAAAGACCTTGTAAAAAGTGGCTCAATCAATTTAAGGATTTTAGACAAAACTCTTTAAGGGGCTTTTTTAAAAATCAAAATAAATAAATGGGTTATTGGTGCGAAACGTCCCTACCTATGACAGTCCTTGTGGAAAACGTCCCTACGTTTGATTTCTTGGTGCAGAACGTCCCTACCTTTACATTTTCTTGCGCAAAACGTCCTTCCGTCCAACTCCCGTTAGAATCCACCGTTAAATAAAAGGGTAATTGGCGCAAAACGTCCCTACCTATGATGAGTCTTGTGGAAAACGTCCCTACGTTTCATTTTTTGGCGCAGAACGTCCCTACCTTTCACTTTTTTTTGCGCAAAATGTCCTTTTTCCCAATTTTTGATATAAAATGACCAATATACCCTTCAATTTAAATAAAACAAAAAGGAAAAGAAAAGAAAAATCAAGAATAAATTGCAATCTGATCCAAAACATTTTAAAAAGTGCAAATCAGTCCAAATAACAGCCTCCTCCACCACCACCACCACCGAAAAATCAGACACTATACCGGCGCCTCATCACCCTCTACAATCCCACACAAACAACAGCCCAAAAACCCAACAAAAATCTGATCAAAATTTCGCACAAAAAACCAACAAAAATCTGATCAAAACCGGCAGAATCTAGACCATAATAAACCTGAGCTTCACCTCCTATTCTAGCCTTCATAGATTAACCACCAAAAAACACAGAAAGAGACAGAAGCAAGAAGCAACCAGGAGCTTAATTCTTACATTTTGAAAAAGAAATTTTGCATTTAGAAGCAATAGATTTGGTGGTTTCATTGTGAAGCAACAAATTCGATGGTTTCATTTTAGCACCTACCCCAATGCACCGGAACTGTCGCCCACTATATCAATTTTCTACTAGACCTTCTTGACATCAACAGGAGCATGGGTAACCCAGAAATAGGTTCAATTTTGAGGGAAAACCAGCAGCGTAGGCCGATTTGTCTATAAACTATTAAGCACGCATATTGAGGTCTTCCATATTCCCCACTTTCTACTAGATTTTTGTTGATTTTTTGGGCTGTTGTTTGTGTGGGATTGTAGAAGGTGATGAGGCACCGGTATAGTGTCTGATTTTCGGTGGTGGTAGAGGAGGCTGAGGGTGAGGGAGAGGAGAGAGAGTTTTTATTTTTATTTTTGATTATTGTTAATATTTTAATAATTTATTTGGACTGATTTGCACTTTTTAAAATGTTTTGGATCAGATTGCAATTTATTCTTGATTTTTCTTTTCTTTTCCTTTTTGTTTTATTGAAATTGAAGGGTATATTGGTCATTTTATGTCAAAAATTAGGAAAAAGGACGTTTTGCGCAAAAAAAAGTGGAAGGTAGGGACGTTCTGCGCCAAAAAATGAAACGTATGGACGTTTTCCACAAGATCCATCATAGGTAGGGACGTTTTGCGTCAATTACCCTTTTATTTAACGGTGGATTCTAACGGGAGTTGGACGGAAAGACGTTTTGCGCAAGAAAATACAAAGGTAGGGACGTTCTGCACCAAGAAATCAAACGTAGGGACGTTTTCCACAAGGACTGTTATAGGTAGGGACTGTCATATATATATATATATATATATATATATATATATATATATATATATATATATATATATATATATATATATATATTCAAATTTCAGACAGTAAAACGAAGTCGTTGATGCCATTCTGGTCCAGTTTCCTTTTGTAGACTTTTTCCATAATAAAGGTGCGTTTGATTGTGGGTATGGAATTTGTATGAAAGGAAAAATAAATTTTAGGCAATTTAATTGTTTAGAACTTATTTATATGGAAATTATTAATTAAATGTGTTTGATTGATTTAGTTTTCAACCTAGAAAATATTATATTTATCCTTTTTTATTTGTGGGTAAATGAGAGAGAGGAGATAGACAAGAGAGAGAAAGATGGTGAATTTTCTAAAGAAAATATTTTCCTTGATTTTAAGGAAAATATGGTTATGACCAAAAGTAGGAAAATGTTTTCTAATAAAATTGTAGCAGTGGTACAAAACCTTTCATTTAGTAACAGATTTTGCCCAAACTTTTCATTTGTGCCACCCAAAGTACCAATCCTTTCAAAAATTGGCACATGAAGTCCAAATAGATGATTTCTATTATTTGACCGTTAGTTGACCAAATAATTGACCTTGACAATAATTTTGACTAATTTTAAAATATTAAAATAATAACTTTATATTTTTTTCATAATAAAATAATTAAAATCAAATACTTAAAATTAAAAACCAAAAATCGTAACTTTACATTTGGTACCCTGTGTGGCACAAATGAAATATTTGGACAAAGTCTGCTACCAAATGGAATGTTTGATACCGCTAATGCAATTATCCATGTTTTCCATGGAAAAAAAATATCAATCAAATCGTACAAAAATTGGAATTTGGATTAAAAAACACATTTTCTTGAAAAATATTAGTAATCATACGCACCATAAATGTATTTTTGAGGCAATACTTATTTAGCCACTGTTTGACACAAATTCTTTCAAAATACATTATTTCATAACTCACTTTCAATTACACATTTTTTTATAAAATAATATTTTTCATCATATCAATAACCTTTCCTTACTTTTTAACTATATATTTTCCATCATATCACTATTTAAAACATATTATTTTCTCAATAATATCCATCAAACACACTCTTATTCAATTCCACACGCAACCATCAGGTACATTTCTCTTTCTTCTCTCTCAAAGACATTACTCTCTGTTTAACACGTTTTCCTCATTTGTTCATTGCTTCTTGACTTCATTTTTTCACGCAATCACCTTATCTACTTCCCCACACACCTATTGCAATATTTATGTTTTCTTCTTCTCACCTTTTTGTTATTTTCTCTCACAATTCTCTGAAGACAATCTGGACTGCAAGTTCTTGTGTTGGGATCCCATTTAGTGATTTCTTCCGGTCCATTGAAGAGTTTGTTTGGAGCTTTTTATGAATTTTCTTGTTCTTTATATTTCTTTTAGATTGCTCCAGAAATTACAGGCTTACTACATCTAGACTGTGAGTTTGGTTTTTTTTTGTTCGGTTCGTTCTTCTGGGTGCCACAATTTAGCTTCCAGATTCACATGTATTTTCGATTTCTCTATTTGTTGGGTGCATGCTTTTTGGGGTTTTCATTTTTTCTATGCGTTTTGGTGTGTTATATATGAAATATTTTTTTTATTTTTGTACTAGTGTTTTAGAGTTGTGTCGATACTCTACTTTTAGTTCATATTTCTGTGAACTTGTTTGGTTTTTTGGACGCATCGGTACATTGCATTCAGATTCTTCATTTTTTCCTCTAGATTTTGGGGGTTTTTTTTCTCCGTTTCTTTGAATTCTTCGAATGATTTATCTATTTCGGTTTGTATTGATTTTGTTAGCTTGGTTTTATGTTGTTAATTTTTTTTTATTTGTCTTTATTTAGATGGGTTATTATGGATTTGCAGATAATATGATATTTTAAAAAATTCAAGTCAAATGAGCTATCTCTTGTATATGAAAGCTTCATATTCTTGTTCGCGTGAAACCCGTAGCGTACAAGATCGTTGTACAAGTAATAAAATATGTGAGTTAAGCGTATCGTTCTCATGAGGAATAATGTTTAATTTGTAGTTCAATAGTTTTTATCAAATTCGAAATGTAGCGACAAAAGAGAATTGTGTTTTATTGTTTATACTAATTTCTACTCTAAGATAACAAATAAATATGATGCTTTTTAAATATGTGAATGTTTATATTGGAATCGTGAATCCCCATATCCCCATCTATTTCAATTCTCAATAATTAATCTAGTAAATTCATGCATTTTTGACAATCGATAAAGCTAATATGTTAAATATTCTTTCCCATAATACACCACCCTATGACTAACACGAGACGATCCTATTCCAAGTCCGAATTCATATGAAAGTCATGCATTTGAATTAGATTATCAACAAGATTGTATCGGTGAAAGAGATTATTTGTAATTCTAACAACACGTGTTGATTTTACCGCGTTCTAAACTTAATGTGAGCATTCCTACACTACAACAAACAACTAACTACTTAATTGGTGATCAATCAATAAGTAGTGTAATGAGTATGTAAAATTAATCAAATAATAACACAAATTTCCTAAATTGATGTCATGAATTAAAATAAATGAAAATAGGGTTCAACATTCATCCAATACAATTGAAAAACCTAGCCAACCATCCTAATTATTAAACTATACAAAAAATAATGAAAAGACATCACCCGGATCGAGAAATAATAAAGAAAGTGGATGAATCTAATTTCTTGGCTTGAATATTGAAAATGGATGAATATTCTGCAATAAACTTGTATAATTTACCTTTGGTTGATGATTACGCCTCGTTCTTTGCCTCCAAAATACGTAGAATATATGATTTTTTGGTCAAAATGAGGTTTCCCCCGTATTTTGGTCGAGTTTGGTATATATAAGGTACCTAAAATCTTGTTATCAAAGTAGAGTTTCAATTGAAAAAGAAAACAAAATCTCGCCAAAAGTTTGTACTATGCGGTCGCATGGTACATTTATAAGCGGTTGCATAGAAGAATGTCCAACCATCAATTTTGGCCCTAGAATGCATGATGCGGTAGCATCAAATTAGACCTATGTGGCCGTCGTCGAGAGGGAAACAGCCCAGATCACCAGCTAAGGCTCTTAAATGATCGCTCAGTGATAAAGGAGGTAGGGGTTTATGTTTTCTTTCTACTGAATAGTCTTTAGTATTTTGGTCATATCTTTCTCTTTCGATATTCGATTGAGGTGATTCAAAATGCATTGGAAATATAACTCAAAGGGTGAGGTATAATTTTTTCAATTTGAACATTTTTTATGCCAAAATTTGAAAATTTGAAGCATAAATTTTTCGGCTAGAAGTTGATATGTTATAGTACTTTGACTATATTTCATCAATTTGGCTTCTTTTCTCATCCAATTGATGCCAACACTCTCAAATCTTCATCATTAGGTTTGACGTAACTTTTGAGTATTTGCATTTTCAGTCCCCAAACTTTGTATTTGACACAATTGAGACAATTTCTATTATCTTTGCATTCTTTTCTCCAATTCTTCATCAAATATTGAGTTTGTGAAGATTATTTACAAATCATGAATTCACCAAGGCAAACGTGTGAGCTCATATCATGCTGATGTTGAGAGCTGCTATTGTGCACACTTGGGACCACAATTATTGTTGTAACAGATTTTGATTCTTCACGTGGCATTGTAATTGTTTTCTTTCTCTCTACTCAATTCATTGTGTATATACATTGCATTACCTGTACTCTAATATAAGGTTTTATTAATGAAAGTTATTTTTCTTCATTTTCACATTATTAAAAGTTCTTAACTCTCTCAATCTTCTGTTAAATTAAACTTGGTATCAGAGCCCTCTATGGCTAATACCGGATCAAATGACAATGCACAATCAGCTCAACCTACCTCCAGTACACTGATGCCTTCATTGTTGGGAAAAAAGTCAGATGACATCAGTTGGAATCACTCTCACTCAAGTTCCACCGGTCAAGCTGGATATGAACAATTATCTGTTGTGGAAGAATATGATTATGCCAATTATGAGAGGACATAATCTCGAAGGGTTCATTGATCGAACTAAAGGTTGTCCAGCAGAATTCCTTGCAACCTAAACAACCGGCTCTGCTGGAGTCACAGTGGAAATGGTACATAATGCTGAATATGGCAGGTGGATGTCAGCTGACCAATTATTGATGGGTTGGCTGTACTTATCGATGACACCAGAGATCGCCATGAGAGTAATGGGATCATCAACTGCCTGTAATCTTTGAAAAGCTGTTCAAGAGAGTTTTGGAGTTATGAACAAGTCAAGGATCATCTTCCTCACCAGTGAACTTCAAAGGGCAAGGAAAGAATCGCTGACTATTGATCAACATCTCAACACAATTAAGCAGCTAGCAGACAATCTTGAGATCCCTAGGAAAGTTATTCCTCATAGTGATCTTGTTACTCAAGTACTAGCTGGTTTAGATGAAGAATACACTCCCATTGTTGTTCAAATTAACAGCAGAGAATCAATTTCCTGGCATGAACTGCAGTCAGTACTTATGACTTATGAAAATAGAATTGAACATCTAAGTGTTGTGAAAAATAGCCTGGCCTCCGTTAACTTAAGCCAAACTTCAGTAAACTTCACTCACATATCAAATTCTAATAGAGGATGAATGTTTAACTATGGTGGAAGAAGCAACTACCATAGGAGAGGCAGAAACAGAGGCAGATGAGGCAGGCAGATTACAAGTAAAGGGCCATGTCAAATTTGTGGAATGAGCAAGCATTCAGCAGCTAAATGTTTCAACCGGTATGATGAGAGGTACATGGTACCAAACCTGACAACAACTATCAAAACTACCCATCAGAACCAGCTGCTCTCATAGCCTCATCAAACACCACTACAGATCCAGCTTGGTTTGCAGATTCAGGTGTCAGCAACCATGTTACTGCTAAAAGAGGGAACCTAGTTGAAACACATGAGTATGGTGGTAAGGAAAGACTTGTTGTTGGTAATGGAAATAAACTTCAAATTTCTTATATTGGCACAAATCACTTGAACACATAGAATAACAAGTCCTTAATCCTCAGTAATGTGTTATTAGTACCTTCAATCAAGAAAAAATTGTTAAGTGTTTCATAGTTAACTTCTGACAATGGTGTTTTTATAGAATTTCATTCTAACTCTTGTGTTATCAAGGACCAACAGACCAAGGAAATGCTGCTGGAAGGGAGGCTTAAGAACGACTTATATCAGCTTGAACTCCCAGATCAAGACAAGAGATCATCCTATCATGAGTCAGTTCACTCAAATAAATCAAAATCCTTAATCTGTGTTGTCGAGTCAGAAAATACCACGAAGTATGAGTCCAAATTAAAGTGGTGGTATATGAGGCTTGGACATCCTATAGGTCCAGTGATGTTACAAGTGCTTAAAGTCTGTAATGAAAAACTTAATGAAAATGAAGTTAGTCAATTTTATGCCTGTCAACTGGGTAAATCTCATTCCCTACCAATCAAATTATCCACTTTACATGCTTCAGCACCTCTTGACCTTATTCATACAGAACCTCTGGATTTAAGTATTATATTCTCTTCATATATGACTACAGTAGGTACACCTGGATATACCCTATGAGGAACAAATCAGAAGCCTTAAACTCATTCATTCAATTCAAAAATCTAGTTGAAAACAAGTTTGACAGGAGAATAAAAACTCTTCAATCATATTGGGGAGGTGGGTATAGGGCATTTACTGACTTAGCTCAACAATTAGGTATTGAAATGAGATTTTCCTATCCTCATACCTAGCGGTGGCAACAAGCCGGGCCGAGCCGAGCCGGGCCTGACCAAAAAAAATAAGGCTCGGCCCGAGCTTTTGGCCCGAGCCTTAGCGGGCCGAGCCGGCTCGAATTTTTTGGTTTTTTTTTTTTCTCTTTAGCTGCCTTTGCAGGCAGCTAAAAATAGCTGCCTGCAGGGGCAGCAGCTTGTTGCCTGCCCAGCAGCAAGCTTGCTGCCTTGCAAGCTTCAAAAAAAAAAAATTTTTTTTTTTAATGGAGGCTCGCCCGGGCCACGGGCCGGCCCGGGCTCGAGCCGACTCCCCAAAGTGGGGCTCGGCCCTAGCCTGGGCTCGGTTCCACCGAGCCCGAGCCGGGCCCGGCTCGGGCTTTTTCCGAGCCGAGCCCGGGCGGTCCGAGCCTCCGAGCTTTTTTGCCACCGCTACTCATACCTCAGCTTAAAATGGAAGAGCCGAAAGGAAACATAGAGACATTACTGAAACCGGTCTAACTCTCATTGCTCAAGCAAATATGCCATTGCACTATTTGTGAGAATCTTTTCACACAGCTACCTATCTCATTAACAAATACCTACTCATATTCTCAAAATGAAGTCACCCTGTCAAATTCTAACAAATGATCAAACTGACTACAAGTCCTTTAGAGTGTTTGGTTGTGCTTGTTTTCCCTGTCTAAGGCCTTACCAAGCTCACAAGTTCAGCTTTCACTCCACTAAATGTGTTTTCCTTGGGTTCAACAATTTTCACAAAGGCTATAAGTGTCTCAGTCCCACTAGTAAAATTTATTTGTCCAGGCATGTTGTTTGCAATGAAAGGGAATTCCCATTCCAGTCGAGTTTTCTCAACAAAAACATCAACTCCCAAAAGTCTGAAACCATTGTTCAGTATTTTCCTCTTCACACCTCTCTTAACCTTGATCAAACATGCTCAATTGATATAAGTCATTCTAATACAACTCCTCCTGCAGTAGTTCACGGGTCAGATCAACAAGCAGTGTCTATGAATGAGTTATAGAAATAAATGAACATGAAGAGTAAAAAGAACATACCCAAAAGGAAAATCAAGAAGCAATTGAAATGCTGAGGTTGAGCAAGTTGAAATGAATAATGAGGTTGATCAAAGTCAGGCTATAGAATCAAATAGACAGATTGTTGACCATCCTATGACTACAAGGGGTAAAGTTGGTAATTTCAAACCCAAGGTATACTCAACGCAATGTCAAGAGTACAAGGTGGACCTAAGCAGGACTGAACGAAATGATGTGCTTGAAGCTATGACAGACAATAATTGGAGAGGAGCTATGGAGGAAGAATACAAAGCACTAATAAGTAACAAGACCTGGAAACTTATGCCACCATTGGTAAATTAAAAGGTGATAGGAAATAAATGGGTTTTCAGACTCAAACGTGACATTGAAGGAAGAGCACTGAAACAAAAGGCAATGCTCGTTGCTAAAGGCTTCCTACAAATCTCAGGTATTGACTATCATGAGACATTTAGCCTTGTGATAAAAGCATCTACACTAAGAATAATTCTTTCAATTGCCGTCTCAAGAGGATTGAGTGTTAGACAAGTTAATATCAACAATGCATTCTTGAATGGAAAGCTAAATGAAACAGTGTTTATGAATCAACCAGAAGGCTTTGTTGATAAGGCTAATCCTACTTTCGTTTGCAGGCTTGAAAATGCCTTTTATGGACTCAAGCAAGCACCTAGGGCGTGGTATGAAAGGTTAAAAATGACACTTCTAGACTGGAAATTCACTAAGTCCAGGGTAGACAGCTCCCTGTTCTTTTTTATGAATCAGAAGCAGGTTATTTTTTGCTAGGTGTATGTTGATGATATAGTAATCACTGGAAATGATCACAACATACTGCAGATGTCACGCATTTTCCACAACGTGAATTTATGCCGCAAGTGTACGGTGTCAAGTTTTGTAATATAGATTGAGTTAAGAGTATCGAACCCACAGGGATTGTAATCCAATTTCTACCAAGTACTATAATTGTTTCAGCTTTTACTTTATTTAGATGAACAAAATATCAATTCAAGGTTTTTATCCTAAACTAATATGAATGTGTAATAATGCAAATAAAATGAAAACAATTTATAGGAGAATGTTAATGCGAGGAAGCCTAGGGATTAATTTCACCTTACTATCAATTACGACTCAATTATGCCTAGCTATTCTAATCAATTTTCCCATGTTTGAAATTAAAAATCCTAATGTATTTGTCTCCCATCTCTTGAGTGCCGGCTAGAAATTAATCTTAGAATTCAATTCTAATATCTCTATTCCGAATTAAAATCAAATATTTATCAAGTTCATGATTCTTTTATGGAGTAAGCTTCATAGATCATATACTTTCTCTTTAAACCCAAAAAATCTACGTTGTATCAATCTTATGATTGCGCCTAAATTCCCCTCTCTCGAGTGCTGGAATTGACTAACATCTATTCATTCAATTAGTGGCCAATTAATTGAAAGCATTAATTTCATGACACAATCAAACATACATGAAAAATCAAATAGAATAATTATGAAAAAATCAAATCATAATATCAAGTTTGGCTACATCAAATCCTAGATATGAAAATTAGTTCATAACTCCTAAAGACAATATAATAAAATCTGAATTAGAAAACATGGAGAAGAAAAGAATAAGAAAAACTCTTTTGTCTCTTGAATCCTCATCCAATTCCTTGTTATTTTAGTTCTAGATCAATTCTCCTTTGTGTTGTCTTCTAAGCCATCCTTCTTCCTTTTTTCTTCCCCAAGAGCCCCCTAAATTAGGTCTGCAAACTTGTATTTATAGCCTCTAACACGGATTGGAGGTGGGCCGAGCCGAAAAGAATATGAAAATAGGTATTTTTTCTGTTTCTCGGGACGTGGAGCCGCGCCACCTTCTCTACCATGTCTGAGCACCGCGGTGCCCAGCTCTCTGTCCCCGTTTTCTGTTCTGCAAGTCTTTCAGTATTTTTAACATAAATTTTTTGTCCGATGTCCGATTGAGATGATTCAAGATGGTTTGGAAAGCTAATTCATCGGGATACAACTTTGATTCAGACATCATTCTCTAGTTCGATCATTTTCTGTGTCAAAAGTGAGTCTCAACATGAGACTAAAAATCTGGAGCAAAACTTTTTTGATTGGAATTTTATGTGTGATCATATTTTGACTAAATTTGATCCATTTCACATCTTTCCTCATCCATTTGGCCCTTAACACTCTCAAATCTTCATCATGAGGATTGACACAACTTTTGAGTATTTTCACTTTAGTCCTCAACATTGGATCTCTTACAATTTAGTCATTTTTTTCCAAAATTGTCAACTTTTGCTTATTTTTTTCAGTCTCACCAACCTATATCACAACATCAAAACACACATAAAAACACTCTAAAACTTTCTCAATGGTAACAAAATAATAAATTAAGTGGCATAAATATCATGAGTGTGGAGCACTCATAGCAGACCTTCATCAACAGATTGAATTCTCAGTTCGCATTAAAGGATATGGGTGAGTTGCATCAATTTTTGGGAATTGAAGTGAGAAGGTTTGAATCAGGAATGCAACTCACTCAAACTCAATACATAAAGGACTTGCTGAAAAGGTTTAATTTCGAGCACCTTAAACCTTGTATTACACCTATGACAGTAGGCAAGTGCATCTCCAAGGATGATGGTGAGAAAATGATGGACTCCTCCTTATACAGAAATGCCATAGGTGGGTTGCAGTATCTCAGTCATACACACCCTGATATATCTTTTGCAGTGAATAAGTTAAGCCAATTTCTGCAAGCTCCTTCAGATGTACATTGGAAGGCAGTTAAAAGGATCTCAGGTATCTGAAAGGTACTATTGAACAAGGTCTTTGGATACAAAGAGCTGACCAAATAGATATCACAAGCTTTGCTGATGCTGATTGGGCATCATGGCTGGATGACAGGAGGTCGACAGCTGGTTATTATGTCTACTTAGGAAACACTTTGGTGTCCTGGTCTTCAAAGAAACAACAGGTGGTGGCTAGATCAAGTACTGAGTCAGACTATAGGGCTCTAGCACAAGCTTCAGCTGGAATAACTTGGATTGAGTCATTACTTAAAGAAATCAAGCTGCAACCTACTTCATCTCATATTCTATGGTGTGATAATCTTAGTGACAGTGCCCTAGCATCCAATCCTGTTTATCATGCTAGAACCAAACATATAGAATTGGATATACACTTCGTTAGAGATAAAGTCCTTGAAGGGAACTCAAGATCCAATATATTCCTTCATCAGATCAAACCACAGATCTAATGACCAAACCTTTGTCTTAAACCAGGTTTTTGTTTCTCAAAGACAAGCTTGCATTAAGAAGATGAACTCCAGCTTGAGGGAGGATGTGAAGATTATTTACTAATCATGAATTCATCAAGGCAAACGAGTGAGCTCATGTCATGCTAATGTTGAGAGCTGCTATTGTGCACACTTGGGACCACAATTATTGTTGTAACAAATTTTGATTCTTCACGTGGTATTGCAATTGTTTTCTTGCTCTTTACTCAATTCATTGTATATATACATTACCTTACTTGTACTCTAATATAAGGTTTTATTAATGAAAGTTATTCTTCTTAATTTTCACATTATTAAAAGTTCTTAGCTCTCTCAATCTTCTGCTAAAATAAACTGAGTTTTACCTACAAAATGAAATATCACACAAGTTAGGTAGTATTTTATCCAAAGAATAGTAAAATATCATCATTTAGGACCTCGAATAAGTATAAATACTACACTTATCAATTCTGTTAGGGGATAATTTGGAGTTCGGGATATGAGAATGATGGCCGTTAGACCCACTTTTAGTTACTGAATTTCGTGTGGATATGGATAAGATACTTGGATATGGCTTTGCACTAAATTTTGGATTTATAATTTGCTTGAACTAAAAGGTGATTTCATTAAGTTCCATGAAAGATTGCACTTTTTAAACTATACGAGTATAAGAGCTAATTTCCTTTAAATAAACATTAAACGAAGTTTTGTTCTCAATAAATTTGAAGACGGCTACATGAAATGTTTTTTACATGTTTCTTTGGTGATTTCTAGATCTCCAACTCTTGCAATAGGCCGTGTTAGCTATTTTCTCTTTTTAGTTTTTAGAATTTTTCCAGTTTGCTAAGCCATAGTCTTGTGTTCAAAGATGAAGGACTAAGGACTTGGCATACCTCGGAGATGATAGTGATTTTTTATGGCTATATATGTGGAGTTTAATGATGGTTATATGTAATTTATTTTATGCTTCTATTTAGCTTTCAAGATGTGGCCAATCTGGAACCTCTCTCGCTATTTGTTTCCAAAGATTATGTGTGTTTTTACGTTCTGAGAATTTATTTATTAATTGGTTTTGTTAGGTTTGTCTTTTATTTTTCAGCATTAGATTTCAAGTTCTATGGTTTCGATCTTGCCAAAAACAATTTCCATCGAGTTTACTTGAATATCATGTATTTCAAACATTTTTTCATGCTATGTATAAACCGATATGTGTTATTGCTTTGGCTTTTTCAGATTTTACGGTATAGGGGTTCGATTTTTTTGAACCAAATCTGTTCTACGGGTGAGTTATATTTTTAACGTGATTCTTATTTATGTTGAGTTATATTATGTTTGTACAATTGATTTTTGTTACTGCTATTTGTTTTCCATGTTAGAGAAGACGTTAGGGTTTCGATCTTTTGGGGTCTGCTCTTTTTCGAAGCTATTTGTGCCATTTATTTGAATTTTTGGGTTTTCATTTTTCATTGTTGTATTTTTTGGATAATTAAAATAATTTTTTGTGCATTTTGGTGATCTTAGTTTCTTCTTTTTTTTTTGTTCATTGTTAGGGCTTGTTGAAGATTTTTATTAAATCAGATTTTATTTTCCTTTTTTTTGTACTATCTGCTGTATGATTTGTCTGAGGAAGTTAACGTCAACTAATTTATAATCTGATTAGTTAAATTTACATTGAGTACAATTCTTTTAATTTCTAATTAGCTGCAGTAAAATTTAATCATTATTTTTTAAAATATTGTAGTTTGTTTGAGTTTTAATTTAATTATTACAATTGTTGTTTACTTGAGTTTCAAATGAATTTGAAGTTTGTATTTGGAATGTGTGCTGCCATGAGGTGGGTTTAGGGGCTCCTAGAGATGTCAATGGGTAGAGCCAAGCCGGCTCGGCCCTTAAAGCCACGAGCTCGGCTCGTGGCTCGTTAATTTTTTTTTTTTGTTTAATGTTTTTTTCACGAGCCCACGAGCCGAGTGCCCACGAGCGCTCGCCTCCCTAACGAGCCGAGCGGACCGGCTCGCTAGCTCGAACGAGCCCGAGCAGATCGTGGGTCCCTACAGTACGAGCCGAGCCGACGAGCCGCTCAGCTCGATTGCCACCACCGGGCTCCATTAAATTGGACTGGACAGAATAGGTTTGCGTGTTCATATCATAGTAAATTATATTAAGTATTTCTAAAAATCCAATTGAATCTTCATTTTTTGCTTCTGTAATCTGGATTTCTCATGGGTTTTTTGTTCTCTATCGCTACGGCTATCTGTTTTCATTCAATCTTCTTTGGTCCTTCATATGATCGGAAACTTATCATGCTGCCTTGTTCACTTTCTACCCTCTGAAATTCGTAAACAAACTTTGTTTGTTGCTCGTCTAATGTGAATTTGGCTTTGAGCATGATCAATTTGGTTTCATCTACTTCTTGATTTCTTCAAATTTGGCTTTGTGAAGGTTCAATTTTGTTTGAGTGTGTTCGTGTGCCGACTCTCTCAATTTTAAAATTTTAATTCATGAGAGCCATATACTTAATTTTTTTTACTCCCAGGTTGTAATCACATCTATGTCAAATGAGCACATTACTCTTGTTTAAATTTTTAGTTATAGGAAATAAAATTGTACCAATTGCTTCGCTATATTATTACAGTCCAGTCGTACATGTATTGAATGGTGGATTCGAGTGCTCTAACTGAAAAATGGATTAATAGATTTATCTGAAGTTTCTAGCACAGGTACGCGATACTACTAATTATGAATGATGTCTTTTCTTATCGTTAACTTCTAAAGATAATTTATTATCATTATGATTCTCCACTCCACACGTATAACATAATAAGAGTATTTACCATCTTGTTGTTCTCACTTCTCTCTCTCTCTCTCTCATAATCTAGGGTCTGTTTGATAGCACTTTGGAAAATTGGGTGGAAAGAAAATGAATTTCAGGGAAAATAATTGCCTAGAACTTGTTTTCCCGGGAAATGTCAATTAGTTGCGTTTAATTGGTATAATTTTCCACCTAAAAAATGTTGATATTTTTCATCTTTTGCTGTTTGAATCGCCTTTGTTTTCTATGAAATTATGAGTTTTTCCATCTTTAGCTGTTTGATAGGCTTTGTTTTCCATGGAATTCTTTTTTCCAACTATTGGTATTTGATAACCATTTATAATTTCCAAGAAACCATGAACAAAAGATAATACAAAACAATGGTTTAACATTGAATACTGTAAAGAAAAATAATGTTTCACTTGAGTGAAATAATGTTTCACCCAATAGTATTCATTGCATTTATAAATTCCATTGGCTTTTTGAGCTTATCAAGCAGCATATCCTTGAAAGGCCAATAACACAAATTCATTTAAAAGAGTAGCTAAATATGCCTTCGACAGTATGTGATTTGAAATGTGTAAAATGGTTGAGTCTCAACAAAAGCGTTCCACCGAATGGTCCATTTGAAAAGCTAAAGACAATGACCTATATAGTTATTACCAATTGACAAAAAAACTAATTTAAAACTTTAATTACAAACATTTATCATTCTATCGTTAAGACGTTCCGTTTTCCAACCAGATGATTGAAGCTGTCACACAAAGAGCAGAATAAATATCAAATTACAGAATTCATCAACAACAAAAACTAACCCTTTTCCAAAAATCCATCAACAAAAGCCAACCCTTTTCTAAAAATCCATCAACAAAAACTAACCATTTTCTAAAAGTCCATCGACAAAAGCCAACCCTTTTCTAAAAATACCATCCAGTTCTTGGGAGACTATACCAAAAACTATCAATCCAATATTTACAAAACACTGTACTCTTGTTTATACGTGTGTGCATTACAAAAAAACATTCAAAAGACCATGCACGTGGATTAAGTTTTACAAATACACCGTAAAAATCGTGCAATCTACGATAGTGGAGGCGGATCATGACCAAGCTTGTCAAAAACTAAAGTACGCATGTATTTCTCGCTCATCGGGTTCATAAATACCTTAGCCAAACCATCGTCGGATCGAAACGCTTTCATAACTTCCATTACGTCCTTCATGTCTAGTTTCATTGCCTCCAGCTTCTCTAAAATCAATTGCCAGTTCACATGATTCTGTGTATCTAGCGTAGCTTGCATTTCCATAGCTTGAGCAATTTTTGTAGATGACTCGGCAATCCTCAACAGGGCGATAGTACTCTCATCCACCGATTGTTTACGTCGACGCTTGGCTTTTTGCGTCCCCTCTTTGGCTGTACACTTACGAGCATTAACTGGGCTATGACCCATCTCCACATTTTCCATATCCATCTCATTCACACTTTCATCGGTGACTACGCGAAATAGATAACAACTTGTTAGAAAAAAATACAAGAATCGAATCTTTAAAATGTATTACATACCATTCAATGGGGAGAAATGGTCGAAACCAGACACTGCGCGATCTCCAGTGGCTGCATCATTGCCAAATATTGTCTCCATATCATCATATCTTGGACAAAGTTTGGTCTTCCACTTCCCGAATTCTAGCTTTCCCTGCAACGTTAACGTTTTAGTGTACAATTAATGTCTAATAACCAAAATATTATTGCAAACTAAAAATAATTTTTTAATAGTAACAAATGAATTGTATGTGAAATGATGCTTCACAACTGACATGCATGCCACATAATAACAACATATAACAAAAGAACATGGTATTAACTTTTTTCAGCAAACATACCTTAATAAATTCGTCCCACGCAACTTCATCTGCTACGATGCGTCCTGTTTCAGTATTGAACAATTTTTATTCCAGAAATGATACCCCTTTCCCTCATTTCCCCAACTGCCCAAGATCATCTGAGCTCCCAGGCAGAATCTGTGGTGTGGTGGCTGGAAATTTTTATCATCCCACAACCGGAAGACCAAGTGAAGCTAGCAATATGAAATGTCAATGTAATACTAGTAATCACATTCATACATCCAATGGTGACAGGGTAGAGACTGAATGGTTTACAAAATGCCAAGATCTTGACATCAAAGAAAAATAAGGGAAAGTTTTGTACCGTTTACAAGGACTTTCTTCCTTCAAGCCTAGAAAATCATCAAAAGAGAAGTCCAATTCCGAACTAAAAATAGAAAGCTTAGTCATCAGATGTGAAGAACGAACTGACACAGATGTAGTCCTACTTCAATTATCCTAAATTGTTTCGAAACCTTGAGCCAAAATTGATGCAGAAAAGACTAGTAGTAAGACGAAGAACAACGAGATTTGAAATCCCATTTATGAATCAAATATAGAACCTTCAGTGCCAGTCAAACTAATCAAAATTTCTACAAAATATGAATCAAAATAAAAAAACTTTAGTAGTATTTACGCACTTGAAAGATAAAACAATAATATACATCAGAATCCAACCAAATTAAGAATAATTTATCATGAATATGAAAAGTTTCTACGCTATTAATTTCTTCAAATCTACAACATAAAACCAGTAATAAAAAAAGCTACTGCATAATTAATAAAAACGTGAAAACATCAGCAGATAATCAAACAATCATTCAATAGGTAAAGCTAAAAATTAAATATAATGCCACATCCATACCCCACCTCGAATTTTTTGAATAAGAATGACAATAAATCACAGCAATTAAAACTAAACCTCACCTCAAGAACAGTACATTCTCCATTAATGCTATGAATGAAGATCCAATTATGCAATTTTTTCCAGTTCTAAAGACAAGAAAATAGTGTCGTGTGAAACGGGTTTGTCTCAGATTTCTCAGAAAATGGTTGAATTTACAAATATTTAGAAGAGGCATGCGGTCTCGGCCCACAGTTCGAACTGTACAATTTCAGCAAATTGGGAACCAAGATTGCAGATGTTTTACAGATAAGGGATTCAATTCGTAATCCACAACGTTAATAAGTAGCAAAGTGTATGAAGCCCATGTTATGAAATTGCAGAACAAAAACAAAAAATGAAATCCAAATTAATTTCAATACATTACAAACCATAACCGGTTCTACGTCGGAGGAAGCAACGTGGGGTTCGCCGTGTGAGACCACTACAGAAGATGGTCGTCAGCTAGGCTGAACTGAAAAACTGCAGCAATCGATTCGGCGTGAGAGGATGAGACTACTGGGTTCCGGCGTGAAGGGAAAGGGAAAAGGAAATGGGTTTCATGAATTCTAACTTGCCTGGAAAATGTATTACCAGCTGAAGGACGAGAAATGTTATTCCTTCGTTTCGTGGAAAATAGGGTGCGTGAGGGAGAAAAGGGAAAAAGTTTTGACTGGAAAATTAAACCTATCAAACATGTTAAAAAGTGGAAAATGGAACCTTGAAAAATTAGGCTTATCAAACGGGCCTAAATGAAACTTCATTTCCGAGTCTCTGTAGCGTGGTCTTTGCTGTTTGAAGGATGTATGTATTTAAACCCTACACCTTTTTATTGAACTGATGCGGTCATTCTTGGTCATTTATACTTTTAAATGCAAATGAAACATCATTTTTAAGATTACATCTAACATGGATTTGCATGTTTGAAGGAGTAATCTTAGGTCCTCCATATCAGTAAATCCATATGAGTTTGATTAATTGAGACTACATAATTTGAAAATCTGATTATAAATTTTTGGACAATAATTCTTGTGGAGATGAATTGACTTTCTATTCCTGCTAAAAGTTTAATGTGTACACTTATTTGTTGTCTCTGTAGTATAAATATCAAATCGAATAGAAGTGATCTACCAGACCTCGAACAGAAGTGATCTACCACACCATTTCTTTCGAGTTATCTCACTTTCTTAGGCCATAATATTCGTTTGGTGAGTGTTACAATGATTTCTTTGTTAACATTTATTAATAACTAATAAAATCATATATAAAGTAAATAATATTTGTATATGAGAAATATATTCTTTTTATATAATCGTTTCCTATATCTTTTGTACGTCGCTCAGGACTTGAATTTACTGATACATTACGCTTAATTGGTTATGATGGAATTATTTGTAACATACAATTGGAAAGATTGATGATAACATATATCTTGCTGCTGAATAGTCATAATTTTTTGACCACCATTACTTACAAGGTGGTTATATTATCATCTTTGAATACAACGGAAATTCTACTTTTGATGTTTCAATATTCGACCATTCAGTCATAGAAGTAATGTATGAGTCTGATACATCTGAAGTGGAGACTTCATGTACTAGTAATCCTATCTTCCGAGTAACATTAATGGGTGATCGCGATAGTTATCAAAAAATTGTAAGCTCCTCTTTAACTTAAATTTTTTCTAATCTATATCTTTCTCAACTTACATTTATGAACCATTTTTCACATTAATTGTTCTCACCTAATTATGAATTTCACTATTTATAGATTTGTGAATTTACTTTGTAGTATGTACCTGGGGCCTTCGCTTGATTATATCTACCAAAATTTGTCTAGAATTTTCAAATCCATGATTCTTCACGCCCGTATGTACAAGTCTAAGAATAAATGGTTATGAACAATGTTTCACAATGGGCTGGGCAAACTATGTTAGAGAGAAACAACTTCAAATAGGTAACATGCACATTTGAACTTGTGAATGATGAAATCCCCATTTCATGGTGTACAAAGTGTGTCGTGCCGATGGAAGTTTGACTCTTACATGAATTGTACATTTTCATTTGTACCTTTCACGTTTACTTATTGTCGAACGTTTGTTTTGTTTTCTTATGTATGGACACTCCATAACTAAATCCATTAAGATTTAGATTTCTAATCTGCTTGCATTCAGTTTATACATTTTATTTATTTTGAGCAAAGTTGCTAAAGAAATTAGTTTTTAGTACTTCTAATTAACATATATAACGATTTGGATTTCATTTAATGCTATATCATCGTCATTCGAACACTAATATCCTTCTGGCTAAAACCATTCTCAGTAAGTAAACATTTTAAAGACTTGCACTTCTATAAAATAAATTCTTTATTATAGATTTCTACTCTTAATGTCTTCACAACAATCTAAACAGGCTATTCTTGGTCTATACAAAAAATACTTTGTCTTAACTCGAATTTTTTATGTTTCTTTTGGTGCTTCTACTTTTGGCTTTCAAAACTATACCTTCGAGCAATAGCAAAAAAAAATGTTTTTATTTACTTAATTGAGCTACATATTATTGTGCAGGTACATCTAAGAAGTTGAATATAAACAATAATGCTCGAGCCTCTTCCAAAGCATTTATCACCAAGTTTAGAAAGATGTCTCTGGAAAACCTGCCATAGTTTAAAAAAGCAATCAAATATCTTCCCGGAAAACTTTTCTTTTGTTTGTAGCTACAAAATGAACATTAGAGAGCTCAAACCAACGACAACTTTTCTGTCAATATATTTAATTGTTCTTTTAAACTATGTTATGCTTTCGGAGGACTTCTTTCTAAACTTAGTGATGATTACTTTAGAAGAGGCTCAAACTCTATACTCCAACATGATGTCACATTGAGAGGTGATTCCTTAACTAACATTTATTACGGTACGTTATTTTTCCTCAATTTATGATCCTAAATTTCAAATTTATCTACAGACACTTCACACCACTCTTTTACATAGAAAACCCATTTTCTTTCTCTCTTCTAGGAATAACCAATGATAGAAGAATACAAGATGGATCAAAGGTTTGGGGACATGTTTAAGTGAGACCCAGTAAGAAGATTTTCTTCATTTTTCGTTTTTGAATTTCTTGGTTTAGATGTAGCACTTTGTTCATTACTGTATGCATGTTAGTTGTTTTTTAGTTAGCCTTTTAAATACTAAATAATAATTTTCGTTACGAGAAAATCCCTTTCCTAAAATTTCTTTTCAAAATGTAAGTTGTGTTCCATAATTATAACTACTTCATCAGACTAAAAATCGAATAATAATCATGACTACTCTTAAAATATGGTTATGTTGGTCCATCAAATCCTATGGACAAGAATGATGGAAAAATTAGGCATGAGGATGTGCTTTGCCAATTTTATTTGAAAGTTTCGTTGCAGATAATTTTTCTATCTTAGGTCGGTCCTGAAAGGCATACGACTTTTTGCCTGATGCAAAAATATGTGGACTTGAATTATTTGGGTATTAAGCTTCAGAAAATATTGGCATTTGCATCTGATCATTTGAAGAGTTTTATTTATATTGAAGTCGGCAAATAGTATGTTATTAATTAATGAGGTCCGCATTTTGCTCTTTCGCATAATCTTTTTTATTATTATTGTAATTGTTTATATTGCATTTCTTGGTTTTCTGATGGCTCCTTACGCTAAAAAAGGATTTGTTGACATTTCAATCTCTGAAAACATGCATGTAAAGTACTTGCAATATGTATCTAAGCCAAGTCATCCATATTCCCTCTAACAAAATCCATACGCACCCTCTGAGAGCACGTGGTTCCGTATGAAGAATGAAAAACATACCGTCCATTTTGCATAGGTATGATCAAAATCCGAGGAATAATTTAAGGTATGATTTGTTTAGTTATTCCTTCTTCAGCCAAGTTGAATTATAGAAAGTTAGTTTAACGTTTTTATTATTATGGAACCGAACTATGTTAATCGATGATCTTGGGGTGAGAAGAAACCATATAGATCAGAAATTATTGGAATAGAAAAAGCGTAGGTACAAAAAAGTTTACTGGATAGACATTGGTAAAGTGAAAATTATTTAGGCCCTGTTTGATAAGAAGAATTTTCCATGGAAGTTGGAAATTATTTTCCATTTTCCACCTTTTAGGCTGTTCGATAGGAAAATTTTTCTAGGCAATTGATTTTCCAACTTATACCTCCCGTGACCCCATTTTCCACATTTTCCTTGAATTGATTTTTCCATGAGTTTGGTGATTTTTGGTTTTTTAGGCAATTTTAATTTTTTTTTCTTTTGGCAACTGAAACAAATTATCTCCCCAATAGTAACAAATTTTATCCATTTAATGAACAATTTTCATGGAAAATAAAGTCAAACGAATACCAAAAGATCCAAAATTTCAATATTTTCCAAGTGAAAAATTATATCAATCCAACACAATTAATTGACAATTCCCAATAAAACAAATTTTAGGCAATTCAATTCCATAGAATTCATTTTCTTTTCACCCAAATTTCATTGTTACAATCAAACTGATTATGGTTTTCCTGATTCACAATATTCTTATGATGCATAGAATTGATTTGCTGACATTGTTCAGTGTTTGATATTTTACACACTGTAGTTTATCCTACATTTTTTACTGCTTTGGAATTGGAATAGTCATTTCTTATCCTTTCATTGTATATGGTGCCGATAATTTTCCTTCAGTTTCACTTAAAGGGCCACCATTTATGGTGAAGCAAATTCAGTCATCACCATGAAAAAAGAATGCAGTAGGTTCAGAAGGAAAAATTCAATAAACTTGAAGAATTACAACCCTGGAAAATGAATGCTTCAAATTACACTTTAACGCAAGAATTAGTACAAGACATCGAAAAATCATAATATGATGATGCAAATCAGTAGAAGACATCAATAAATCAGTTGATGCATCTTCTCTCTCAGAATCTCCTATTTTCTCCACCAACAACCTGTTGCTGAGCTTTATGCTACTGCCGATAGGACTAAAGAAACCTTGCAGATTGTGTATTTGTACTAGAGGAGCCACAGTTTGTCAGCTTACCATTTAGTCACTTCATGAAATTAAGTACTTTTGTCTATAGAATAAAACATTTTCCTATTTAACATATGTATAGGTGGAAATCTTTAAACTTAGCAGTTATCAAGCGATGCTCTGTGTCATTCTTAATATATATCATTCATGAGTTATAAAAATTAAACGCATGCACTAATATTCTAAAGTCACATGAATCATTTTTTTATAAGACCATACTGATAAGTATGTGAACCTGTCTCAAGAATGGAATATATAAAGGTGATGCTCTCTGCATGTATAATCTTCCTACTACTCAAATATATCATAAATCCATTTATTGACACTATATAATTAAATGTTTAGATGACTAAAATATATAATCGTTATAATAAAATCTCTTACAAAATTATAAGCCATCGTACAACGCACGATCCGTCACTAGTATAAATAAAAAAAATATCTTAAGTGTTTATAAACCATCATAAACATGAACTAAACATAGGCTTCAGGTTCGGGGGTGCAGAAGTCTGGGTGAGTTTTGTTTTTTCATTTACCTTTATTTTTTAGTTGTTTTTTCTTTGTTTAGTTAAACACGAGGTTAAGACGTCCTCTTTACCATAAAATTGAATTTTTCAATTAAAGGAAATGTGGTTGACTATTTAGTCTTATCAAAATACTTAGATAATTTCTACTTACTCTACAAGTGTGTATTATATTCAGATTGTAACTCTCATTTGAACTCTATAATATGGGTCAATTGTGATAATAAAATGACACGCTTGAGTTTTTACTTTCTCTACTTGTCCATCTATTCTCTTCTTTTATTCTTGTTATTTCATATTTTTATAACACATTATTAGCACAAAGGAACTCACATAAGATAGAGAGAAAATTCGAGATCAATAGTGCAAAAATTTGCAGAATCGGAATTGTTTGTGCAACTATAATCAAAACATTGATATCTCATTGTTTCATGGTTCGATCCTTGTGAAATTTGGGCAGAACATTTATAACTCATTCTTTAAATGCAGAGGTTAAGATCAAAATTCAATGGTTCATTTGAAAAATAGTTACATGAATAGTAGCATTATTTTTTAAACTTACATTTTTAAAAGAGTAATTAGCACATAATGTCCTTACCTTTCATTTTTTTTGGCATTTTCGTCATTATTTTCACATTTTATTGTTCAAAAGGTTCTTTTTATCCATTTTCTCAATTAAAAGCTACGAAATGATGAATATATACTTCTGTTTAAATAAAACAAAAAGAAAAAGAAAGAACTAATTGCAACTATAGTCCCAAATTTTAAAAAAAATGCAAATGAGTCCTAGATAAATTATTAATAAGGTAATTAGCACATAATGTTCCTACATTTCACTATTGTTGTGAAACAACGTCTATACCTTTCATTTTTGACATTTTCACTCTTAATTACACATTTGATCGCGCAAACAATCGTTTCTATCATTCTTCATTCAATTTTTCTCAATAAAAAGCTATAAAATGACTAACATACCCTTCTATTTAATAAATTAAAAAAAATAAAGAACTAATTATAATCATAATCCCAATTTCTTTAAAAAAAAAAAAGTGCAAAACGAGTCCAAAATAAATTATAAAAAATTTTGAAATTAAAAAAATTGAAAACACATTCGAAATAAATTATTTAAAAAAAATAGAAATAAAAAAAATTATTTTTCTTTATTTTTCCTTTTTTATTTAAATATGAGGCTATATTCATCATTAAACAACTTTTTATTGAGAAATCAAATTTAATTGGATAGAAATTATGGTTTACGCAATCAAATGTGTAATTAAGGGTGAAAATATTAAAAAATGAAAGATAGAGACGTTTCTTACAATAAAAGTAAAAAGTAGTAACATTATGTACTAATTACTCATTTAATAATTTATTTGAGACTCGTTTGTACTTTTTTTTTAAAAAAATTGAGACCGTAGTTGCAATTAGTTATTTCCCTTTCTTTTTGTTTATTTAAAGAGGAAAGTATATTCATCATTTCACAACTTTTAATTGAAAAAAATAGATAAAAATGATCTTTTCGCAATGAAATGTGAAAATAAAAGTGAAAATGTCAAAAATGAAAGGTCAGAATGTTTTCCACAATAGTAATGAAAGGTAAAAACGTTATGTGCTAATTACCATTTTTAAAAATATATGAGATTTGTCAACTATTTAATTTCTCTAAAGCTTCTAAATTTGAGTATTAGTTCTTCTATCACATTTATATAATTTTTAAGATTTGTCAAATCCAAGTAAGTCTATTCTTTTAAAAAATATATTTTATTATATATCATACTTAAGTTTTAGATCAATTAAATCTTTTAATTTAACTAATGCTCCTGAAAAACACAACTTTATAATCTTTAATATTCTCGAAAAATAAATAATGTTATTAATTTTCTTGAATAAAGCACAAAATATTCAATGATATTTATGCTTTTGAAACAATCATAACTAAAAATTGTATTTATTGTAAGCAAATATGGTGTAAATGTTCTCGAAAAAATACAATCCACGTTGTATAAATATTTTCGAGGAATGTCAACTTAGTGCTCTTGAAGAAGCATAAAATATTACATATTAATATTATTGAAGAATATCTTATTGTGTGATAGAAGAAGTACAAATTTATATTTATCACAATATAAATGTTTTAAAATATAAAAATTCCAGAAGAACATCACAATGTCTAATCTCATGAAGAGTTATTACTTAAATATGAATTTCATGAATAAATATTTATTCCTGAAGGAAAGTATATAACAACTTTTGTGCTAACAATTATGCGCCAAATTTGAAACATTATGTTACATTGGTTTTGCATGACATTGTCTTAGATCAAAATTTATGGCATTATGTTAATTTTATATCATATATGAAGTTAATGTCATCCACTTATATTGTGTTATTTCTTAATTATGATAAATCTGATAATATAGAACATAAGTTCACAAATCTACGATGGGTACCTATCGTATTATAATCATTCTATCGAGCTTATCATGACTTCCTGAAGGAGATATGAATGGATGACTAAAGGTAACATCAATATAATAACAAATTCTGCAAACCTAATTATTGAAGTCTCTAGAACAATCTATTTAAGTGATATATGGAAATAAATTTTACTATTTCTAGTAACTTATTCTCCACTAAATAAGAGGGAAACCTACAAAATTTCTAACATGTTTTGTCTTAATTGGTACGCTATACTAATATTAGTATAATTGATGTAAATATTGTATTGAACCAAAAGTTTGATGACTTTTATATTTTATTATTTGGTATGTTTAGTTAGATCATCACTAAATCAATAATGATGTGAAATGAATATTTTATGAATAATCAGAAAGATTCTTGAATCCAATGAATTCATATATAATGTTTGTTCTCTGTATTATAAATTGATAATTGATCAGTAATAGCAAAAGTTGGAACTAAATCCATATGATTTTGAAAATTAATTAAAGAGAGATATGGAATCTCGTCACCCTCCACATTGACCACCTAGATATAATTTGTATCTAATAGATACATGTATTAGACGATTGCATGATACTCGTAACCTGAAACTTGTGAAATTACTTGCTTGAATTCTATATTATGAGCAAAATTTTCAGATTATACAAGAAAGTTAGCTTATCTTGTTAATGCTAGTAAGCCTATATTTTGACATTTTTTAATAAAAGTTAGTTGAGATGTCGATGAATAATTTAACACAATTGTTTATTAAATTTCTCCAATTAATTTGTAAATCATTACTATCGAGAATAAAGTACTTCAAATTTCTGTCTAAGGAATGCTATTAATATCAAAGTTCTCCCATTACATTTGGCATATGGTCAGAGCCTAATACTTCAATTTAATGATTTTTTAAAGTGCAAAAATATACAATAGCTCCATAACAATGTACTAAGATGGACATTAAATCATGATAAGAGTATATATTTAGTTTGAACCTTTGTAAAATTATCTTAAACCCTATTGAGTGATACTATATAACACGAGTTGCTGTCTATTATTTTAATTGGATAATTTTCTTAGTGTTAGGGGGAGAAATCAAGAAGTTGGAAATAATATAAATAATGTGTGATTAAATTAACTAGATCATTACAAAAGACAAATCGGACCAGAAATTCTAAAGATAATTCAGTTAGATGCATTACTGATCAAATAGATTAACAATATCTTATATACTAGTTTTAAATGCTCTAACTCGAATTGATATCCTGGGAGGATAACTTGTTAACATTATAATTGATAATTCTATGGCTCGCCTGAAGTGTAATGACATTTAATTCTAAAACAAAAAAATTCAAAAGAAAATGGAGCAAATAAAGGAGGGAGATGATCCCAAGTAGGAAGCATATATTCTTGAAGAACGTAGGGACATAATTAATTATAAAATCTCAAAAGAATTTCAAGTACTTGAAATGTTTAAAGTGGACGTATTTCAATAAGTTATATTGTTATGGATAAGATATAGAATCAAAAAGTTAAAGTTAAAGACGACACTTTTGTAAATGATGTACCACTTCATATTATTAATTGCGATGATATCAATATGAATTCGTCAACGCATTTAGATCAAAGAATGATTGACCAAATAAAAAAATGCAATTCTATTTAAATGAAACTTATTGAAGAAATCTGAAGTTTCTAAACTTGCAGTCCGAATACTAAATTCTGTATATTTACATAAAAAGTAAATGGAAAAAATAAAGTCATAGCATGTAATTCATGACTCTCAGTATAATGAATGCCGCAAAAACTTGCAAAATAGATAAATTATTATGTGGTAGATGAAATCACAAATCTATATATTGTTATCTTGACAATACATTAAATTTAATATGCATATAATAAATGGAATTATAGTAATCTCATTTGGCATGATTATTAAAGCCCTGTTTGGGAGGGATTAGATTTTTCTACAGTAAATCAATTCTCATTTTCAACCACACATTTTTCAATAAAATAATATTTTCCATCACATCAATAATTTTTTCTTCTTTTTCAACCATACATTTCTCATCATATCACTATTCAAAATCAATTCTTCTCCCAAAAATCTCTCCCAAACAAGCTCTAATTATGTCATTGAGGAATTTTATACCTGAAATATATAGTACAAGTGATCTTATGATGAGGGAGACTAATACGTGTTGTACTATTTTTTTCATTAATCGAGATTTTGTCCCGCTAGATTTTTTTATAGCGTTATTAAAGAGGAAACTTTTGTAGCTATTTAAAGGAATAATGTACTTTTTTTAATTATAATTTTCCATGGACCTTTTTTATTAAGGTTTTAACAAATCATATTATTAGTATAATGAATGTCCATATAGGAATGGTAAAAAAATTCAACAAACCTGATACCCACGAAGTCCCCCCCCAAATGGGGTGTGAATTACCCGCTTAATCGGGTATTTGGGATGGGGATGGGGATGGGGATGGGGACGGGGACGGGGCGGGGAATTTTGCCCCATGGTGGGGACGGGTAAAGGGTGCCCCGCCCCTTTTAGTTTTTAAAATTTTTTTTTTTTAATTCAATACTTTAAATAAAAAATTTCACGAAATTTTATTAATTCTAATAAAAAATGACAACTAAAATTATTTGTCTCAATCTAATGAATGAGTGAAATAAAATAAATTATCAAAAACTTAAAAAAATAAAAAAAATTAAATAGGGTAGTAAACGAGGCAAGGGCCCCGTCCCGTTGCCATCCCTATGTCCATACCCTACGAGATATTTATCTTCAAAATAATACTCTTATATTTTATAAATTGTGTACGAGACTCCTAAATAGAACAACAACAAAATCTGTTTTTCAACAGACCATCATACTGGCTAAAATCAAATAAGGATACACAAATATCTGGTAGAAGATGATAATGTTTGAAGGCTATAATAAGAAAATACGAAACATATTCTACTAAACTTGTGAAATTAAAAATATTTACGTACAAGACATGGATTCGATACAAGAATTTTCATGTATTGAAATCAGATATAGTAGCTATACTCCTTTTTCTTTACTCAAATTTTGCCCTATTGATTTTTCTTGACAAGATTTTAACGAGACAACATTTTATTACTTCAATTTTGTAATAATTATTTTATACTTTTTTCTTTGTTTGGTATTTTTGTTCCATTGAAATTTTGTCATACTAGGTTTTAACGGACAATTATTATGCAAATAGACATCGAATGAGGATTTTTGTAAATTTATGAGTAAATATTGTTGATTATTTAGTCTTGATATTTAGATAAGTCTTACTTTAGAATAACATATTCAATTCAGATTATTACTCTCATTTGAACCCTATAAATATGAGTTCATTGTTATATTCCCTATTTTAGCCATATTCTCTAAAAATTAATTTTTCTCCAAACTTATTTGTAATTACACATTTTTTTCAATAAAATAATTTTACTAGTAGACCCAAATTTTTTCCTACCTTTTACCCGAATAATCTCCAAAAAAATCACTATTACAATATTTATTTCTCCCGAAAAATGGAGTTCAAATACAACCATAATAAAATGGCACATTTGAGTTTCAACTCTCTATTTTTTGCTCTTCTTATCCTCGTCAGCCATAATAAAATAATACATTTGAGTTTTGACTCTTTATTTTTCTCTCTTCTTATTCTTGTCATTCTCTATAATTTTATAACGGTATTGTGATATATTCATCTCTTTTTATTATATGAAAGTTCTCTAATATTTATTTATTGTCGCACTTGTCTCAACTTCTTTTTATCACATTTTATTATCAATCTTCCACTATCTATCACTTTTTGTTCGATCAGATCCAAAAATACTTATTTTTCTCATATTTCTAAATAAAAAATATAAAAGTACGAAAAAATATTTGCCTTTAAATTAGTTATTTTAAAGCACGCAATAATTACAAAAATGCTATAAAATCCTTGCCTTTCAATTTTTAAAGTACTCATAGTACGTTTGGACAAAAAGGATCATCATGAATAAGATGTACTGATTAATGGAAGATCACTTATAAAAAAAAAATCAAAAAGTGAGAATATAATTGCAATAATAAGCAAACAATGAGAACGATATTTGAAAATTTTTGCAACAAAAAACTGTAGTGCCAATATAATTACATTTAAAGAATAGGGTAAGTTCAAAGAGGATCCAAATGTTACAAAAAATGAAAAGTTGAGCCTACTCGCTACATATTCAATAGGTTAAGGACCTATCTATAATATTTCATTTTATATTCTGATATTCATCTCCCCTCTCTCTGTCTCCTCTCGTCTGTCTATCATTTATATCCCATATCTACTTTTGCCGACAACCGCCATTTCTATGATTCAAAGGCCCTTTTCTTTTCAGGTTCTTGAACCTCTATGTTTCTATGCACGCACAGTTCTATAGCCATTATGTTTTTTTTTCCTTTTTTATTTGATAGCATAAAGAAGCCAGATTTGCATTTTAATTAATGGCGGAAGATGTTTAGTGGTAATACAACCTGATTCGAGGTTATAAATTATGTAATCTTGAATTCCTGATCTGTTCTTGTTATGTTATACACTTTTCGGCCTGTTAGTTAATAGTTGTTGGGTTGGGGGTGATATGAATTTGGATGTCTGACGGGGGAATTAGGTCTTGTTTGAATCAGCATTTACAATTTTTGCTTGATTCTAAGAGTTGTCAGGAAAAAAAAAAGAGCATAACAAGAGAAAACAATAAAAAGAGAGGGAATTATTAATTTTTTTTATGCCAAATGTTTTGACTGTCATTTAGATGGACCTTTTCAAGTGCCAACAAATTACTGGAATTAAGTGTAATCTACTTATAGTTTTTACTGTGCTTACTACTGGACGTTTTTCATTTTTTGTGGCATTTTGTGATCGTCAAAACTTATTATTTCTGGGTTTACATATATTTATGATATCCAAGACCCTTTCTTGAAGTTAAAGAAACAGTCAAGATGTGTAGTTTTACCGCTAAAGGATATGCATTTTTGCAGTTTAGGGGTCATTTGTATCGTCTAAGAATATTTAACTCTAATATAGTAATATACTTCATCTTTCTGAATTTGAATGTCTGTATTTCCATTTTGGACTGTTTTACTACAAATTTCATGGTCTGCAAACGAACATAGTATTACGCCTTTTTCCAGCCAATTCCACATTTCTATTCTTATGCTTCTTAGATTAATCAGTAACTCAAGAACCCAGGCTACCTTTTATTTGCAATTAGATTTGGAGATTTGCAGCCTTTAAAGGAGGGAGAGAGGGTTGGTCCTGAGCAATGGGATATATGACGAATTGTGGAGGAAGATGTGCTTTCATAACCGTGTCAGTGGTGATGGCTAGGTGATTATCTAGGAATAGTTGGATACTGTTGTTTTATGGGCCTTTTGGTTGGCGGGGGCGGTGGATGTTCAATGTATTCCATGGTGGCACTGGCATGGGTAGATGATCTTTGCTGGGTTTTTGTTGGGACTGACTGATAGTCAGGAGGTGGTAGTGATGAATATTTCCCTGCCTCCATATGTTGTCACTATCAAATACCACTATTTTTTATTTTCGAGCTTCTGAATGATTCCTGCAGGACAGTGGTGATGATGTTTGTGTGCGTGGAGTGGGCATGCTGGTAATTGATCAGGTATGACCTATTTTATTAGCAGTAAACGTTTGGTTGCTGGTTGGTGGTGCTGGGGTTGGAAATGGATGTGGAGTTGAGGGAGAGAGAGAGAGAGCAGGCTAGTGGTGGTGATTTTTGTGTGGGTGGAGAGAGAGAGAGGGGGGGGGGGGGGGGATGATGCTGGTAATTGATCAGGTGTTACCTATTTTATTGGCAGTAAAAGTCTAGTTGCTGGTTGGTGGGGCTGAAATTGGAGATGGATGTAGTTGTGGGAGGGAGGGAGAGAGAGAGAGCATAAAACGGGAAAATTTACTAGGTAAAGCTTTCTCCAAGAACTCTATTCTCAAATTCAGACAGGGAGAGTAATTATTAGATTACTTCAAACCTATATTGAAGCCATCTTTATGTGAGATAGTCATCTTCATCACTTTTAATATCTATTATAAGAACTGGACATCTCACAAAAGAATGGATTGTTGTTTCTTTTTGCTTCAGAAATTTTCAAGTTAGTTCTATCTAGATGATGTACGGATAGTAATACCACTGATTTACTTAAATTAGATCTGTTTTTATGCATGTATCAAGTTTTGTACTCTGGAATTATGTTTCGGACATGAAAACCAACATGCTAAACAGTCTTGGCTTGTACAGATGGTGAGATTAGTTGACTATATTCTCACACTCTTCATTCTTACAACAGGAGCATTTTATTGAAAGTGATTTTTCGGACATTTGTTTTTTCAATTTTCAAAATAATGACTGAAGCTGACAGTGAAATAATAAAGCCCGAGGTATGTCTTACATGCGAACTTTTTGATTATTTAATGCTTCTGAATTCCTATTTTGCTTGTTTGTGATGTATCTCTGTAGATGTGCTTTATGTTCATTTGATTATTGTGACAGTCTTTTTTCTGTAGTCATATTGAAACTCCTTTGTTTTATTATCACTCATACATTAAATACGCTGCCATGAAGAATGAAGATTTACTGGGAGAAGGATGCTCTTCAGGCATTGGTTTGTTTCCTTTAGGCAATGAACTTTGAAGAGAAAAAGACCAATAGAAAAGGCATTGGGCATAAAGTTCATTCATTTAGGAAGTAAAATAAGTCTCTGTATAATTGTGTCTGGTAAGACCTATGTGCGACAAAGTGGATTTTTTTAGGCAGTGGAATTGGCTGTACTGATTGATGCATTTGTGAACCCCTATTGCATAAATTCCAAGGCTCTCTCCATGCGTGGGCTGTGGACGACATTCTATCTTATATAGTACCAGTGTGAGATGTCTGGCCAGATTTTTACTTGGACAGTTTTGAATGTAGAAGCTGCATAACCGGGGTTGGGGGTATTTAAATGAGAAGAATGTGCAATCGAATTTATCGGACTTCAGTTAGACTACTGGTTGCTAGTTTTCTGCATTTGTTTACGTTAATCTGTATGTATCCTTCTGCTAAATACCACCTGACTTTCCACCATTATGTTTAATTACTTCAGAGATTTGAACCTCTAGATTATTAAATGAAAACACAAAAGAAGCAGAAAACACACGTGGATGCGTGCATATACACACCCTTTTAGCATTAATCTATTTTGTAAAAGTAGGGCTTCTGATCAATGAACTATTCTTTTCTATAGGATTTCAACTCTCATAATCTTATATTAGAGTTACAATCCTTTGGGGATGATGAAGAGAATTAATATTAATAAAGAAGATTGGGGTTGAAATGCTTAAAAAGGCTTAATCGGATACCAAGACGTTGTACCTCACTGAGCCAATAAAATAATTCAGATGAATATAAAAATACAAAAATATGCTTATAATAAACCATAAATAAATCTTAAAAAATTCACAAAATTGTAATTTACTATTAAAATGATTAACAACTCAAAAATCTCTTATATCATCACTACAAATAGGATGTCTAATATCATCAATATATTTGATTCTCCTATGATCCTCCTCATCATTATCAATTTTTTTCTCGTTCTTTTTCATCCTCCTCCCCTTGCAATAGTGTATACTCCTTTCCCTTCCATGTCAAGGCAGGAAAAGGATTATATGAAAAATCAGCAAAACATTTCTATTTATAAATAATTAGTTCAAAAGGCTAAGGCAACCAATAAAATGTCCAAAATATGCAAGGCTAGGGTTGACAAAATGGGTGGGCCATTCTGAAATGACCTGCGCTCATCCAAATATAAAATTTGGTCCTAGCCTAGCCTAGACCATCTTCCAAATCAATATACTGCAGGCCAAGCAGGTCCAATCCATCGTGTTTTATTATTTTCGTTTTTTAGAAATTTAATTTGATTTGAAAGTAAATCATAATTAAAAAAAATATTCTCATTAATGTATTTGTGGATTACATTTTTAATTTTTGTGAAATATAAAATATAATTTATAAGTAGAATTTAAGAGTAATAGTTTATGCATCATTATAGGTTAAGTATATTCTAACGAAGTTGTCACCTACTTAACTAGAACATAAAAAAAATTGTATAGTGCAAATACACTTGAATGTTGAATTTAATCGAATTTAAAAACATTTTAGTATTAGTATGAAGAAATTGAGAGAAGGCTAGCGGGTTGGAAGCGTATGTACCTTTCAAAGGGAGATCGTCTTACTCTCATAAAGTCCACTTTGTCAAATCTCCCTTCTTATTTCTTGTCATTGTTTCATATTCCTGTTGCAGTGGCAAAAAGATTAGAGAGGTTCTAAAGGGAGTTTCTTTGGGGAGAATTAGGGGAGAGGAAATTACATTTGGTTAACTGGCGTGCAGTTTGTTCTCCTATTAGATTCGGTAGCCTCGGAATGAGAAGTCTAGTACTGTTTAATAAGGCCTTGTTAGATAAGTGGTTGTGGTGATTCGGAGTGGAGAGAGAGAGTTTTTGGAGAGGTATTATAGGGGCAAAATATGGTGTTATGGATGGGGATGGTGCTCAGGTGAGAGACGTGGTTCTTATGAGGTGAGTTTGTGGCGGTATATCCGTCGAAGGTGGAGTGACTTTCGGGATAGGTTGACTTTTGCAGTGGGGAATGGTAATACCATCAGCTTTTGGGGATGATTGTTGGTGTGGAGATCACTGCTTAATGTGAGATTTTCTTCTTTGTATCGTATTGCATTGAAGCCGTATGCCATGATGAATGATGTCGAAGATATCCATAATAGAAGCTCCGGTTGGAACATTGTTTTGGGCCGGGGTTTGCAGCACTGGGAATTGTATGATTATGCGTTGCTTTTGATATCTTTATACGAGGTACATATCAGGGTCGGAGAGGGTGATTGTAGCAGGTGGAGGTTGACACGAGATGGTATTTTTTCAGTTCGCATTTAGTTTAGATCTTTATTGGGTCTTGTAGAGAGTTCATTCCCCTGTAAGATGGTATGAAAATGTAAACTGCCCCTACACGTGACATTTTTACTATGGACGGTGGTCAGAGGACAGGTGTTAACGGTGGATAACCTTCGTACAAGGGATTTTTACGTTACAGAGTCGTGTTATATGTGTAAGAGGGATGGAGAGACGATTGATCACTTGTTCCTTCATTGTGATGATGCTCGTTTACTGTGGAACGATATTCTGGTGTCGCAACACATGGATTGAGAGTTACCGAGGCGTATGGAGGATATGTTAAAGACATGGAGGAGAAAGTTTCGAAATAAGGATCGCAAACTTGTATGAGACCTTATTCCTGGCTGCATCGTATGGTGTGTGGAGAGAAAGAAACAGTCGTTGTTTTGAAGATCAAACACGGACAATAGAGCAGATTAGAGAATTGTTTTATTTGACATTGTATACTTGGTTTAATGTTGCAGCTACAAGGCATATAGACGGGCTGCCTAATTTCATGTTGTTAATTTCTGATTTAAATTGATCATACACTTCCTGTGTATTATGCATTGATTAATAAAATATTTGATTACCTTTCAAAAAAAAGTATGAAGAAATTGAGAATGTAAGAAGTTAGAGAGTGAAAACTATGAAGAGAGTGTAAGACAAGGAGAGATTGTGTGGAAGGATGTAGAAGAAAAATGCCTATTTATAGCCAACGACTCTTAATTTTATTTTTTAATAAACCAGGCCGATCCTCATGGGTTGTCGAGTTAGACAAGTCGTTTATTATGGTGGAGAAACCCGTGAATCGGCATGGAATAGACGGGCTAGTTTTGATCCGATTTTTACCTGGTGGGACGTTTTGTATCTGGACTACACTAACTATTTTGACATCTACACACGACCATGGACGAACACATTAGTTGCCTCGAGGCTTGAGCCTAAAAAACATCAATTATAGCATAATCTTCGAGACATTCTGAAATCCTCATGTGAGGCGAGATTTGAATTGAGGTTTAAGCTTCAAGTAGTCTTATCAAACAATGCTTGCATCAGAACCAAGGCTTAGAGAGGCTTCGTATGTGCGTAACTCATGATAGCAGTTTTAGACAAAAGTGTGAACACGGGGATACTACAAGTGCAAAAGGTTGTGTTCCTTTCAATTGATTGCAGGGGTCCTTGTTTGTACAATCTTTCTATTGTAGATGTTACACATAAAGCAGGGAAGTGTGGTATATTTTTGTGCCGATATGGAATTTCTGTATATTTGTAAATTTTATGGGTCATGGTCATGTCTCCTGGGCCCCATTTTATAGAGTATCACTTATCAAATTGGGGAAGTAAAGATGGTGGTGGGGGAGAGTTTTGAACCCTTGCGAGTGAGAAAGCAACTATGAAAGTGGATTACCATTTGTTATGGTTCTCATTGTAAGGTATAAGACTTGAATCCACATCGTAAGTATGTGCTCTCGGTGTATGGTTCATATAGACTTCGGTTCTTCAACTTCAAAAGGCAACATCTAGTTTTTGATGTATGACTTTCCTAAGATTTATATTATTGGCATCAGAGCATGCACCATATCTCCTGGTTGCAATCAAGCGACGTTGATGGTGACGTCGGCATAGCAGTGTTCATTCGAGACTAGTCATGTGCTATTGCAAAGCCAGTCCGACATGGGCGCCAGGACCAAGGAGCGTGGTAGATTGTTACAATTCCCATTGCAAGGTATGAGAGTTGAATCCCACGTCGAAAGTATGGACTTTCGATGTGTGGTTTATATAGATTTGGGTTCTCCAATTTCAACAGCTAACTTTTAAGATATAGCTTTCCCAAAATCTATATCACCATCAAACTCAAACATTACACTGGGAGCAAGCAAAGACCGAAAAAGTCAGATCCAAACATCTGGTTCTTTTCCTTGTTAATTATGGCATAAGATGAATGCTCCACATTAATTTAGGAGTGTTTAACTGGGAGATTGCTTTGTTTGTTACTTATATTTGGAGAGAGGAGCAAAAGAGAAGAAAAGGATCATGAGAACAGTACATCTTTTCCAATATTTCGTTAAGCTTCCCACTTATCGTGGTTCTTGAGTTGCACTGTTTGTTTTGTTTTTAAATCATGATTATTTTGATTTGTTGTGTTTATATTGTGCATTATCAGATGCTGAAGGCTCACGTGTGGCTTCAAACTTCTGATGGTTCAATACTACAAGTGGAACAAGAGGTTGCCATATTTTGCCCCTTCATATGTCATGAAATACAATCAGGCACAGGATCTTCAAAGTGTTATCCCATCTCCCTTCCTTCACGGGTCAATCCTCCCATGTTGAGCTTGATTCTTGACTACTGTCGATTTCATCAAGTACCAGGGCACTCTAACAAGGTTTTTACATGTCCCAAAAGTTTACCTTTTTGTAAAGTTGATTTTCCTCATCTTGAGTTCCACATTATCCCAAACAACACTTAAAAGTATGTTACTATTGTTTGTGAAACTGCAGAAATGAGTCCTTTAGATGAAATAAAGATACACATTTAGTTCTTTTTTGTTGCAGGAGAGGAAGTCCTTTGACGAAAGGTTTGTTCGAATGGATACTAAACGGCTTTGTGAGCTGACTTCCGCTGCTGACAGTCTTGAACTGAAGCCATTGGTAGATCTCACCAGTCGTGCACTTGCACGAGTGATTGAGGGCAAGACTCCAGAAGAGATCCGAGAGATATTTCACCTGCCTGATGATCTCACAGAGGTGTCTTGTCCTTGCAAGCAGTGTACATGCTGATTGTCCTTTTCATTTCTTTGGGGTAAATCCATGTTTCTACATTTATTTTCTTACTTTGACGCATTTTATTTATTCAGGAAGAAAAATTGGAGCCCATCAAAAACACAATGGATGATCCTCGGATTCGGCTATTAAATAGATTGTACGCCAGAAAGAGGAAAGAGTTAAAAGAAAGAGAGAGATTAAAGGTGATTAATTATTATTTCCTGTACTGCGTTATTACCCTCCAGCGTTTCTCAAGGTTTTATGCGATGAGCATTTACATTCAGATTTAATAAGTTGCTTGCAAGTACTGGTATTTTGTCACTACAATGATATATGTTACATGCAAGTTTAGACTGAGGTAATTGACCTTCAATGTTTTGTAGAATGTTGAGGCTGAAGCAGAGTGTGTGGATGATCGTTCAGTTGATGACCTCTTGTCCTATATTAATGGAGGCAATGGAGGTATTTGCTGTTGTCTCTCTTTGGCTCTCCTTTCATTTTATACATCCTTTATTGAATTCATTGTTCTTACCATTGAGATTCTTCATGTCGGGAGAACATGGGAAAGATATGTACTGTCCTTCCCTTGAGGTGACTGACTATTATATTTCTACTGCATTCCTTTTTGAAAGTTACAAAGACCTCCATTATCGACTGTTTTGTGGATTCCCCCTTGATGCTTTTCAAAGGTTAAAAAGATGTCTAATACATAAAACACCAATCACTCATCTTCACCTTATGGGAGAGTTGTTTGTGGAACCTGTTCATGCACTTGAGGAACGATATGTTTCTTCTTTCTTATTCATGCATGTAATCTATGTCTCTCGAATAAATTTAATTGTCTGAAAATGTGTATGTTGATAAATAAAATTCTTGGGGTGGGAAAGATATAAAATGTTGTTTGTAAATTGGTTTCAATTTTCTTGAACGCTCTGGAGAAATTACGGTATAAATGAAAAGTGGACTTTCACAATGTTCTTGACACAAGAAAATAATAGTTAGTGCTAGGCATATGCCTATGATCCGAATGTAAGTTGTCATAAATGATGGTACATAAAATTTAAATGCTTTAATTTAGAAATATTTTTACTTTATGCATTCTAGGTGTAAATTGGTTTCACCTCCATCACATACCGCTAGTGATGTTGGAAATCAAAAATCAAAACAGTACTTGTGAGTTTTAGAGGACTTCTATTTTTCAAAAATTAGCCCTTGTTTGGTTTGGATTAAAATCCAATTAAAATCTCAAGTCAAAGTCAACAATTAATTTCAATCATACATTTCATGGGACCCACAGCTTTTCAACCACACATTTTATCAACTTTTATCAAAATCTACTAAAAATCTGATTTTAATCTCTACCAAACAGGCTTTTAGAATAGTCATCCTAAAATAAATAACATCATCATAACATACCAACTATTCGTCCCTTGTTTTGGCTCATTTTTTTAAAACTCATTTTCAACCACACATCTTCCCATAAAATAATGTTACACGTAAATCCAAAATTTTTCCTTATTTTTTAACCCACGTTCTTCAAAAAATAATTATTTCAAAACACATTTTCCCCCAAAATCTCTTTTTAATGGAGCCCAAGACAGCAAAGGTATTTCTTTTTAATTTTGAAAGGATAGGGGTGACACTGTAATACCGAGTTACCCCAGGGATGTTAGTGTAATTTTCTCTTCGTTTCCACTGAAAATGTAGGTATCTGTAACTATGCTTGTGAAGGTTAAATTTCTGATCTTTTATTCTTTAGAATAGGCTTTTTGGTTGGTGGGATTAGTAATGTATGATTATTTGAAATAGTTATGATTCAAAGATATACTTTTGCTCAATTTGGAAAGTCAAAGTGGAATGAAAAGATGTAGGTGTTGTATTTAAATGTTATAGATAATCAGGGAAATGAAAGACAGACAGAATCTAGACATAATGGAATTTGTTATTAAAGGTATATGTTCCCATTAAAAAATTGTGACTGCAGAGTTTGATCAAGTAATTGTCAAAAGTAATAGCTGCACAATTCAACTAGTTGACCACTTAAAACTCCTAAATGTTAAGAAACTAAATACTTCTCTGCTGCATCAATGTGTGATATTATGTATACAGAGTGAAGATAGAATTCATTATCATATTATTTCTGGTAATCAGTTATTTTTCTGCTGAGAACCTAGAGTAAGTTCTCTGTTTTCATGTACATTTTTATATTTAGGTGCTAAATTTAGTAGATAGCATCAATTTTAAGTTTTTAATTGTTATTATGGATTTTGTGGTATGGGTGATCTACTTTAATGGCTACATCTTCCATCAGCTTTGCTCGTGTATGCTTTATGTTTGAGAAGTGCTATTAAACCTCAAGGCATTCACTTATTTTCTTCACCCTTCTATCTTCTTTCATCTATTTCCTTTCGATTTTACTTTTGGGGAGACTTTTAAATCCACATGGATTTGTGTTTGCAGATTCTAAGGGGACTACAACTTCTAAAAATAAAAAGAAGAACCGCAGGAGGAAAGACCATCAGAAGACTGCTCCTTTGAATTTCACTAGTTGTTCAAATGGCACGTCTTCTTCGAGCAATTCTGTAGATATAAGTAAGAAGGTCCGGATCACTTTCACTTTCCTGAGTTTAGACCGATTACAAGTTGGTCGCTTAGGGAGTTACTGGTTTCTTGAGTCCCCTTTTAACTTCCATAGAGAAACACATGCACCACGCACACTCGTGTATGTGCCCATCTAATTGACATTCTTTTATGTTTCAGGAATCAAATGAGATGGATTCTGTTTGCAACAACCCTATGGTTCACAGCAATATTTGGCCTAATCTTGTTAACACAACAGAGTTTCTGGACAGTGGAAATGCCAGATTTGCACCTGAGGAGTTTGATGATTGTGATTTAGATGATGATATTGACCCTGCATTGAAAGAAGAAATTGATAGGTGAGCCCTGTTCAGTTATTACAAAGTGCAGGTGTTGGAGTCATTAAGAATCAGAACACAAGTAATTTTGTTGATGGTTTATTATTAGGAATTCTGCTGGCATCACCAGATATAGTTAATGGTTTATTATTGTTGATCATGTTAGCTTATATGGTTATTCAGTTGCTTGTGTTAAAAGTACCCTTTTAATTTAAGTTCTTGCAATAAGTTGCTTTTTTGTTTTGATTTGAAACAAATTCTGGTTTGTTACTGGCTCATATGTGTTCAGTTTGGTCCTCTCCTAGGATTTAAAATAAATTCTAGGTGGAGGAGAATGAGGAAAATCTAGCTAGTTTTACTTTAAACTTTCTGTAATTTTGTTAAAGTTGAGTTGGTTTTGTGAAAGTCAGATCAAATGCTTCTAATGAAGTTTTTGGAGTTTCATAGATGTTAGAATGGAAAGAGTTTGTAGAGATGTGCATTTTTCATTTTTGGCTTAAACGCATTATATGTAGAGAGGATCCAGAACTTTCGAGGATCAACATCTACCTCTGCTCTCGCTGTGGGATAGGGTTTCTCTAGCATATCATTGACGGAGGTTTCTGGAGTTTCTGGATGCTACTTTTTGATATACTACGTGAATTGAGAGTGATACCGGGAACTGATATGCAAGCTTTAAGAACGCTTTTCGTTTATCAAAGGGAAATAAGATCTAGTGTTCACTTCACATCAATATTTACCTATATGCAATATTTGTTTAGCTCTATTTTATATATCATTAATTGAACTCCAAATTGTTCTATCCTTGCCAAGATGTATATTTGCCTTGTATTGCTTCCTTTAACCCTTGTTTAAGTACCTAGATTGGTCACAAGTGGCTTGGTCACTTTTTCAGCCACTTTTCTCCTTACATATATGCCTATTGCCTGAGGGATATATAAAAAACTTTTGTGCTTGTGGTTTCCATCTGATTTTTGTTCTATATAATTTTGAGTTAGAAGGAATTTTACAATGTTCTCATCATTCAGTTGTACTACTTTTGATGGTTGTGTTGTGGGTACATAAAAGGATCCTTGCACTCTTATTCTGACTTGTGCATTACATCATGTGGTTAGTGACGCCATGGAAGTTAACTGGTTAAATTCCCCTCCCTGTATTCTTTCTGGACACCAGGAAAAGATAAGTCAGAGAACACCAAAGAAATAGTCAGTGGAGTTTAAAATTAATATCTTTGCCTTTCTTGTTCAATATCTTGTAGTCTTTTATGTGACAGATAGTAACTTATCTTATTGATCAGGGAAGTTGCAGACTTTGCTAGAAGATTGAACTCAGATTGGCCCGAAAGACTGCAAGAAATTCTCTCTCTGGGTAGTGACAAAAATCAATTACCGTTGAGTAGGAATGAAAATGGTACCTCGAGGAGATTTATAGGTGCGTGTATTTGTCTCATGTTTTTTTCTTTGACTTATTTTACTCTTTATCTAGCAATGAACCAAACAGAAGAGAAGGATTTATATAGTCAACCCCAAATTCTTTGAAAATAAGCTTAGTTTGTTGTTGTATCTGATTTGTTTTTTTGGTGTTACGTTCCTAGATCTGTCCATTGGAGTTGAAATATAAAAATTATGAAGAATGTCATACTATATATAGTTGAATAAGTAATAAAATTGATGGTTTTGTCAATTAATCCAAACTCTTGCTTGTTAGATACTTGATATTCTCACACTACTACAAGGAGAATCCTCATCTTCTGATTTGTGGGATTAATCATTGAAAATTTTCATTCTTTATATTTGTCCTCATTAATAGGAGACCAGCTCCAGAAATAATCCCGAATCCATGTCAACTTCAAAGTGGACTCTGGCCGGGACATTTTTGGTCACTTCATGCCCTACTTTTAGAGACAGAGATCCAAACAAAAGTGCGTTCTGGGTGGATAATTGGATCCAGCATCGAGAAGAGTTGGTAACATACATTGGTGGATTTACATTCAAGTGTAACAACGATTTTGACCTTGTTCCGAGAGACTCAGTTTTGATGTTAAGAGGTTGATCTCATGTATCTTCAGTGAACAAAATAAAGAAAAGAAGTATTCCAAGACGAGCCAATTTTGTCGAACACATTTTTCTCCTTTTTGGTGCGGGGGCAGGTGATGGGAATCCGAATAAATCCCGGGCCAAGTGACTTCAAATTGTGGAAGGCTCTCAGATGTAACCATAGAATGTTTATGTATTATTTTTTTTTCCTGTAAAATTATCTTTAGTCACAGTTGGGATCAGAGTTCATATTGTTGTGGAGACATGTTGAAGCAACAGATTGTGGTATTGCAAGAATTTCAATTTTCTTTGAATGAAATTTGGTTTAAATTTGCCATTCTTTTCTTTTATTATCCTTTTATGCTATAATTATCAAATGCAGTAATTTTATCCTTCACTGGATCTTGGTGCGTTGGATCGAACATGATAAAATTTGTTCATTATCCAATTCTATACAGGGAACCGAACATACAAGTATGTATGACATATGTTGTGTACTGTGCAGATTTCATTTGTTATCATCATTATTAGTCTTGAATTTTAAGTAGACAAATTTTTCATTCGGTTATTTGACAATTTTTTTTTAGATTTTTTACTTATAAATAGGACTAATATATTGGTGTTACCGAGAATTCTGAAAATTCTTCTCAAATGTTAGGAACTGTTCTTGTGTTTCACTTTTGTGTTTTGAATTCATTTTGGGTTTTGTGTTTTGAGTGTTCATTTTGAGATTATTGAAAATGTGTTCTTTTTGAGATTTTGAAAAATTGTTTTCAAAAATAAAATAAAAAATTGGAACCCTCTTTCTCTCGTCTCCTTCTCTTTCAACGAAACCCACCGCCACCACCTTCATCTCATCCGCCGCTGGTAAAATTGGCCTTGACGCATGGTTGGGCAAGATGCACTTGGTGAAGAGGAGACTAACCCATGTGGTCCGCGATCATGGGACGACCGGACGGTGTCGGGATTTGCAAAACTCGGATCGCGACCACCGTCTCACCAATTTCTGCCGATTCTTGTTGTTTCGTGGATGATAAATGATTGGAGGTGATAGAAGGGAGTGAGACGAGGTTGTGGGTGGTGGATGTAGTGGTGTTGCTGGCTATGGTTGTATTTGTGGCAGCGGCAACGACGGTGGTTTTCAGGCAGTGGTGCTGGTGGGTCACGGTGGTGCTGTGGTGGTTGGGTCGCGGTGGTGGTTGGCGGTGATTGAAAACACAAAAAACGAGTTTTGAAAATTTTGGTTTGATTATAACTGAAAACATCCAAAACGACAAATTTATCGTTTTTGGTTTTCTTTGTAAATTTTTAACTTGTTTTCAAAAACGCGTTTTCAAAAATAAGAAAGAGCGTTTTCACTGTTTTTGAAAATCGAAAACATAAAACGGTTTGAAAACGGTAAAGAGAACAAGCCCTTAGTTTTTCTTCCATTTCTTTCCGGTCCACGTCAACAAGTTTGGCTGAAAAGTAAGGGGGGAAGTTTTTATCCAGTGTAAAAAGTGTTTTTAAAACGGTTAGTTCGAACAAAAAATTGGAGCTATAATAGGTCTGTCAACTGTATTTGATGACCACCTAAATCATCTTAAATTGAACTGTTTTTTTTTTTAAATTGGCGACCCATAACCAAGCCGAGCAAGTTATAAAAGGATCATAAGGGTGCGTTTGATTACAAGCATGTAATTTACATGAAAATAAAATAAATTTTAGGCAATTCAATTGCTTAGAAATTATTTGTATGGAAATTATTAATTAAATGTGTTTGATTTATTTAGTTTTTAATCTAAAAAATATTATACTTGTTCATTTTTTATTGGTGTGTAGATGAGAGAGATGATACATGAGAGAGAGCGAATTACACGAAAAATAAAAATCACATCTCCCTAAAAAAAATATTTTCCTTGTTTTCAAGGAAAATATGGTCACGTGACCAAAAGTAAGAAAATATTTTCCGTAGAAAAAATTATCAATCAAACGGCACAAAAGTAGAACTCTAATTAGAGGAGAAAAATTATAGTGCTAAAAAAAAAGAGTGATGCAAATATTGTAGGAAATTTACAAAATTATGTTGATGATAAAGCAAACAAATAGGGTCAAACCTCTCTGAGACTAAATAGGAACATTCACGGCGAAAGAGGTGAAAGAAGCAATCCATAGAAAGATTTGACGCAGCTCACTAAATTATATTATGTGGTTACAATAATAATGATTCAAATGTTTAATTTTTGGGGGGTCATATTCTCTTAGATGACTTGTGCATTATAAACTTGAGAATTATGTCATTCTTTAATTTGAAAATTAATTATTTTAATGCACGATCATTTTATTTAAAAAAAATATTTTTATTTCTATTTAAATCACGTCAGTTGAACCAATAATTTGATATCTTAACTCGCCAATAGCCGAGCTAGTTTTAAAACTATCACAATCTATGTGCATAGTACAAAATAATCTTTTTAATTTACTTTAGAAAGGCCTTAGTAATGTGTATAGTGTTTTAAATAACATTAACCTTTCTAATGTATAGTAATCATAGGAACATAAAAGCAACAAGTACACAATCTCTTTACATTATTGGTTTCGCCAAATGACCAAGAAATTCAGCACTGAAAATCATGTTCCACACAGTAACCTCCACAAATCAAGCGCCGTGAGAAAAATGAAGAAGTCTCAAGTTTGAAACTACGAGCTATAACCTATGGAGTGTAAATATTTGCAAAATAAGTAAACGCGCATGCGTAGATATATGTGTACCTAATGTGATATATACAAGAATATAACAAAAATAGAAGGTTGAATAGAACCTATAGACAACTTGAAGAAGCTGGACAGTGTTTCAAGGCTGTTGCAGCCACTCTTGGATTGCTGAGCGGAGAGCACGGTTGGGCACAAGATTGCAGTGTGTAAGCTTTAGGTTGGTCATAGGAGAAGTATCGTGCCCACTCTCGAGCCACCCTTTGAGGGCTTCTTCCTCGTAGGTAAACCCATCAGCAGCAACAACAGGATCTTGCATAATTTCCTACAAGATAGTGCATGTTAGTTGTACAAATATGGGACATACAAACAGGGAAGCCATTGAAAGTTCTGCATAAGTGCATGCTTGATACTACGTACTGAACATCAGTGCACAAATATTTTTTAACTTCTTTCACTGCGTTAATTCTGTCCAGCACTGTTGAATCCAGTATGCAACTGGCCACAAAGATCTAGGGAAGGGGGAGAGAAGGGCGGGTAGGGGTATTGAATACTGGAGAATTAGTAGTGACACTTCCATGCATACCATTTATGATGGTAATCACAATAAAGATTTGTAGAAAGCAAGATGAGCATATGACCAACCTGAAAGATTGGACAGACAAAATAGGTTGGAATCTGGCAATGCTCTTCGGAACGCAACCGGAAAGATGAGGCTCCACACGAAAGTCTCATGGGCTCAAGAACCCTCCAGATTTCTGAAGCAAGATCAGGCCGTCGTCTGCGGTCTACCTCACAGCATCTCATTGCTAGGTGAGCCAACTGTTTTGCTTGCACAAACGGCCAATCCCCAGCTGTTGCATCCAACAGATTTTTCAAATTTCCTTTATCCAAGGCATATTGGACTTCCTTTGTAATCCCCAATGCAGGCCTTCCCGTTAATAACCTCAACAATATAATTCCAAAGGAATACACATCCGACTTCGAAGTAAGTTCTCCAGTCAAAAGGAACTCAGGATCCATGTATATCAAAGTACCTTTCGGCTGAGTTATGCAACATAGCGTCGTATCACTGCATGAATTTTCATCTTCAGAGAGCAATCGACATATTCCAAAATCACTAAGCTTGCTCACGAGGTCTGAGTCAAGCAGGATGTTAGCGGGTTTTAGATCACCGTGCACGATGCCTTGAGGGCGACAAGAATGCAAGCATATGAGTACGGAACATAGTTCAGCCGCAATTCGTATTCGAGTTTGCCATGATAGTGGAGATGTATTGTTTTTGCAGTTGAGTCGATCTTCAAGGCTTCCATTTGGAAGATACTCATAGACAAGAGCCCAAGCTTCTGGGCAGGCTCCTATCAGAGTTACAAGGTTTGGGTGCCTCAACTTACTCAAAACATTTACCTGGAAATTCCAAAAAAAAATTACTTTTTATCTTTTATCACATGCATCATAGAAGAAATCAACAGCTGTATATCCAGAAGTTTTAGGTTAGTAGAATTAAGAATTAAAACCAGAGTATATAGGATTGGAGTTTCAATAGAGGATCGTGTTGTACCTAGGAGTGATTGTTTTTGGTATATAGGTCCAAATATTAAGAATGAACAAAGGGTTAAAGTTGTAAAGCATAATATTAAAGCGGATTTGATGAAATGGAGAAGTACTATATATACAGAATTAATATAAGACGAGTTGTGCTTTATGGTAATGAAGATTAGGCTGTTAATTGACATATATACCTACAAGATGAATGTAAACGCAATGAGAATATAAGATAGGTCATGATAGAATGGATAAAATAAGACATGAGAATGTATGCTAAAATGTGGAGGGGGCTCCAATCGAGGAGGAAGTAAAAGAAGGACGATTTGATTGTTGAGAATAAGGGATAATTTTTTGCTTATATAATATTATATAAACTTGGATAAACGGAGTAGGAAAATAACGTTCCACGTGGTCGACCCAAAATTTATTGGGGATAAGACTTCAGCCTGTTGTTTTTGTCTATATCTTTGAGACACTACAAGAGTGCAAAACAAACTATAGAGATGAGGATGGAGCAAACATTGAGTGGCAAAAGAAGCACAAAAGCTAAATACGACTTGTATTCAGATTTTCCCTTACTTTTAATTGCGTGGGAACAAAAAATTTAAGCTCCGCAGATGCATAGGTAATATTATGACTTAGCAAGAATCAAGTGAAAATTATGCTCACACCATACCTCCTGTTGAAATTCCAAAGGGCCTTGCGAGCTATTTGGGTGTAGCATTTTTATAGCCACTTGCGTATGCCGAAGAACCCCTCTATATATACTTCCATAACCCCCTTCACCAATCTTTAATGCTTGGTCAAAATTATTTGTTGCCTCTTCAATTTCAGAGAAAGAGAATTCAGAAAAGAACTGAGGAACACATGGACTCGTTGCCTCCTCAGCTTGCTTTCTTCTCAGCTCCTCAGCTACCCTGAGAGCATTATCACGCTCAACCTGCAACTCATCTCTTTCCTTCTTGTATTTTTGCAACAGTTCAACGGCAGAAAACATTTTCTGCTCCAAATCCTCTACTATTTTATCAGAATTTGCAATTTGATGCTCAATATCTGATTTCTGTTTCTGGGCCATTCGGAGCTCATTCATGATTTCATTTAGACGGCATTTCATCTTCTCAACTTCTTCCTTGCCTCTTGATAATGTTTCTTCCATTTCTTTCCTTTTTCTTAACTCATCGGCATACATGGTTTCAGATGCTTTAGCCTAAAAATATGATTATCATAAACATCAGCTATCTGTTACATTGCAAGGATAAAGAAGAAACAAAGAGCAGTAAATTTATCATATCAGATAGTCAAATAAATTCCCCATAACAGGATCAAGATGCTCCATAAATGGGAAAATGCCCTTTGCACTAAATTTGATTTATTGTAAGACCCAAAATATAGTTTGATAGATTCAGTTCGATGAATTCAAGACTTTAATCATCTACAGCCAAAAAATAAAAAATAAAGCATGTATTTAAGAATCTTTACTCTGCGAATAGCATCGATGACTTCTTTTTCAGCTTTCTTACGCCTGAAGGATTCCTCATATGCTTCCCGCTGAAAAGTTTCTGCTTCCGCCACATATTGCTGAAGCCTTTGATAAAGTTCATCATCTACAGATCCTTCCTGCTGAAATTCTACAATTAGTCAGAAAGAGTTCCACAATGATTTTCCCCTTTATCTTTTTGGTCCGGTTCTCACACTACATGGTGATGGTACTAATTTATTGGATAAAATAATCATATTACATTTTTTTTCATAATAAGCACATCCAACTTAGTTATTCAACACTAACGAAATGTATAGAGCATAATTATGCATCTCAAGGAAGAAACAGAATTTCAGCATATGCACTTAAGTTCTGATATGGTTAGTTGCCAATGATGCCCATACACAATATACTTCTCTTCAACATGATGATGTACTTACAAAAGCATTGGAAGCAACAGAGGAACGACTATGATGCCCCAACTCTTTATTCTCAATCATAGAAAAATCCAACCCAGTTTCACTCTCCTCAGTCCTTGCAATGGAGATTGCTATTCCCTCATTTATATCACTAGAACACGTTGAAAAATATGAACCTGCCGAAGGACTTCTCCTTGATAGACTATCCCAATCACCACTCCCGTCTCGATTCAATTCGCTCAGTGGAGTTATCATGCCAGAGCCATTAGATGGTGCTTGAAGTTTCATACCATGACTCTCGGACTGGGCTCTACGATAGTTTGGAACTGAAATCTGTAAGTTTGACCATCCATTTTGCCCTTCGATAACTGAGTGTGATCTCCAGGAAGACTGTGTAGTTTCAACAACTGGACTTGCTTGAAGTGATGCAGATTCTGCCGCCATGTTAACTTCGTCCACTTTACATGCCCTACATTAATTTAGCTGATAATATTACTGATCATTATAATAGTTGTTAGATATCCAGGTATAGAACCAATTTGCTATAAATATTATAGGATACATAAACAAGCGGCTTGGTCCATACTCTCTTGTCAAGTTGTCTTGAGATATTGCCTTAGTTTGAGTTGCATTTCTCACCACATTAGAAATTCCAGGGACAGATTAGTTACTTTGAAACATGAATCTCAAAAATCATCCGAATGAACACAACAGCAAATCTACCTCGTATGTACAAGGTGCCCTTTACAGATAAACCAAATGTGACAGAAGTCTGGTGCTTCATCACGCACATAGATTGCTTTCTTGGACCTGGGCTCCACCATTCTTCTGCAATGCAATAAACAATTTGGGGAAATGAGATAAAGTAAATATAGAAGGAACAAACTAGGTCAGAAAGTTGAGGAAATAAAAGGTGATCGAAGGGTAGAATATATGACATTGTCTTTCCCATAATGGCATAGAACTACCAAAGGATACTACATCAACTATTAAAAAAGCTGATAAACTGTAACAGGAAAAGTAGTTGGCAGAAAAACAACACTCTTATACAGTTTCTGAAGAAGAAGAAAAACCGCTTAAGATTAGTCTCCTCGCTTGCAGTGCGAAGAACTTTCTGGGTGCCATTACTCAACTGCAATCCTTTTCATGAAGCATGTCCAAGGACAAGGGACGGGCATATAAAATTGATCAGAAATCTTGGGCACGAGATCTTTTAGCCCCTTTTATATGCTCTCGCACTTTAAAATTTCTCCAGTGTAATTTTTATAAAACTGTCTTCAATTTTTTTACATCCATTCCAGTCATAAATGTTTACATTAGAAGGTGGCAGATGTGCACGTTGGATTGGATCCAAACTGGCCGAAAACAAATTTCTTGATTATGAGTTTTGAGCCAACTGACTGATTATGATATGAGTTAAACATGGGTAGGATCCAATTCATACATACGGGAAACAGAGTTAAAAACTTCTCCTTGTTGGTCATTCTTATAATCTTTTGTCCTTGTTTCTGTTCTGAGCACTATCTATGCACCGGGTTAACATCTGAGAATGGGTAGGATCCAACCCATTTGTACCCTATTTTCGTTCATCCAGTCCGCTCTCTTGCGGGTAGATCCGTGTGGGTTGACAGTTCCGGACCCCTTTATAGTCTTGTTTGCAGCATTTATAGCACAAATATTATGTAATAACATGAATTGAGGATTTTTCTTGCGATAAAGAAAGTGTGAAATAAACCAAGCCTGTATTATCTAGACTACTTCCAGCCTGCCTATTTCAGTTTGTTTTAAATCCTTTAATTGGCTAAACAATTATTTGGTTATGCCATTGGCTTTGCTCTAACCAAGGAACGAGTGCCTTGATTAAATGAATTATAACCATGAAAAATGACTAAGGCCCTGTTCGGGAGGGATTAAAAGCCAATTAAAATTGAAAATATGGCCGTTATTGGACCCCACTCGTCTAATAAAAGTCAACAATAACGGTTATATTTTCAATTTTAATCTGATTTTAATCCCTCCCACACAAGCCCTAATAGTAATTTTTATTACAGTTGGATTAATTCAAATTACATGTTCTTGAAGGCTAAAGCTATTGTTATTCAAGATGACGATGTTCTTTGTAAAGAAAAAGTTTTAATAGCATTATACCTTGAATAATATTTATTAGCTGCCGCTCCCATGACAAGCCACTTGATACGATGCTCAGTTACGAGTTGCACAATGCCCTTCTCAATAAAGTCCATCTCTTTGGGTAGTTTCTCTGCCCGCACCTAAGCAAAACAAAATAAGCTTTAGCACATTATTGCATCATTATTCCAAAAGAAAACTTCAAATGGGAAAAATAATCAACACACTTAGTTTCCATCCGTTAGATGCATTAAGTTTTGAATGAAAATAGATGACTATAGTCAAATGATTATCCACAAAGAGGACAAAAATGGGTATAGAGAAGATAGCAAATGAAGGTCACCAGGCTTAAATCAAGTCTAAGATTATGTTTCGAAAACAGAGAGAAGAAGATACCCCGGCCCGAGCACAAGTCCAAACATACTTGTCCAGAAGCTTTTGCATCTCTCGCCTCTCTTTTTCATGATGATCCCTAACTATATGTTCGTCCAGCAGGGTAATAGAAACTTTTGGACCCACTGAAAACCAAGAACCAAAACACATGTAAATAAAATATTTGAAAATGTCTGCAATGATAGAAAGACACCATCTTCTAATTTCAGAGAACATACCCAAACAAGAAACATAAATACCACACAAGTAAAATGCTTAAAGACTTCTTTCTTTTTCAGTGTGCTTTATCTTTTATCCCTTTTTTTTCTTTTTGGTCGGGGGTGGGGAGTTGAGGTGTTGTGTTGAAAACTGAAACTGTCTCCATATTGACATATGATGCTTAATCGAGATTGACACAGAAAGCGAGCTTCCCCTTTGTTATATTGTCTCTCCGAGACAAAAATCCTTGTATGAATGGAAAAAGAATAAAAAAGATTCACCCTTACTGGTTCGTAATCAAAAGGTCGTTTATCCTAAATTAAAAGTGAGCAAGAATTACAAAGGTGAAAAAATTGATGAACACCATCATAAATAAAAAGATATGAGAACAGCCAGTTCCATCGGACTACAATCAGAATCCGTTAGTCTTGATTACAACATGCGTAGACAGATGAAATATAATCCAAAAGTAGACAAACACATCAAAGAGGCCAATAATTTTTTTATTTTTTTCGAAAAACCAAATAATTAACATGATCAATCCCAGTTCTAAAAAAAAAAAACCTTCAACATATACGACTTACAGAAAGATACAGTCTCTCTTCATATAATTCTTAATTTTGAGGATCAATCCTAGGAAAAATCCGCACAAACCGATAACATAGCAAGTTTGGAACAAACAGATCAATGCCCTAAACCAACCCAACTATCTAAACATACACAAACACAAAATTAAAAAACCCTTGTATTACAACAAAAATGAAATACAAAAAGAATTCAGAAAAGAGTACAGACTCATGGATATCTTCTGAGCAGGTTGATGAATATGAAGGATGCAAATTTTCTTTCCTCTGGAGTTATGCAGAGCCCACATGAGAACAGTTTCACTCTCCTTCACATCTTTTCCTAAAGCCACAAATAGTGTATCCTCTCTCAATTCCGGAGATGGAGTTCGAGTCTCCACCACAATTTCACTCCCCATAGTATTATGTCTCAAACTTAAACCTGTTAGGGCTGTGGAATTTCCACCAAAGCCATCGAGAAACTTCAAATTCTTCACACTGATAGAAGGTTCCCCTAACTCAATTTGAAATTAAGCTGATAGAAGGAGAAAAGGGTTTTTAGGAATTTGCCAAAGCAATCGAGAACTTCAAATTCTTCACCTTTCTAAGCTATTTCTTTCTATGCAAAGATGAAATTGATGAGAAAAAAGGGGGGTTTTAGGAATTAGCTAAAGCCCTCGAGAAACATCAAATTCTTCAACCTTTCAACTATGTATTTCCATGTAGAGCTGAAATTGATGACAAGAAAAAGAGGGGTTCTACAGATTAGAATTTGGTAGGAATTTGTAGCTAAGGTGATTGTGGAAAGGAGTTAATTGTCTGAATGTATATAGAATTATAATACATATATATACAAATAAAATGTTGTTATAGGGGACAAATTTGTACAGAAATTCAAAGGGGGAATTTGGATGGAACAATTACAGGTCAACCAATTCCTTACATTAATTGCTACTTTCTTGCCAACGGTAGAATCCTTAACGAACACGAAATTGGTTGCTATATTTTAATAAATATTTGTTCTTTGGAGTGAAAAGAAAAGAGAAGAACCATATTTTTGTTTGTTTTAAGCCTTTGTAGCATTTGTGCCCTCAATATATCGTATATGTAGTAAATTGATCCCAAATTATAGGTTATGTAGCAAGTTGAATCGTAACCTTTAAAGAAAACTATTTTGATTCTCGTCCTCCCATTATTGATGCACCACCATTTTCGGTAGCTGAAAATTGGTCGGATGGCCGCGAAAAATACTCAAAAGTACTTTTTCACAGAAATTTAAATCATTTTAATTTTACTTGAACTACTTGTGCAATAATACTGAAAGATTGAGGAGCAAAATGTTACATTTTAAAAGTTAGAAACTAACATGCTATGAAAGTCCAAGGTTGATAATCAACCTACTTTTTAAGTACTTTTATAAGTAAAAGTAACTAGAAGTAAAGTAGTAATTACTTCGAAATTAAGTAATTCACTTAATTTACATGGAGAATATTTATTTTAAAGCTTACATTATGCAAAGTTATGAAGACTATATAGAAAGATGGTCGAACAACTTAGCCCATAAACTGATATGTTTCAAGCTCAACACCAACAACAACACCAATTCGACCAAAACTATAAGCTCAAGGTGATAAAGGCATTGCCGATAAAAATCGTGCATACAATCCATGCAACATGCAAAATACAATTCTAGAGTGCTAAATAAATTATCGTTGAGCTCAATATGTAACTTAAAAACTTGAAATATATCTTTATGCCTCCTCTAACCCACACTATTAAAAAGAAAGATATTATTCCCTTGAGGAAATATTTTTTTTCTGAATCAACACAATCAGACACCAAAATTCACACATATTTCATCTTTAAAATTCCTTTGAAGCACTCATTAATAGAAGCTGGTGCAAAGCTAATCCAGGTTTGTCATCAACAAGTATCATATAGTCAGGTAAAAAATAAAATTCAAATATTATTTTATCTCGCATTTTTTCGTTCATACTCTAAAATCGTTAATTTTTGGATTGCATTTTGTTTTGTTATTTGCGATTCTATGTTCAAACATGTTCGTTAGGCTCAACTAGAGGCATTGTAGATGAATCTTATTCGATGCACGTGAAAGGTTCGGGATAACAACACGGGGAACATATAATAGTATATATTTCGAAACCATGTGTATAACAATCTATTTCTGAAAATTGAGGGAGTGAAATGTCATATTCTTTTCCAAATAAAAGAGAAGAAAGAGTAATGATTTAAAATTTTTAAGACTTAGGTTGTCAACCTTATTTAAAGAAATAGTTCAAGTCCTTATATTTTAATATATATTTCGATATTTAATCAATGTGAAATTATCTTTAATACGTCCATGAAAGATGGTGGCTCGTTTGATTTCAAATATTGGAATACACGTGATCATTTGAATCTTAGTAGGGTTGAATCGCTCATTTGGGTTTAATGAATTTTGATTCCATATTAAAAATTGAGATTTCATCTTAAAAAATCAATTTTATCAAAATCATTTTCAAAAGGTTGTTTAAACGTACAATTTTCTCTATTCAACATTTGAAATTATACTCTAAGATACCCTTCAAATAAAAATTTTAAAATAGTGAGTGATTTTTAATTTTGGAGAGTTAAACTTACTCTCTATAATTAAAAGACTTCAAAATATTTCAATTTTTAATGTAGGAAAATAATATAATAATTTGGAGGGAAATTAATAAAAATAAAAGATAGAAATTTTTTTTTGAAAGAGTAGTAAAAATTAAGTGTTAAAAATAAAGAGTATGTTGGAGTATTTTTAAAAATAAAGAATCTTTTGGAAGCGCTCTAATAGAAGTAGTCCAAATCCTTATACATTGATCTATATTTTTATATTTACTCGATATGAGATTTGTAGTTAACGTGTAACATCTTTGAGTTTTCACAAATTGTATCAAACGGGCCCTTTGTAGTGGAAGAAAAAATACGAAAGAAAAAAAAAATCATATCTCAATGGGTAGTAAATTTAACGGCGTTTTTAAACGTAAAATTGAAGCCAATACTTGCTTAAGAAAAATATCAATATCTATTTTTGTGAAAGTTTGCCTTTGGTGGGTAAAGTTGCCATGCAATGAGAGTGGGCATAGAAGTGAAGAAAAGTAACGGAGAAACGGGATTTACGTTTTCACTGCATAGAACTTTTTAAAAAATCCGTAGAGTTCAGCATTCAAAAAGTGAATTGGAATTCGTGACTCAAACGTGAAACACGCTCTTCCTCTATACATTCAATGATAATTTATTTTTAATTCGGCTACGAATTTTCTTACAGATAAGTTGACGATGCATTCAAATCAAAGGACAGATAGATACCACGTATGCATCTGTCAATCTATCTGTACAAGTAGAATAATTGATTTATTCTTCTTTACTGACTTTCACTTTGCTTTACACATTCAATCGTATCTCTAATTGTTAACTAATTATTGTCTTTATTATAAATATTTGTAACATGCGTTACAATTTGTTGTCTAATTACGGTAATAAAAATGAAAATAAAAAATTAAATAAGTCTATATATAGAGAGGGAGTAAAAGATTGAGCCGAATTTTCAATTTTTTTTTTTTTTTGATAACCGTGAATGTCCGAACCAACTTGCGCGCACCTCGACTAATTCCACGGGGCCCCTGAAGTTTACGGCCGGGTACACATCTCAGTGGCCTTGAGGGGACGAATTTTCAATTAAGAGAACGGAGGATAGTTAATTGTTATCTTATTGAGCAGTTTTTGGATATCAAACGAATATTCCCATAAAATAATTTTAAAGTGGCAATTTTTCCCTCTTTTGCAATCAATTTCACTAAAGCTTGTGCTACATCCTATTGAATAATTATTTATGATTTATTTTCCTTTTTTTATATACACTAGTATTGGTCGAACTGTCCATATAAGTCTATACATATCCTATTCAAATCCAATCAATTTGTTGGAAATTTACATGAATTATACAATTATTATTGCAGACCAATTCAACCCATATTTTAAATATTGCAAATTGATTTTGAAAATTTATTAATTTTGAGCCAATTGGAAGATAATTTTATTCAATCACAAGTCAGAAGTATTAGTTGGTCCACTCAAAGGAATATTCTGGTGCCGACACTGGATCCCCTTGGTTGCATCGTCGGTTTATGGCCCCGTCCACGACGTCCGAAAACTGACCTTCAATTGTTTATTTTAGTATACATAACATGAAAAGACTAATGTTGTCACGTATAGAATAATAAATATTATTATAATTTATATCATATATAAATATTAAGATGGTGTTTGGTGGAGATTAAAATTAGATTTTTAGTAGATTATGATACAAATTTTTGAAATGTGTGGTTGAAAAGTTGTGGGACCCATAAAAGATGTAATTAATATTGATTATTTGACTTTTACTTAAATTAAAATTTGATTTAAATCAGAAACAAACAAGGCCTAAGAGTATGTTTGATCCAATTTTTGGTGTAAAATGTATTTAAGAATAATATATTGACGAAAATTATGTGATTAAAAGATAAATAAAAAAATTGGGTTTTTTTTTAATATTATTTTATTGAAAAATGTATAATTGAAAAGAAAAGAGTGAAAATGTATTTTGAAAAAAATTGAAATCAAACGAGGACTAATTACTAGTTTGATATTATTGTACTCCAAGAAGAATCTTAAACTATTAAGATAAAAATCAATAGTCCAATGACATGAATCATGGCCAGCATGAAATTACTTAAAAAATTTGCGAGAGGGACAAAACTTGAAGTTGAATCCCGAGAGCAAGGGCAACATTAGATTAAAAATTCTTAAACTTATGTATTCAAATATTCTACGACTTTGTGGAAGGTTCGTAACAATTTACAGAACAAAATAGTTCGAATATTGAATTTATTTACTCCTCTGCAACTTGACAACCATCAATTATGGAAAACAAAATTTTGAATAGTATTTTTTTTGGAGAACGTGTGATTAAAAAGTAGGGAACGTTTTGAGTTTTACGTGCAGAATATTTTATCGTGTGAACGTGTGATTGAAAATGAGTACGTAGAATTTTCTTTTTTTTTTTTTTGAAAATAATGATTGTCAAATAGAGGCTTAATACCATGTCAAGTTTTACTGAGTTGTAATCGTATATAAGCGCTACGCCGAGCATTTATGACATGGATAAGATATTTTGGCTTGGCATGATGTATGCGTAAGTGACTTTGGTACTACAAGCTCATTGTCAATGTCCATGTAATTTATCAAGGGGAGGAGCTCAAACCTGCACCCAGGCCCATTTAGTTTTTAAAATGATTTTTTTTTTTTTTGATGAAAATTATTTCATTTCTAATAATTTATTTTTTTCAAAGTATATATATATATTGTCCTCCTTCGCTCCGTCCCTGTAATTGTACAAGTGCTAGTCATGGCACGAGTTGGACCTTTTGGCTCGACGTCTCATTCAAGTAAGTTTGACGTTGTGAACTCATTTTTAGTATTTTTGTTTGAACTTCTAGATTGATGTGAAGACTCTCTACGAACTTCTTTGGCGCTTTGTGACGACTTATTTACTGAATTTGGGGACATGTTACAAATATTATTGTAACGAATAATATTCACATAGCCATGCAACAATAAACCGAAAAACTAAACTTGAAATTGGCACAATCCAAATTAAGAGAGGTTGAAATATTCGACTTCAATGTTAACAATTAGTTAAATATCTTTTTAAATAAATTCAATCATATCGATGGATATATAATTATAATACACCATTGTACAACGAATAAGACTCAATTTTTTTTTTTAACTCAAACCTTAAAACAATCGAATCAAATCGAAATTTGGCCGGACCCTATGTTACACTGTTACTTGCGTCTACTCTTTTGAATTGTACGTTCCTTTGAAGTTGACCCAAATAATGGAATCAAGTGACTAGATAGGTTGTCATTGTCACGTGTTAAATATTGTTTGAAACTGTTCAAAAATATCTACAATAATTAGGGGTGGATAATTTATTTGTGAAAATGTATCTATACGAAAAAATGCACTATAACTAAAATCGAGTCAAGTTGCCCTTTTCAAGTTGATTGTTGTTGGCCTGCAATGAAGGTAATATTAACGACACTCAAATATGAAATTCGATGTGGTGATACAGTCTAGAAATTTTCATAAGCGCATCGCGTCTTAGAATTATTATGCAACGAAGAAAACAAAACTCGACGAGACTATGAAAACAATGAAAATAGGCATCACATTACGATACATGAGATTCAATATATTAAAATACAGTACTGGACAGTATTAAAAATACATAATTTTACCATTGGGACGCGTGTTTAGAAAGAGCACATCATTTGTCATTTTATTATTAATTATATAATATGTCGTATTTGGCCTATTTATGTCTAGATACAAAGTTGAAAATAGACCCAAGACCTCGAAGCTTCCTGTGACTTTGAATAGACGAGTAGGGAGGTTAGTACATTATTGAAAGAATTATAATTTAATACTTAGAAGAATTTTGGGTATAGATTTTGATAATGATTTTTCTTCTCTTTTAAGGTAAACAAATTTTATAAAGTATAAAATCTTATAGTTTCAAATGATTTGGTTGTACTTAATATTATGTTATCACTTATTATGTCATAATAAATCAAAGGAAACATGCCCTTTAATAAAAGATCAAACTATTGTAAAAGGAAAGTAATATGAATGACAATTGTACCCCTGTAACCATAAATATAATTACCATATGTATCCATATTCATTCCCTATAAATATAGGACTTTGGTTCTCATTATAATATACAACAAGTCTATTGACTTTTCTTATTCTCTCTTTTCATAACACAAACTTAAATAAACATAATAATTTAGTCGATCTTAAAGAGCAATGGTGTTTATTGAGTTTGTTGACGATCAGTGGCGGATCTAGGAATGAATCTTAGCTAGGGCGATCGTGATTGTTGATCATTGACCGTAGACAGTCAACGACCACGATAACGAGATTGTTTGTTAATATTTAATTAAATAATATTAAAAATTCTCCGGTCGATATGTAAATGCACTAAAATCACAATTCTTCAATCTATCATAAGTTCCAATTTCTAATTTTCAACACCAATTTATCACTCGTCACAAATCACAAATTCCTCAATTTATCATTTATTACAAATTATTGACCACATTCTTTTTCCCCTTTTTATTCTTCTACTTTCTTGTCTCACAGTATTACTTAAATATGTTAGCGTAAGAATCACTTAAAAGACTGTATAAATACGATATTTATTTTTGCATTTTTGTCCCCAACCTTTAAAATAGAGCATTTTTGTCTTCAGATTTCAAGAAAAATGTAATAAATGGAGTGACAAAACTCTAACCGAAAAGCACGTTCTCCTCTCCTGGCGCCTGCCTTTGCGGTGCAACATCTTAATCACTGCCACAGTCCCATTACTGAGGATCCCTCTGTAAACCACTCCATATGCTCCATTCCTTATCAATTTCGCTTCACTAAATTTATTAGTAGCCATTTCCGGATCCTTGAACGTAAATACTTGTGCATCTCTCAATTTAGGTTGCTGTGGGCGATCCGAACCGGTTCCGCACAGACACCCGCCGCTCTTCACTTCCGCTGCCGAAATAAATTATTCGATAAATAAATTGAAGTGAAAATGCAAAAAAATTTGCAATTGGGGAGCCATTAATTAATTATTACCTGGACTGGAATTGATGTTTATGATGCTATGAGTAATAAACATGAAATTGCCGACAGAGGGAGGAACCTAGTTTGGAAATTGAATTCATTTGGAATTATCGATTAATTGGTACTTGGTGGGTAAATGGTAATGGATTTGATAATTGGGCTTCATTTTATTTAAAAAACAAGAGGCCTAAAACTTTTTTTAAAAAAGGGCCCAAAGTCCAAATGGCCAAACTTGTGTTTCATCTCCTTCCTTCCACTTCTTTCACCTGATTTTCACTGTAAACTTCCCGGTGCCAGACGACGACTGTAAACTTCAACGGAGCCAGCACGGGAGGCCGCCCCCCACCCCCCGCCGGATGCTGGGTCCGCCCTTGTTGACGATCTTAACCCTTAGAAATGTTGACAAAAAGCCTGATGCGCCATAATTTTATAGAAATTCGAATATGGAACGAAATTGTATGCATGTACTAAATCAGTTAAACGCATTAAAGGTTGGCGATCATTACAACCACTTTTGTAGTTTGAGGACGAATAAGCAACAACCATTAAAGATAGAGAACCAAATGTGCGATTTCCCTAAATAAATAAGAAGTAAAATAATAATATGATTTAACTATTAATTAACATACTTAGAACTGTTTGAATCCCATTTTTTTGTGTTTTGTAATAATTTACATACATAATTATTTTATTGAAAGAATGTGAAGTTGTGAATGAATTTGAAAAAAGAAAATAAGTTTTTGGAGAATGGGTATTAAACAAGAGCGTAACAATTGTTGTTATTTCAATAACACCTATGTTCGACAAGTGACATAGTAGGAAAACAAATACGACGAGAGTCACTTATGTTGTGAAAGTCAAATAACTTTTTAAGATCATCGAGCCAATCAAGAAATGACATAGGACTAACAAGACCATCGAAGACCCACAATTGTAATTAACTAAGCTAGAAGAGTAATAAACAGCCTCAACATAGTCCCTAAATTGCAGATACTTGTAGTGATAAGAGGAAGACACTATCACGGTAACGATCTGGATAATTGGTATAGCTATAAGAATTGTTATATAAATTGTACTTGGTGTTAAGTGAAGTCATATCTATTTCATCTAACCTCTCTCCGAGACATGTTTCCACTCTTGAAAAAAAAGTAACTTGGGGCATACCACAAAACCATTTCAAAGATAGGGGTTGTTTTCAAGATAAAGCAGGTCATCTATCATTCTTTTATATATACTAGTTATGGCCGTGCAATGCACGGCTTTTGTTATTTTGAAGGTAATATTAGCGTTCAATATGAAGGATTAAAGGGAGATATACGCAAAGTTAGCAAAATGAGCTTAATGGAACAAAATAAATTTACATATGATTTCACCCATAGAATACAGTTATAAAACATTCAAAGAGTGCGAAGAAATTTAAAAAAACTTAAACGACATCCATAGAGAATTTATCTTTCGAAATTGTTATGTAAAAAATAAAATAAAGAGCAAACATACATACATCCAGAAAAGTATGGGGAAAATAATTCTCCATGATTACAATCATCCTCTATTGCATCTATTTGTTCTTCTAACGTGATCACATTTTGAATAGTATGCTTAAGTGCACCATCACCTACCACGTTGTTGTGGTTGTCCTAATTTGTGAAGATGTTGGATAATCATGAAATCGTGTATTCAATTAATAAAAGCTTATTAAAGAGAACTCGAAAGTGAATTTTTCTGATAAAAGACTACCTCAGAAGCTTTGGCAAGTCATGACGTTCAAAAAGAATAGAGCGTATTGGTTGTACATCATTATTGCATGAGGTCAAATTACGATACTGTGGGATTACCATTACTAAGAACAGAGAAGCTTTCATGTGTGCTAGTATTACTTGCGGTTAGTATCTTGCAAAACGAATCCATTCCCTGATAGAAGTTTACATCTCAACAGGAAGATGCGTATTTTTTTGTTCTTGATGCACTTAACGCCAATGAAACATTAGTTCTAACCAATGTGCAATGATAAGTAGACCCTGAAAGAAGAAATCAGAGTTTAATTAGATTAGTGAAAAAGATTTGATTACTATGACCCAGAAGGAAATAAACCACGTGATTTAGGCTCAATTGTATCCAGATTTAAGAATACTATAGCATGTGTGTAGGAGTATTATAAAAAGCAGAAGCAATCGAAGTGTCGATTTGTTTCACCTCATCAAAAAGGGAGACAGCTTGCAACAAAACGTTGTCATTACAATCTATGAGAAATTCATGTGTTACTCCATGAACCTGATTATCAAAGAACTACAAAGGCTGCAATCACAGAGAACGCCATGAAATTGACATTAAGTATGATAAGCAATATTATTATAAAAGAAGTGTACAATTGATTGATGCTAAAATTTAACCATTATAGAGGTTATTTATTTGTTCTATAGCTGAAAGTACTACATTATTTTAGCTTATAAAGAAGTTCCATTTAATTATGTGGTAAATTGAAGAAAATAAACACGTCGATTGAAGAACTTGATGTAACAGAGAATATAGTACAAATTAAAAGAGAGAAGAGTGGCTAAACCATTGTACTTGCAAGCATTTAGAATTGCTGAAAAGATGAGAACATTTGGCTTTATTTCTAGTTCATGCATCTTTTGGGAAATTTCCAAGACACGGAGGAAGTCTTGTTCACCCTTGATATTCTACTTTTCACAACCTAATTTTCCATGAGCCAACTGCTTATAAAAATTTGTACACCATTTATGTTTCAAAATAGTGGATAAGAGGTGTGAAAGAAATACTTACAAAACATTTGTAGTTCTAAATATGTATGAATGAAAGAATTTGTTTGTAGACAATATTTTTAGTACATCTAAAGTGCATAGTTTGAGTGTTTGATGGTTTGAGTAGGATTTTTAAACATTTGCTTGTTTTAGCTCTTGATAATGCTACATAAAGTTGACCATGACAGAAAACTGGTTCAGGTAGATACAAACCGACAAATTCAAGTGTTTGATCATGTGCTTTATTTATTGTCATTGCAAAACATAGCCTAATTGGAAATTGAGTTCTTTTAAATGGAATTGAAAATTGATCACTTTTCAGATGTACAAAAGGGATTCTTGGTAAGAAAACATATTTTCCACAATATTCACCAGATGTAATTTCAGCAAGAATGACGTTTTTATCAAATTTTCTACAAGTAAGACGCGTCCCATTGCATAAACCTTCGGCTGGATTGATATTCCGCAATAACATTACAGGACAATTAATCTTAAGCTTATTCCATTTGGGGTCAAAGTATTCAAGAAATCTTCTTGTAAACTTTGTTCTGTTTTGTCAATTGCTTCATCAAAACTATAATATGTGCAAATTTGACTTGATCAAGTAAAATTCTATTAATATGATCAACACATTCATTTCGAGGCATTAGAATAACTCGGTCTGCCATTGTATGTAAATTATCAACATACGTTTCGATATTCGGGAATACATGATTTGTTAAATTTCTGAAATATGTAATCTCATCTTCAAATGGTACAATTATGTCTTTAGGAAGTTTGATGCAATGACAATTATGTTCTTGCTCTGTTCCATTTCCAATACGAAGTAAGTAATCACAAAATGCTGGATCTAATTTTTCTCTGATATTTTCAACCAAGGGTATGTATGTACATAAAGGCCATAGATCGGAGAAAATTAAGCTAGCTTTCATAATGTCATCTTTTTTCCCTCTTGGTACTACTGATAAAACTTGTTGGAAATCTCCTCCTGAAACTACTACTTTTCCACCGAAAGGCGAATTATAATCAGTAATATCTTTAAACATTTTATCAACAGCTTCAATGGCACAACGATTTACCATAGGCGCTTCATCCCAGAGTATTAACTTTCACATTTTTAACAAAGTTCCTAAAGCAGACTGTTTACTAACAGAACAAGTGATTTGTCCAACTGTTTCCAACGGAATTTTAAATCTTGAATGAGCTGTTCGTCCTCCAGGTAAAAGAGATGTAGCTACTCCAGACGATGCAGTAGCCAAAGCAATTAAATTTTGTGACCTCACACCAGCTAAAAGTGCTTTATATAGAAAAGTTTTACCTGTTCCTCCTGGACCATCAATGAAGTAAACTGCACTTGAATTACAATTTACTTTTTCCATTATAGTATCATACGCAATTTTTTGCTGATTATTTAAGCTTGCTGCACAAGCGTAACCCCCTTGAATATCCAAATTTGTTGTCTCCTCTACGATCATTCTTGTCAATTTCTCATTTTCATCTATATTAACATTGAATGACACTATTTCATAATCATTTATATTTTTACCCAATGATTCTAGAATAGAACTTATGTCTTCCAACGCCTGTAATTCAGCAACATCTTGAGGTTTATTTTCATGTACATAATCGTCAGTCATATAACTCTTAAATTTATTCCAAAGTAATTTTGGTTAATCAGGATTGCAGAGTATAAGAAGTGTAGCAAATAGACGTCTTAAAGAAGTAGGCATTTTATAAACAATAGTTTCAGATAGACATTCTTCACAATGATTGTCTCCGCTTAACAAGCCATGTAAAAGTGTTGCTTCTCGATATGTACTTACAATTTTTCCATTTAAAGTTCGTAAATGATGAAATGACATTGGACCTCGAATATGATTGAGAAGCACCCGTAGGAAATATCGTTCTCCTTCAGAAAGATGTGCTGAAACAATTCGACCTATGACAATATGTTTCTTTCTAGGAGTCCAAATTTTCTTAGATGAATTCCAAACGAAGTGTGTTGGAAAATCTCGATATAATAATGTACGAACAAATTCATCTGCTTCATTTATTCTAAAAAATTATGTTAACATTGTTCGTCTTATATCTTCATTCTCAATAATAGTAGATAAATCATCTTTGTCGTTATATCGCACTTGTTGATGATTTAGGAGATGAAGTTGTAAAGAATAAACAGTTGGATGAATTTCTGCTAAATTAAACGATAAAATCCTCCACATTGCCTCAGGTGGAGATATCCATCTAGCAATTTGATAAGCATAAATTTCATCGATTTCTTTCACTGTTTCAGCTGATGTAATTGAGAAATTAATCCGATCATGGCCTTTGTACATATATTTGTACAAATATTTTACAGTTTTAATAGAAGAACATACTTCGACATTTAAGTGGCAATCAAATTTTGCACTTAAATAAAGATTGTACGGCACGACCCATCGATTGTCCAACATACGCCCTTTAACTTTAATACAAATATCATCATTGCGCCGTTTATAGAAAGGGTATGAGTTATCACCAAATGTAGTAATATTACAATAATCCTTAGAGAATTTATTTTTGCATTTTCCATTAGATTCCATACATATATTTTTGGGATTCAAATCCCCACAAGGACTATGCATATTATGTTTGACAATAACAGAATGAAGATGAGGATATCTGGTTTGGTCAGGAATCTCACAACTAACTATTTTATCAACATCTACAGTAGAACGAATTTTGTGGTTGCATTTGAAAATGAGTAAAAAATGTGCATAAGGAAGACCTCTTTTTTGGAATTCGATAACTATATGTGTGCAACAACAGGGCTGAAGATGTTTTTTTGTATAAATCATCTTTCAACTCTTCTAATTTCGCTCTAAATATACGTACAATTAAATCTGGGCGATTTTGAATCTCGTCATTATGTTTTAGTTCTTGTGTAATCTCTAACCAATTTGGATTACATGTAATAGTCAAAAATATTTCTGATTTTCCATAATGCTGCACAATAGCCATTGCATCCATATATCTCCTTATTATATCTCTAAGACCACATGTAAAAGATTGTGGTAAAATAAATTTTCTTCCAATGTTGCAACCTCTCGTCTCTCCAGTTTGAACACTATCTACAATACCCTGATAAAGTTCTGCTCGAATTTGTTTCTGGTTATTTCGAAAATAGTCTAATCTTGCAGTTTCAATTTTAATATACATATCTACAACATATTGTTGAAATAATCGACCACTGTAAAGTAAAATAGACTTACTGTAAGGCCGAATTTGCAATTTGTATGAATAATATTCTCGGCAAGAAACCTGAGATCGGTGCTTCATTCCAATAAGCACTACAAAAAAGATATCATTTATTTATAACATTTACAGTGTACAAATGAACAAAAAATGTAGAACAGAATTTGTTTACAAACCTTCATTCTCGTGTTCAATAAATTCAGCTGCAGAAGTCACTGTTGAAGGTATGACATCAAATTCAGAAGTACGTTGAACAGAGGTGTGCATGCATCTCCCAATGCCTTCGTGCCAACCAGATTCCCCGTATGGGAAAAGTAATGGATACTGTAAAGGATAATAGCAACCGTAATAATAACGAACTTTATGTGTATCATTAGAATGACCATGTATAATAATATCACGAACGCGAACATTAGCATTCGTATCATCTTTCACCCATATAGCAGCTACTTGAGATACTGTAGGAGTGTTAAAGACTCGTTGATCAAGTCCTGGATCGCATCTTATGTGTATTTCATGGTCTTCCAAGTTAGTTATATTAGTTAGAGACCTAAAAAATCTACTATATGGATTTACCTTCAGAATTTTAATTAAGACAAGTAAAGTATGTTCAACAAAGTGTTCTGAAGTTTCAATACGATTTTTAAGTTCATTGTCTGTGTCATAGAAATATAACTACATGTAAGAAGGCTTATTGTCTTGTGGAATAAGTTTATTTACGTAATGATATATTTGCTCTTGAACTCAAAATGTGTAAATACATTTGTATGATTTGAAGATATTTTTGTCATATTTAACACCAAATGAAGTAAAAACAAAATGGTTATTATATCCTCTTGCAAGCCTTTTGAATTCCATATTTTTTGATTCTTTGGACGTAAATAACTTGTACAATTCAGAGGGTGAATCAGGCATAGGAAGATAAACTTTTCCATCAGAGCAACAGAAACCTTTGCTTTCTCTGTAAAATTTTCTTGCACTACACTGTTTACAAATATCGTACGTAGGTAATACATATGGAGTGGTTGGTATGTTTAATATATTAAAACTATGTTGTAATTCAGTGCTGTAAATAATAGGAGAATCTTGGTTTGTTGAAGTAGAAGTTTCAGCATCTTGGAAATTATGATTCATTATAGGAGATTGCATTTGCACAGAATTGGAATTATTCTGTTTCGATAACGTAGGATTAGCATCAGAATTATTATGTCCAGATACTATTCTTTTGCGATGATCGGTGCGTCCAGTGCGAAGCCGTTTTCGTCGCCCTCTTTGCCTTTGGGTTTGTTGTTGGCGAGAGGACAATGTTTCGAAATTTAAAGGAGCAGTAACTTCATCAGAATTCCGAACATCCATGAGGAAAATATGCGAAATAGTTGAGACTAAAAGCGACCACAAAAAGTGAAGAAAGTTAATAAGTGGGAATAAAATTAACATGAAATATATGAACTTATTTAACATATTTGCAGCTAATGCGAAATGTCTTCATGAAACCAAGTCAAGAGTATTCCACTCAATATTAATTTCTTTTACTTTGACTCACATTGTTTTAGAATGAAATTAGACAAATGTGTGATTTGAATTTCTCAATTTAGTAAAAACAAATTTCTAACACAGTCCAAGAAATAACAAATTCGCATGCCGAAAAATAGTTATAAAGCCCAAATACACAAACAAAGAGAAATTGAATCGAACAAAAACACTCATCAACCATAATAAAACGAAGAATTAGAAAATGAAATGACAATAATTGATGGTACCCCAGTGAAACTAACATAATCCATATTTCAAACACAAAGTAAGCTCTTTAAATTAAGCATTTCCATCTCTATTCTATAAACCACAAAAAATTGTAAAACATAATACATAAAACAATATGCAACAACAGGGAATAAAACATTTTTTAGAAAACTATAATATATTGTTAGAATCACATGCTCTGTCCTGCCATATAGCATGAGCCCATAGTTTAATCATATCTCATTTCAATATTTTTCAAAACTAATGAAACCAAGACATGGTGATATGAGTTACAGGTTGAATGGAAGTTATTCAGCAATGGCTAATAACAGATATTAGGCACAATGATTACTTCAAAAAGAAAAATTATCCAAGATGGCGGACTAAAATGTGACTCTCAAGTTACACATACCATAATTAATAAGACATTGGCACAAAAAGCTTAAAGGAGAATGTAAATTTTTTGGTAGCCAAAATTTTTCTAAGGAAGAAATTAATGGGACACTATTAATCTCATTTTTAAGTGTTTCAAAATATTTATAATAAAAAAAAAATATTATCTGATAATATTTAAGACAACAGTTCTATTTTGAGAAGTAATCCAAATGTTGGAAAAAAATCTCATCAAATATTTTGGGGCAACGCCCCCAACGGGGATCGACCGACCGGTCAGGTCGCTGAGGTCGAGGGGGCAGCGCCCCTCATGGGGGCTCGAGGGCAACGCCCCCGAAAGGAATTTAGATTTCATGTTTGTATGAAATGAAATATTTTCTAATATTTTTGAATTAAATTTGTAATAAGTGAAATTACATTTATAGTTTTTGTAAAATGTAAATCAGTAGAATTTTTAGCTAAAAAAAGAAGGGAAAAAAAAACGTAAAAAAATTAAAAAAAAAAAAATTTGGCTTTCCCCGTGCTCGCACGGGGAGAATGGTTCTCCCCCTGCGCGCACGGGGAGTAATTTTTTTTTTTTATATTTCTTCTTTTTTATTGTCTTTCCTAGTCAATTTTTCAACGATTTTTTTATCTGCATGAATCCAAGTAGGATTTTATGTAAGTATTATTAATTGTTGTAATTTAAGTAGTAAAAATTTAATGTTGACAACCCAATAATAATACTAATAATACTAAAATGATATGTTGACAAACTTATTAAGTTAACCTAATATGCTTCAGAATTTATTGTGAAACATAGAGAAATATTAAATCTACACAAACAAAATTAACTATACCTAACTACTTACAAAAATCTTAAACATGGAACACAATTATATTTACTTAAAGAAATACTAAATACTAAACATGCAAAAGTAATAATAATATGAACAAAAATAACTGCTACATATAAATACTTACAGTAAAAGTTTATGTTCTGCTGCAATACCAAAGTTTCAAAATTTAGTTGTACAAGCTGAAGAACATAATGGAGTAAAATAAATATTTTCAAAATTTATAGATCAACATAATGATATTTGCATACTAAATATACAAAAAACAAAATTAACTATACCTAACTACTTACGAAAATCTTAATCATGGAACACAATTGTATTTATTTAATGAAATACTAAACATGCAAAATAATAATAATAGAAACTAAAATAATTTTTTACATATAAATACTTACAGTAAACAGCGATAAAGACTTACAGTAAACAGCAATGAAGGTTAAGAAATTCTCGATGATGGAATAAATTTTTCTTCATTAGTTCTTCCATATAAATAGACTAATCTCTTCAGCCGACTACAAAAATATCTTTTCAGTCGGTTTGCATGTTTATTTTTGGTTTGCTTCTCCAATACATGATATTTATAAAATATCAACTGTAATTGACGGTTTGCACTAAGTCGGTTTGCAGGTTTATTTTATTTTTTATAAATATATACTTTGTTTGTTTTTTTTCCCTTCCCTAAAGTCAACACTTGTAAGTGTTTATAAGGCAGAAGCCTTTTCTTTGCCATTTTCTTTACATAGTAGGGATAACAGTAAATAATAGGGATAAATGAGGATAAAATAGGAATGGAAAATGCTTCAGAAATGCATAGTAACCTGCGGATTGCCTCTTTATATTAGTAGGGAGGATATATAACTGTGTTAACATGTGGGATAAAATGAGCAACGAAAATGCTTCAGAAATGAATAGTGCACGGCGGATAAAGAAGTCAACAATTGTGGCAAGTAATAAGTCTATATGACCCTTTTGTTTTGAGGTGCAAAATGTTTATAAAGTGGGGAAAAACTTGTTAATTGGTGAGGATAAAATGGGCAACGAAAATGCTTCACAAATGAATAGTGAACGGCGGATTGACTATTTTATATTAGTAGGGATATACAATTTTAAAATTTTAAAAAAGTAATATATTCATCCAATTGCAAGTAATTCTTTTCAGAATCCAATAATGAATTGTATAAACCAAAATTAATTTTCCATGAAAACGCTAAATCATTCCTATAATTATCAAAAATCATCATTCTTTATTCAATATTTTAAAATTTCCCATATACAACGGAAAAGTAATAAACAAATTCCTAGAAAATGTAACCTTCAATACACCGATTTCACTACAAGCAACAAAATTTTTAAGATGAAATTCTCAGATTCACCATTTATCCAACATTTTAGGTCTAGAATTGATTACAATATGAATTTGATCAAATAATTGGGAAGGATTTTTTATTTATTTCTTTTTTTTTTGTTTTTTTTTGGGGGGGGGGGGGTGTTGAGAGTTTGGGCGATAACGTGATAAATCTTACATTATAGATATTACTTGCTTTTATTGATTAATTGGACTTAACACGAGCCATGTTAATGATGCAAGAAATAGACAGAAAAGTGGGATTTGGGGAAAGAAACTAAATCCTACATAACATTAAAGCATCGTATCACATAGTCATTGATATTAAAAAAAAAGAAGGTAATTCTTACATTTTCAAATTCTTCATATATTATTATGTCTATATGTATTTGCTAATTGTATCTCTTTCATTTTTTATTTGACTTTAATTAAAGAATATATTTAATAAATATTAGGATTTTAATGAAACGTAAAATTTAAAAGAATACAAAATGTCCAAAAGCATTTAATGAGAATAAATATTAATGGATGAATTTAGAGTGATACATTTTATTCTTGTCTATTGAAGTAAATTTACATAAAAAATTGTGGTAATTACACAAAACCATACTTTAAGTATTAAACTTTCTAAAATCAAATTGGAAGTTTAATATTTTCAAAATCAGATTTTTTATTTTAATTAATATTTTTATAAAATAAATATTTTTTCTACCCCAATTCATTTCCAAAAAAAATTTTATTTGCTTTCTCTCTACCCCACCCTCCTTTCTCTTCTCTCGTTCTCTTCCCCCTCCCCCTCTCCTTCTACTGTCGAGGACGACGCTACTGTCAGCGTCAGATACGCCGGTCGATGCTGCAGCATCAGACGTTGCTCCGATTGTCGCTACTCCTGCTGATGCTGCGGCATCAAAACAGCTCAGATCGTCGCCGCTTCGACCGTTCAGTTCGCCACTGCGCACTCGAACTCCTATAATATCTTCCCGATTTTGTCCTTCACGTCTTCAATTGTTCGTCCATTAGTACAAGCTTCCACCACTACCGCAACACCTTATATCCTCTCCCTAGAAAGTTGAGCCTTTAGCAAGGAGTTTGCCATTCGAGAAACTCTATTTCCTATTAAATCTGACCCCGAAAATTCATTACCAATCTCCTCTAACTGATGGCGGAGGTGGTTGTGATGTGGCGGTCTAGTGAGTTAGTGGTGGTTGTGGTGCGACATCTAGGTTGCTTTGAAGTCCGGTTTGGGATCTGATTTTTTAGCTGCAATGATGAAGTTAGCAGTCTGAGTAGGAGTTGGCCATGTTGTTGGTGGTGGTCGTAGTGGTGTTGGTGGTTGTTGTGGTGGGATGTGATGTCGGGTGGGGTATGATGCTGGAGGTGTTGTAGGGTGCTGGCGGTGGTGTAGGATGCTGGCGATTTTGGTGTGTTTGGAGAGGCAGTTGTGCTAGTTTTGATATGGCAGAGGCCGTGGTTTTTGTTGTCGACGTTGGTGGTGAATCTAGCGGTTGCGGTGATTTTTGTTTGGATTTAATAGTGGTGGATCTAACGATGCATGTGGGTGGACAGTGCTTGGTGGAACGATTTGTGGAATTTGTCAGTAGATGTAGTGGTTGAGTAGGGTACCGGTGGTTGATTTGTGACTTGTGACCTGGACTGTGACTCTTGACTTGTGACTTGTGACCTGAGCTTCACTTGTGACATGGGCTGTGACTTGTGATATGTGACTTTTGACCTGGATTGTGACCGTAAAAAAAAATGTCAACCGTACAAAAAAATATAGCGGAGTTGTCGTAGGAATATTCAACGGAGTTGGAACAACTGCCAGGATCGGAGCAGTCGTTGAAAAAAATAGTCTCTGGAACGATCACCGGAATAGTCGCCGGAACGGTCACCGGAATCGGAGTAGTCGCTGGAACAGTCGTCTGAAAGTTCGTCGGAGTAGGACGGTGATCGTAACGATCGCCGGAGCGGTAGGGGTGGTGAAGGTGGGATGAGTTAATTATATTATATTAGAATTAAATATTTAATAATAAATTAATTTAATAATTTATTATTTCATAAATAAAAATTTAAAATTTTTTAATAAAAATCTGATTTTGGAAATTTCAAACTTATTTTCTTATTTTTGAAATAGGCTAAACTTATTCTCTTGAATAGGTAATCTTCCCAAAAAAAATCCAGCATATTTCATTGGGTTGTGTTTTAAGAGTAATTTCCTAATTTGGGCCTTGTTAGAGTTGTTGTGTAACCTATTTAAAGGTCTCTTAAACCACTTGGAGGTTTAATTTTTCAGCCGTCAATTTTATCAAAGATTATTTCTTCTATTTTCCTGGTGATTTCCAGTTTTATCTGAGCAAGCGTTTGTTAAACCAATTCCGTGCACCTTTCACCGCCCCAATTGGTATCGAAACAGTGATTTGACTGCCTTGATTGCCAATAACAGAGATGGTGGAGACGAGACCATCGGCGTTGTTTGTGGGCATGAAGATATTTGGGCAGTAATTGAGGAGAAAAGGCAGCATATGGTGGAATAACATCAACAGATAAAAGAGATTCGAGAGATGCTTGTCGGTATGGGATTCGATGTTGAAATTATTGTTCAAAAATCAATAAAAAGTATGTGGAACAAAAAAATGGAATTGAGGGCTAAAACTTTGGCGTATGCGATTGCATGTTGGCTTGTACACCCTGCCATTGAACAATTTATGCGGCCGCATGGAGTTAAAAATAAGTCATTGGCTAGTTTTTTCAAATTGAAATCTAGTGCCTTTTTGGATTAAAAAGTCGCCACTTTTCATCATGTTAGCACCATTTCGTGTAGTATTGATGGAGATCAATAAATAAGATGTCTAATGATCAATAAAATTTAATTGAAAACCAATTTTTGAGATATCATATTCCATTCCAAAAAGAGAAAAGATCAAAAACTCTATTCTTTCATATTCAAAATTCTAGTTTTGTGTTCTTGAGTTTTGAAAGAATTACACTGGTACTTAAGTGTTTATTCTTTTTCAAGAATTGATAAATCCTTCAAACCATTTGCCAAGTGTCCCTCTAAGCATCAAATTAAGTGTTTGAGCCATCAGCTTTTATTCTGATTTTTTTTTTATTATATTATTTCGTCTCTTTTCCAACCCTTGTGTGGAAGCATTGATTCAAACAATCTCAAACGATATTTCTACAATGGAGAATGAAACCACCATGGCTACAATCAAGTTGATGAATTAAGACCTTGTTCGTTTGGACAGTTTCGATGGAACAAATTTTACAATGTGGCAAGACAGTTGAAGTTTCTCCTAATGGCGTTGAAGATCTTCTACATTCTTGATCTAAAATTGGCACCACTTGCAGATTCAATGGATGAAGATACTGAAGCCGTAAGAATGGAGAGACAAAAGCGTTAAGAGGATGAACTCATATGCTGCTGTTGTATTATCAATGCGTTATCCAACCGATTATATGATCTCTACACCAATATATCATAGGCAAGAGAAATATGAAATGCTTTGGAAAACAAGTATAAAGCTGAAGAAGAAGGTACAAAGAAATTCTTAATATCAAGGTAATTTGATTTTAAATTCCTTGATAACATTCTCCTCATTCCCCAAGTATATGAGTTACAAGTTCTTGTCAACAAGTTGAAGGCAATCAAAATTGAAATTCCGGAATCTTTTCAAGTGGAAGCAATTATTGTGAAACTCTCGAGGACTTGGAAAGGATATTAGAACAAAATAACGCATAGTTTCAAAGATTATTCTTTAGAACAAGTGCAAAAACATATTCGAATTGAAGAAGAATCAAGAGCAATAGATAATAATGACAATTCTTATGAAGGCAATTCAAAATCCAATGACGTAGAGAAGACCGAACCTTCAAATAAATCCAACAAGAGAAAACCTTCTAAAAACTTTAACAAGTTTAAGAAGAAGTCCAGGGAGGTTACTTTGTATGTGGAAAACCTAGACATTATGCGAAGGAATGTCGACACCGAAAGTAAAACAACTCCAAAGAAAAAATGAACTCCATCAAAGAAGACTATATTATAGCCCGCAAGCGAGATAAATACAATCAAGGGAAAAGTTCCTAGTTGGTGGTATGATACATGTGCAACTGTATACGTATCATATGACAAGTCTTTAGTCAAGACTTATTATGAAGTAGATGGAGATCAAGAGATTTAAATGGGTAATGAAGGCCGCTCCTAAGTAATTGGAAAAGGAAATGCAGAGATCATCTTCACGTCCGGAAAAATCGTTACTTTAACAAATGTACTACATGTTACTGAAATGAATATGAACTTAGTTAATAGTAATCTTTTAAGAAAACCAGGCATAAAAAAAATTTATAATTCCGGTAAACTTGTACTATCTCTAAATGAGAAATTTGTTGGAAATGACTATTCTAGTAAAGGAATTGTTAAACTTTGTTACTGTTGACAAGTTAAATAATAATAAGACCCTGTTTGGGAGGGATTAAATTTTTCTACAGTAAATCAATTCTCATTTTCAACCACACATTTTTCAATAAAATAATATTTTCCATCACATCAATAATTTTTTCTTTTTTTTCAACCACACATTTCCCATCATATCACTATTCAAAATCAATTCTCCCCCCAAAAATCTCTCACAAACAAGCTCTAAAGTTGAGTTTGCTTATTTGATTAATTCAATTACTTTATGGCATGCTAGATTAGGTCAAATAATAATACCATGAAAAGAATACTAAAATGCGACTTAATATCATATAATGAAAATGATGCATTTAAATGTGAAGCATGTGTAGAATCTAATGACCAAAGAAGTCTTGTCAAAATATAAATAGGACTTCTAATATTTTGGAATTAATTCATACGGACATATGTGAATTAAATGGTATGTTAACTAGAGGTAGGAATATGTATATTATTACTTTTATATGATTACTCTATTTATCTTTATTTAATAAAACATAAATATGAAACTTTTGATATGTTTAAAGCATATAAAAATGAAGTAGAAAATCAATTAAGTAAGAAAATAAGAACTTCAAGAAGTGATAGAGGAGGTTAATATTTTTTTAGTGATTTTAACTTGTATTGTGAACAATAAGGCATAATTCATCAACGTTTTGCACCTAGGACATCCAAACAAAATTGTTTAGCTGAAAGGAAAAATAGAACTTTAGTTGAGATGATAAATACTATGTTAACTTATGTTAAGTTGTCGTTTAATTTATGGGGTGAAGCATTGTTAAGTGCATATAGGATATTAAATAAAATTCCTTCGATATATGCAAATGTTTCTTCTTGTGAATTGTGGAAATGAAGAAAACCTAACACTGGATACTTCAAAGTGTGGGGGTATCTTGCATATTATAAGAACACGAACCCTAATAGAACCAAGTGTTCAAGAGGCATTAAATGTGTCTTCGTTGGGTACACTAGTAATAGCAAATCATATAGATTGTTAAATTTGGAGACCAATGTAATAGTTGAATTAAGTGATGTCGAGTTCTTTGAGAATTCACTATCCTTAGGCAATGAATTAAGAGATACCTACATTGAGATCTCTAGCTCGGGTGGAATACAAGATGAAACATTTCTAAAAATGTTTATGAATCTTATGAACCACGAAGAAGCAAAAGAACTCGAATTGAGAAATCTTTAGGCCTAGAAGGAAATAAGATGAATGTTGTAAGAACAATTCCTTTCGTTCTACAAGTGGAGACCTATCCTAAAACTTATAGAGAAGTTATGGCTTCTCGTTATAACATTTTTTTTTTTGGAAAGATGCAATTAAAGATGAAATGAATTCAATTGTGTCTAATAATACATGAGAACTTGTTGATTTTCCACCTGGATCCAAACCTATTGGATGTAAATGGGTGTTTAGGAAAAAATACAATGTTAATGGTTCTCTTAATAATTTGAAAGCTAGATTAGTAGGTAAAGAGTATCGACAAAAGGAAGGAATATATTATTTTGATACATATGCACCGGTAGCAAGAACAACTTCAATTAGGATTTTATTCGCATTAGCTTCGATACATGACTTGCATGTTCATCAAATGGATGTCAAAATGTCATTTTCAAATGGAGATCTCGATGAGGAGATTTATATGGAACAACCCGAAGGGTTTGCTCTACCTGAAAATGAACATAAGCTGTGTAAATTAGTGAAATTGTTATACGATTTAAAACAAGCACCTAAAAAATGACATGAAAAATTTGACTTAGTTATTAATTCGTTTGGTTTCATAAATAATAGTATAGATAAATGTTTATATTCTAAAGTGTGAGATAAATGCATAATTCTTATTTGCTTGTATGTTGATGATATGTAGATTATGAGTAATCACATGGATGTAATCAAAGAAACCAAAAGATTTCTATGTTCCACATTCAAGATGAAAGATCTTGTACAATTGGATACCATATTGGGTATTAAAGTTACAAAAACCAGTGGGGGTTCTACTTGAGTCAATCACATTATATTGAGAATGTGATTAATAAGTTCAAATATTTAAACATAAAAGAATTTAATACCTCTCTTGGCCAAGTTTAAAACTTATAAAGAATGATGGAAGAGAAATTGCTCAATTGGAGTATGCAAGTACTATAGAAAGTCTTATGTATGCAGTGCAATGCATAAGATCGGACATATCATTTGCAATTATTAAAGTTAGTAGGTTTACTAATAATCTGAACAAGAAACATTGGAAGGCCATTGTAAGAGTCATTGGCTATTTAAAGAAAAATAAAAACTTAAGTTTACAATATTCTAAATTCCCAGATGTATTAGGAGGATTTACCGATGTTAGTTAGATTTCTAGCACGGGCGAAAGTAAATCGACTTTGGGTTTAGTGTTTACTCTTGGAAGATGTGTTTTTTCTTGGAAATTAAAGAAATAAACATGTATTACACACTCAACTATGGAATCTAAATTTGTAGCATTATCAGATACTGGGAAAGAAGCTGAGCGGTTTAAGGATCTTCTTTATGAGATACCTTTGGGACCGACGAATACATCTTCAATAACTATCATGTGTGATAGTCAAGCCACATTAGCAAAGTCATACAATAAGTTATATAATGAAAAATCTAGACATATGAGTCTAAAACATAACTACATGAGGAAATTGACGAAGAGTTGAATAATTTTTCTAAATTTTGTTAAGTCAATTGAAAATCTAGTGGATCCCTTAACTAAATCTCTAAATAGAGAATTAGTAATATCTATTTCGAGTAAGATGATGTTAAAACTCATAAAATAAAAAATTCACTAATGATAGCAACCCTACCTATCATTACTTAACAAGTAAATTTACGAGTTCAAAGGGTAACAACAAGTCATTCGATATGTGAATAGTTTCAACATTTAAAATCTACGACAACCTTATCCTAATAACATAATGTTGGTGGTTACTTAAATGAGAGTTGAGCTTTAAGTTCTTAATGAAACTCAGTACCAATGTACAAGTATCTCTAAAAGTAATAAAGATACTGGAAGAATTTCACCTAGATGAACTTTGTGGTGGTGTCGCAATAGAGAGCTGGAGTTTCTCTCTTAAGATTTCATTGAATAGGATAAGTGCAACGCTAAGAGAGAGCGAGGAACTTAAGAACACGTAATGCTTGTGTGTGTTTTTACCGGTATTGTTACAAGAAATAATTGGTTCAAAGCTTTTACGCTACCTTTGATTTTGACTTTACTTTGTTTTGATTTACACTATGGTTAGATTCAAATCGAAAGATATTTAATCCTTATGCATAAGTGTTGTATATTTTGAATATGAGATTTTATTGACTATTGAACAAGTGGATGATTGTTGAAATTGTTGTTCAAAAATCAATAAAAAGTGTGTGGAACAAAAAAAAAAAAATGGAATTGAGGACTAAAACTTTGGCCTATGTGATCGCATAGACCCTGGAGGCATGCGGTTGCATGTTGGCTTGCAGGACTTTTACGCCCTGCCATTGAAAAACCTATGAGGCTGCATAGGTTTGTTCTATGTGGCCGAGTAGAGTTAAAAATAAGTCGTTGGCTGGTTTTTTCAAACTGAAATCTAGTGTCTTTTTGGATGGAAAATCATCACTCTTCATCATTTTTAGCAGAATTTCGTGTAGTATTGATTGAGATCTATAATTATGATGTCTAATAATCAATACAATTTAATTGAAAATCAATTTTTGAAATATCATATTCCATTCCAAAAAGAGAAAAGATCAAAAACTCTCTTCTTTTATATTCAAAATTCTAGTTTTGTGTTCTTGAGTTTTGAAAGAATTACACTAGTGTTTAAGTGTTCATTCTTTTTCAAGGCTTGATAAATCCTTCAAACCATTTGCCAATAATCCCTTTAAATATCAAATTCAATCCGAGAAGGGGCAAATATCGTTTGAGAATAATGATAATGTGTTTGAGCCTTCAACTTTTAGTCTAATTTTTCCTGATTATATTATTATGTTTCTTCTCCAACCCCTTGTCTGGAAGCATTAATTCAAACATTCAACAACAATAGAAATCAAAACACCATTGGGATTCGAGCTGGAGGTTTTGCCGTAAGGACACCACGGTAATAGACGGGAGAGGCACACTGAATTGTATGACTAATGTGTCCATGTGGAAGAGGATTCTGATGCAGAAGATGACAAGACATTTCATCAAGGTCAACATAGGGGGCATAATAAGGGTATGAAGATTATGGTTCGAAATGTAGATATTCCTACTTTTAATAGGAATATGTATATTGAAGACTTTCTTAATTGGATTAATGAGGTGGGGAGAGTTTTTGAGATGATGTAAGTTGGTAAAACTTGTAGCCTTTGCTCAAGAGTGGAGCTCCTGTTTGGTGGGATCAACTACAAAGAAATATGCAACGTTAAGGAATGGCATCAATTCATACATGGAGGAATCATGTGGCCAAGTCCAGCGTCTACAATCTGTTAAGGGATATATATTCCACATAGATAAATGATGTTGACACAAACCAATTAATAAAAATCTTGGGTGCTACTCTTAATAAGGTTGACCTTTTAAAATGGAACCCCAATTCTTAACATAGTATCAGAGTCCATTAAGTTCTAATGAGCAATTCGATTCGGTTAAAACTTCAAAAGTGAGCAAGCGAATTTTAAGATTGGTCTGCTCAAACGAGCCATTATCTTGAGAGGACATGTTTAGGGATATAATCTCACATCGAATAAAGATGTAAACATATATTAATTTATAAAGGATTGAGCAACTCCTCTGAAAAGGTTGACCTTTTAAGATGAAACCTCAATTTATAACACAATCATTATCAAATAAATAAATAAATAATCAATTCTAAATCTAGGGTTCTTGTTACCATATTTTGAAGCATAATTAAGTCCATATTTTGTTTAACTAAAAAATAAAAATTTTAATTAATTTTGATAAAAGTTGATGAAATGTGTTGTGAAAAGTTGATAAATTTTGTGGTCCTATAAATGTATGATTAAAAATAAATTTAAAGAAAATAAGTTTTTGAAAATGAGGGTCAAAGATGAACTAAATCATTTTCTGATACAAGCTATATAGCAATCACTACACATCTATTAAAAAACGTCCTAGATTGATGGCACTCATAGTAGATGTTTTTGCGAGTGAAATTTAAAATGTTCAATCTTCTTGCTTCGAAAGTTGAACAAATTTTAGATCTTAAATGAATAGTTGCGTTCGCGAGTTGAACAATTTTCATACCTAAAATGAAGGGTTACTCCAGAAGTTGAACTCGATCAGATTATCTTGTGCATTTTGCCCCTAAGTGATTGGTTTGACTTTGTTAATTTTAATTATTTTGACCTTTTCAACTTACGGTAAGAACGAGCAATGAAAATTAAAGCCAGACTTAAATTTATCAAAGAAGAATGATGAAATTTTAAGGACACGTCAAATAAACACAATAATTCAAAAAGAACTTGTATATTTGCACGATCACGATTGAGTTGCAATTTTGGAGCCTAATCATGAGTATGTAGGATACCTCACGACAGACATGATTAGGAAAAGCTAGGTGTGACCACAAAGAGATATACATTTATTTATGGGTTAAATCTATTGTACTTTATATTTAGAATGTGTGTGAGAAACAATTTTTTTTTTTTTGTTTTGTAAAAAATAGATTTTGAAAGAGTGATTTGATGGAGAATGTATGGCTAAAAAATAAGGAATTTTTTTTTAAAATTTGCATGAAATATTATTTTATTAAAAAATGTGTGATTAAAAATTAGAAAGAAAAAATGTATTTTGGATATAATGGATACTAAACAAGGGCTTAGTATCACCATGAAAATTCAAATTGATTTTTATTCACCATGACCACAGGGCGAAGACAACCCCCAACTTTTGGGCAAATTCTTTTTAAATTTTTTTTTTTTTTTTTTTTGCTTTTGTCTCAATTTTAGAAGTCATTACAAAATGTTAAACGAAGTCGAAATATTACATTCTTAATACTATTTCGAAGTATTCACATCCTACTTTTTTTATGTCATTAATGGTTCGCGGAACAGCCAACTGTAGCAAATGTTACGACATATCAAAATAAGCCATTTAAAACTAGTATTTCGAAAATTTGGATAGCATGCTAATTTTAAAATTTTTCGATGATCGTATGCTAGCCGAATCCACATATTGTTTACGTGAATTCAAAGCTCGTCTCGAGAACTATATCATTGGCATATCAAATAATTCAAATAACCATTGAAAATAGTTAAATGTGCATCAAACTTGCGTTTTAAAAATATGCGTCTAACTTGTCTTTTCTTAAAAAATTCAATTATTTCAGGAACATTGATTATTTTTGCACGACAAATTTCTCAATATAATTTACATCATCTTGTTAGAAAATTTTACATGAGATATGATATAATTTTTTTTTCGAAATTTTACATCCGAAAAAGTCATACCCCATGTACACTTTTTAATGTAAAATTCGAATGTGAATTTACATGGGGTATGAATTTTTCTTTAAATTTTCGAATGTAAAATTCATTACAACTTTTTTAAAAGTTTGATGTGTTCTCCAACTCAAAATCTCTGCTTTCGCTACTGCATGACCACTCAACTTCATATAAAATTTCAGTGACGCCACTTAGTTATTAACACATTAAAAAAAAGAACAAAAACCCAAAAAAAAAAAAAAAAAATCCAAAACACACACAACATGGTAATCATTATATGATTTTATATATATTATTCTTGATTTTGGTTTGATTTATATTATGGGCATGTTTGAGCCCCAGTTTTACTGGATAATGCATTTGTTAATAGTAAATTGATGCAGAATGTGTGGTTAAAAATGAAGAATTTTTTTGGATTGTGTGTAATTTTATTTTATTGAAAAATGTGTGGTTGAAAAGAAGAGAAAGGAAAATGTATTTTCAGAAAAATGGGGATCAAACAAGGGCTATATAATTTTTCCAGATTTGGATTAGTGGATTATTTTATTTTATTTTATTTTTTGTGTATGTGAAAGTGTGTGTAGTGATTAATTGTACAATTTGTGTGTTAGAAAAAAAATTGTTTCTGCTTTCATATAATTTATTATTTTTTTTTATTTTTGGGTGTGTGCCCGTTTTTTTTTCTGATTCTCTTCTTCTTCTTGTTTTTTTTTTTTGTTTGTTCTGGTAATAACCATATATGAATTTTTTTAGTATGTTTGTGTGTGTTGTTTTAGTATTAATCGGGTGACTTGATTGGAGTTGGATATTCTTGGTGAATCAAAATAATTTGGGTGGTCATTGTGACAATAAATATAAAGTATAGTAGTCATGGTGAATAAAAATAAATTTAGGTGACTATAATGACACTAAGGGTGCGTTTGATTGCAAGGGTGGAAAATAGGTGGAAAGAAAATGTTTTACAGGGAAAAGATTTGTCTAGAAAATGTTTTGTAGGGAAAATGATTTCAAATGTGTTTGATTGGTATAATTTTCCACCCGGAAAATTTTTAAATTTTCTATTCGTTTGGCTTTATTTTATATGGAAATTGTCCATTAAAGTGATATTTTTTTCCACTATTGGTTATAAAATTTGTTTCAATTGCCAAAAAGTAGAAAAAAGGGAAAAAAAAAAATTGTTTCCTAAAAAATCAATTTTTTTTATCAAAGTTTAGTGTCCGTTTGACTTTGTTTTACATGAAAATTGTTCATTAAAGTGAAATTTTTTTAACATTGGTTATGACATTTGTTTCCATTGCCCAAAAAAAAAAAAAAAAAAAAAATTCCAGCCAGCCGGGAAAATATTTTCCCACCAAAAAGGCGGGAAAACATTTTCATCAAAAATCGGGAAAATGCACACGTGTGAGGAAAATCCAGAAAATATTTTCCGTGAAAAATTTCACCTATTAAACAGTCAAAAAAGTGGAAAGTGGAAAATATTTTCCTACTTCCCCGGAAAACACGGCCTAAATATAAAGTAAATAGCCATGGCTCATGGGTGGATTTAACCCATTTATTTATTTCTTATTTTACATTGTACACCATGTTTTTTGTTTTTTTTTTTTCTTTTAGGTTAGCCTTTCCGAATCCTATTTTTCATTCCTCATTAATAAAAAGTATCACCCAACAAACTTGATTTATCAAAAAAAAAAAAAAACTCTGATCATGGAGTCGCTCATCTAATATATGTAGAAGTATGATGTTCGAGTTGCGTGGGTCAAACTATAGTCTTTACGGGACGGATGTCAAATGAAAGGATGATTGCATTTTCTTCCTTTAATGAATTGACATTTGTAGATGGTTGTTTATTCGAGATTCTTCACTCAAAATTATTGGATCAACTACTTTGACTTTTAGCGTGTAGAACGAACAAAACCCTAAAGTCACCAGCCCGTTCAAACTCCTCTCATCTAGAATCTTTCAATCGGTGAATTCGATAAGAATGATCCAATCATTGCTTTATTTAAATAAGACGAGGTCTTAGATTGCCTCTTCTTTTCCACTTCATCATTATTCCTCCTCTTGAAATACTCAAGTTTTTAATGTCACAGATGCAGCTTTACATATCAATTCAAATTAATGTGTATAACATGTTCTCATCGAATTGAATGTCTAATCTGTCTACTACTATTTCTAAAGTTTAGATCTATAGATCTCACCAACTTTTAAATGAGCCAATTATGATTTATCTCTAGTTGGATAATTCATTTTATACCTCTAAGAGCATCTTCAACAACCTCTTTATTTTTAAATAGCACTTTTAAAAAATAGAGGCCATAATTTTAAGAACTTTCTATCATAAAGAGCAACTTATATATAAAGAGTAAGTATTTTAAAGATGGACCATGCTACATGCACTACATAGGTTACTACATGGATGACTATATGGCCAAGTGGCGGCCATGTATTGGAGCCTCGGTTGTGGGGCCTCGGCCCCACAGCCGAGGCTCCAATACATGGCCGACACTTGTCAATGTAGTCATCCATGTAGTGAGGCTTGAAGTACATGTAGATTAATCCTTTAAAGATAGATCTTAGCATGCATGCCCCACAACCGAGGCTCCAATACATGGCCGACACTTGTCAATGTAGTCATCCATATAGTAAGGCTTGAAGTACATGTAGATTAATCCTTTAAAGATAGATCTTAGCATGCATGTAAAGAAATTGGTAACCTAATCGATCCACATGGCAATTCCGTCCCAAAGATTCCACGTAGCCTATTTCCCGCCTCTTTCTCCTGTGTCCACACATTCTCCTATAAAAGCCCTTCAAGACCCCCAATTTCGCGCTCATTCGACACTCTCAGCATTTGGATAAGTCAACACTCCAAAACCACTCAAATCCCAGCAAAATTCACAGCGATAACTCAATTTCTCATCGATTCCTGAAATAGTTTTAATTTGTTTACAAATCATACAGGTTCTAATCTCTAATTAATTTCGCACATCGAATCTAGTCTCGTTCAAGCAGCTGAGAGATTTCGCAATTGACATTGCGATCCACAAATGAAGCTGAAGATCAACAAAGCCTGCGATCTCAGCTCCATCTCTGTTCTTCCTCCTCACTCGAGGTTCGGACTATATATAATTCACATTTCATAAGTAATTCGAGTTTATAATAATTTTGACAAAGTAAATTAGATATGTAATGCACAATGTTGTACTACAGAAACAATTCAAACTGAAGAAATTAAAATCTATTAGGTTGAATACATTAATCTAAATGAGCATAATAGATTAATAGTCAACGTATATGCTTTTACATGTTCGAGTCGTGCGTGTAAGAGTGTTGCTTTAATTTTGATACAGAAACCATTTCCTAATTTTATTGACGTTGTCATGAATTTAAAAGGAGATCGAGTGCAGGGCAGAGTGGTCCAGAGTCTTCGTCCATTGTTGGGAAAATCCAAGCCCCACTACAGCTGAGATCGCAGCAGCAGCAGCAGCAACTACAACAATCGCAGCAGTCATTTTCGCAGGGAATTTCGTCTCAGTATGGATTACTTTCCCAGTTCTCGCAAAATTCTCAAGAGGAGGCCCTAACAAACGAACTGGTATATGTCGTGTTTATATATTACATACAAACATGCAAACATAAGCGTGAAAATTCGATGAGACTTGGATCTGAGATTTTGATGAGATAGTTGAAGGAGATCAATATATCTAGTTTATTTTTGTCGATTAAAGATAAAAGTGTTTGTGTTATTGTTCCTGATGGTAATGCCCTTATACATATACTTAAAAAAGGAGGTAGATTTGAATACATGTTGTAGTTTTCATTTGTTTACGTTCTAAAGTATAATTACAGATCTTCTTATGCAATTTGCTGGAGTCATAATTGTGAAAGGACCTGAAAAGAGATTGATAGAGTTCCTAATTCATTGTATTGCCTCATCCTAAATTCGTTGCTTTCATATGTACCTGCATCAACTTTCTTCAGGACCGAAATAACTTCAGAAAATTACAGTTACAAACTTTTATGCCGAATTTCTTTTCTCTTCAAACATTACCACATGGGAGAAAAATGATTTGAATGTATTTTGTTGATGATATTGCTCGTTAAGCTGTTAATTTTCCAAATGAATACATTTTTAAACTTTTCAGCGAAGAGAGACTAAGAAAAGAGAAGAAGGGAGTAGAAAGAAAACAACTTACTCTTTTTGCTCTTACAACCTTTCTTGGTCTCATCTCTTGCAGTCTAGCTTAACTGTGTTTATTTTTTGCAAATAGAGATTAGTATCACAAGAAAGAGAGAATTCGGTGAAGAGGAATTCTATTTTACCTCCAACCAATTGCACACGAGAAGAGAGTCAAATGCAGATATCAAGATCTTCCAGCAACTTAATGCGCAAGTGGTCCGTTCCAGAGTACAAATGTAGGTTTTACTATTATTAGAGATTTTCAATAGCTAGAATCAGCTTGTTTGTAATTTTCATCTGTGAACACATTAAATTCCTTAAAGGTTCAACCTTGAATTAATAAAAATCCCGAGGATTATGGTGTAGAAATTTTCATCTGTGCTAAACGAAACAGTATCTGTGGAAATGCAAGTCATTGTTAAGCTTCTATCTGATTTTGTACAAGCAGGCCAAACCAGTGAAGAGATTGAGCACAGAATTGGAATGGTGGAAACTTCATTAAGCAGGTTTGGTATGATTTTGGAATCTGTTCAGAGCGACATCATGAAAGTTAACAAGGGCACAAAAGAAATAGCACTGAACAGTGAGTATTAAATTCACTAGATTTTACATGTTAAGAATAGTAGTTACATGTTTTGGAGGCTTACGTATGATGGCTGCTGCACTCTAAGGTTGTGCACTCTAGATAATATATTTCTTCTTAAGTTATAGGAATAGTCAATAAAATAGGATATGCCTCAAATATGAAAAAGTCAGGATCGGTGTAGTAGAATGCATAAACGAGGAGAAGAAAAAACTGAAGCAATTAGAAGTTCTCTCTGTTATATGTTGTGTTGTGACAACATTTTTTTTTTTTTTTAATTGTTGCTCAGTGGAAAGCATACGGCAGAAAATGATTGTTCATGATGACTTGCTGCAGTTAATGGTAACAAAAGCTTAGCCCATCCCCCATATACCCTCTCCTGGTATTCCTTATTATAGATGTGAAATGATGTTTTCTAATTCAAATACTACTTGTATATGGTAACCAGAACAAAGGACAGGAAGATATAAAAGCTGTTGTTGATGGTGGCTTTAAATATCTTTCAGATCAACTTAAGCAGAATCTAAATCAAGAGAATTTTAAGGATATATTCTCAATGATTTCAGCTCTATCAGAGAAATTTGACACTCAGATCATGAGATTACAAACTGATCTCCATGAAACCTTCACCAAAGAAATACAGGTATGTAAATTTTTTAATTTGAAGTAGCTTGCAGTTCAGAATTCCGGAGGCCGAGTTTTTAGGATCTTCAGTGGACATCTGCTGAATATTGTATCGAGACAGCTATTTATACCAGCAGATTTTCTTGATTATTTATAATTCAACTCCTTGTAGACAACGGCTTGCAGCATGAAGATTTCTACACAAAATCAAGCTACTCCTCCAATCTATGCACCAAAAGTACTTCTTCTTCCCATGAGACAGAGAATTTCTGGAATTATAAGTGATTTAGGTATCTTGCAGCATGTTACCAGAACCTTTTCTTATTTACTAAATTTGTAGGGTGTCAGCTGTCACGACCCCTCTCTGGAAGTGCAGCTTCCAAAGAGGTATGTTCTCAAGAATTTAAAATTTTTTTATTATACATTTTCAAATTGCACAGCCCTGTTAGATGCATTATGTTCCAGAACTCCTCGTTTTAAACCACTTCAGCATTTGATTATATGTGGTTCTTTGACAGGAACTCTATGAAATAAGTACTTCTATTAACATTACCATTAGGATTCTAATAGATGTTTAGGTAAATATACACACCAGCATTCTCCCTTGAAGTGTTTCATGCTGAGCAAAAACCATTAATCTGAGGACTGTTGTATCGTTGCCAGTTCTGCAATCTTCAATGACTGTTGTCAACTCTACTTTTCTCCAGAAGAATTGAACTTTTAAATCTTATTTTCTTTATCATTAAACACCTCGGGTTCCTGCACTACCCTTTTTTAACTTGTTTCTTTCCTTTCTGAATGGACATAAGACTTCTTTTTGCAGGCTGTTCCTACACTTCCGGATTGTTTATGTCATAGGCATTAAGAACCTGTAGGTTATTCATGTCTAAATTGAATTAGTTCATGAAATGTTCCCATACCTCCAACCGGCTTTCCCAACGGCTTTGTATTTTTATTATGGAATGTTTAACTAAATAAGAATGATATACCTTTGAAAAGAAAAATAAAAAATTAAGAATGATCTATTATGCTTAAAGTTAAATGTTTTTTCATGTACTGAAAGGGCTAAAACCATGAATATGAATCCATTATCAAGAAATGAATGTTAAATGGCAATGCAGGACTGAAAATAAGTCGTCAGGTCCAGCTGAATCCCTTGTTTTGAACAAAATACTTTGTAATTAAATATCTGTTCATTATACAATTTATGAAATATTCTTAGGATACATCTTATTTTTTTAGTTTTATGATAAATTCCTTTAGACGAAGAGTTTCTGTTTATGTTTGCCTTTCTCTTAGATTTAGGACCTGCACTGACCTTTGTAGTAATAATCAATCTTCTGATGAGATTTGAGTTTTTGTTTATTGCCAAGGTTTGCCTCACTAACTAGAAAGTTTTTCTTGCTCTAGTGTGACGATGCATTCAAAAGTACAGCAAGCAACTTCAGCACCAAAGGTTGAAATGGGAGGCTGGACATCTGTAAAACCCAAACAACCAACTTCCAAAGTTGGAAATCTCAATAAGAGGTGTAACAAGATAAAAGTGTCACCTACTCAACTGGTAGCTTTTAGTGGCCCTCTTCTCTTTTCCTCTCCATGAAATTGTTATGGTCTGTTTCAATATTTATCTACTAGCATGTGTAACATGGAAAAGAAATCCAGAAAAAATAAGATATGCTCTAGATATAATATGTTGAAGTGACTATTTGCTCGGGTGACGGTCTGAATAATCTATGACTATGTATGCATAACGTTGAAATTTAAATTAAATTTAAATCTTTATGTTCAACAATAGAAACCCCTTTCCTACGTTATATTAAATTTATTGATGCAGGAGCGGGAATGCAGAGTTGTCATAGAATCAGATGAGGAAATTGATGAAGGTTTTTCCTGCTTACTTGAAGAAAAAGGAACAGGTAAGTTCTTTGCTGGTAATGATTTTAGATGTTCTTTTCAGTTAAATTCGTTAGTTCAGCATTTTGGGCACTTGTATTTAACTATAGCTTGATGGTTGGAACAATATTTTGGTTGTTAAAGTATCTCCATTTCTTAATTTAATTAATAGGCGTTTGCAAATGTGTGATTTTTAGAAATTAGAATGAAACTTTTAAAAGGAGTACTTTACAAGAAATACACGTTAGGATAATCGATCATGTTATATTTTTCAGGCAAGTGCTTACGAAAACACATGGATATCATATACACACGTAATTTCTTAATCAATGAGTTTGTTATGCTTGTACCATTCTGATGCCATGGCCTTTGTGTGTGCGTGTGTGTGTGCGTGCCTGGGGGGGGGGGTTGGGGGTTCTTTTTCTTATCAACAAATAGATCTTTTGTGATCTAGATGTCTTGTATTTCTTGAAAGTGATTCGATTACTAATTAATAAAATCATTGCTAGGCCATATCAGCTCACTTTAATTACTTGGTGCACGAATATCCTATATATTTTTTCCTTTTGCCTTTTCGTGTTTGTTCTAACTATTCCACGTATCCCTCTGTTGGGAAGATGTAGGAAATTATTCAATGGAGGCCGCAAAGGAAAATACGGAGCGGATACTGAGGAAAGCAAGAAGGAGAAAGAGAAAATACTCCAATACCATCGTCATAAACTGAAGGTACCTTAATTTGCTCCTAGGTACCCATGTCCAAATACACATGTAAAAGTATCTCAGTTTTTCTTTAATGAAGAGCTATAGTTTCTACAGCAGTATGGCTCCTTGTCAGATGGGTGAATATGCCCTTAAGAATTAGTTATCCAAATTGCATTCATAATAGTACTGCTTAATGTACAGAACAAGGGATCTTGATTTATATGTCAGTTTTCACACATAAGGTTGTTTTTTATTGGATTTATACCTTGGAAAAAAGTTACACCATTCTACTTGACAAGCGTGCATGTGAGATGTATCAATCTAATTACTATGTTACGGAAAGTTTGTCTTGCTGCCGTTGTCCTTGTTTGTGCTCGAGTTTATATGGGACGAGACACCATTATTTGTCTTGACCCGCCCCCTGATCCTAACTAGTGCACTATTTCTGTTTGGAGAGAGTTAACCGAAGGCAAGAATAGTGGCTACCGTAAAATTTCTTAAAAGGAAAATTCGAATTTGACATCTTAACAGACTTTTGTTTTCCCTAATTACTAGCATTAAGTTACATACATTAATGATCAAAAATCTGAATTCCTTGTGGTATTTGATAGCTCGTTAATCAGTGAAGCAGTACCACCAAGGGGTCTGCCTACAATTAGTAGATAACAAAAAGTCGATAAAGATTGTTTTTTGATGACTAAAAATGACATGGTCAATTTAGATCAACTTGACAGAATATTAGCCGAGTAATTGTTGGAAATCATAAAATAGAAGGCTAATTGCATTGACTGAAATTTGGAGCGTACGAGAAGAGTATATCAAGTTTTGGTCCCTTCGAGGGGATCATTTGTCCTATTTATAGGCCTTTACAATAAGCAAATTGATTGTTCAATATTACATAATCTTCACTACCAATCTTGAAGTATGTGCTGCCGCACTATTTTAATTGGTTGGTGAGGTTGACCAAACAAGCCATCATGGTGCCTAGGTCGTAGCTGTGACCTGGTTCATGATGATCATCTAGAGAATCATTGTTGATTCCTAACAGGTTAAAAATAAGGTGCTGACGTCAAGATTGTCACTTGTTAAGAGTGACTGTCCGAGTGGCAATGACATCACCAGGAGACAAATGTTCTTATGTTTTCTGGATGACGACGGTTTTAGGTCGAGCTAATCTTGTAGTTCGTTGGTTTGTCCTTTACAATGGTATCTTCATAAGTTTTCTCATTTAAATTGTAATACAAACCTTAATAACATTTTCATAAATCTGTTGTTGAGAAGGAAAGATTTGACTATTGTCCAAGTGTTTAAAACTATTTATAAAATTACTTTCATGTTTTCAAAAATCTGAAAATACTAATACTTGAGAATTGAGTCAAACAATATAGCTTACTACTGTACTTACACTGGCCTTTTTTTTTTTTTTGGAATAGTTGTAAAAGAAGCCACCGATGGTTATATATACACTTGTCACTTGGAAGCAAGATTGCTAATTATAAATAGAATTTGTTTTTCATTTTAGTGACTTCAATTTTTATTTAAAATGGTTTCAATATATATTCGAGTAAACGAAATTTTTAAATTCAATTATTGTTATAACTTATATAAAGTAAAAACACTATACCTTAGGAGAAAAGCTAAAATGATATTTACAATTTAAATTTTTTTTATAAATGTCATGAATCGGCACATTTAAAATTGGAAGTTCATTTCTAGTTGGCTAAATGTTGCCACCCACTTCAATCTCCCTGCATAAATAAACTGGAGCACAATAAAAATGTTTAAAGCAATGTAGTAAATAGCTTGATCAAATCTCTTATCTTTAGGTTTACATTGTCGTCAACTGATTTGGTTTGGAGTCAACTCTCTCTTCTACAGATTTTAAATTGATAGAAATGATGTATTCTTCAACGTACTTCATCACATGCACATTTGTGTTTGTCCTCGACTTGTATAAATAAACATCGGTTGTATTGAAGTTGTCATTATATGATAAAGTAAACCAAAGAAAAACTTGTAGGACTTTCGTACCCACCATGTTAAGTAGTATTTTCCACCACCATAGCTCCTTTTTTGTCATTTCAATGGTTCTTGGATCTATCTATCTATTTTTTTCTTTTTTTCAAAAGGCTACTTATTTTTCCGAATCCAATGAGATAAAATATGTGATTATGGCTTAATTTAAATGATTAGTTGTAATCTTCTTTTCGTGAAAAATGTCAACGATCACATTAAACTTGTCGTATTAGGTGCAAAAAGACAAAAACAAAGTCTTTGTGTTTAATCATTAGCTAATTTATTTCATATGTTCCCGAAACAAGGCATTTTCTTTTACGCCTATCTTTGCGCCCCACTTTCCAAATTTAATTTTTTTTTTCATTTTTAATCCCACCCCTCCCAATAAAATAATTCTAAACGTAATTAATTTTTTGTTATATTTAACTAAACATTCTTAAAAAAATCACTATTACAAAATCTATTTTTTTACCCAAAAAATGGAGCTCAAATATAGCCTAAATTCGCAAGGGTCGACGAACCAATCTTACGACTTTTAATGGGTAGTTGAATTTTGTTATTTCACAATTAAATTCATTGTATATAATACATTTCAACTAAACCTTCTCTCGTCGATAACCGAATGACTGAGCGCAACAACGTTTAAGAGCAAAGATTCATTGTTTTCTTGTCAATTACATAAAATGATTGATCCATATCATCGTATAGTATACATATTGCGCTCGATGTAGTACTACTTGAACAAAATCAATACAAATCCTTCATTAGATTTAAATTTTAAAAAGTAACAATAATCGGAGCAACCATTAATGGTAACATCAATGGTAACATCAATGGTACTTAGTACTACTTATAGCTTCCGCCGTTACAATAGACAAAATTTAGGTCCTGAAAATAGACAAAATTTAGGTCCTGAAAAGACACGAGTGTCCAAAGAAAAGATAGAACATATCTTTTATGATGTATTTTTACCAAGTATTTTATTACACTGGACAAATCATTATATATATGATTCTAAACGTGACGTCCTTGAAGACCTTCTAAATAACTCTAAAACTACCTAAAAAGCAGTCTTCGAAGATGATATTAAATGAATTGTGGATTAATATGTATATTTGACCTAATTCAATAATCTAATCTAAACAAACTACGTTATAGTTATGTTTTATCCAATAATATCTCTAGTTGATAGGGAGGCATTGTCCTTTTAGTCACCATCTTTAATCGTGTAGTTAGATAATCTAGTTCACAAACTAATTGACGTTATGAAATCCACCATAACCAAATTTCTAAGAACCTTACATTAGATTTAAATTTCGAAAAGTGATAATCGTATTCTTTGTGTTTTAAACAAAACGTAATATGGGCTTTCTAAAAGAGAAAATTACATAAAAACCTACTTTTAAAAATTCATTTTCAAAAAACAGGTGGATTAATTTTTATTTCACAAATCAGGTGATAATTAAGTATTAATAATTATAATTAATAAAAACTTAATCAACCATTTAAACCGGATTCCTCCTCTCTCTCTACCACCCACCCCTACTCTCTACCGTCACTCCCGACAAACAGCAAAAAGGGTTTCATCTCCTTCCCAAACCGATTGGCGATGATTTCATCTTCTTCTCTGTATTTGATTTCACCATGGAGCAGCGTCGTCGGTTTCCTCTACGCCACTGCCACCACCGCCGGAAAAGACGCCTCCATCAAGAGGCCTCGCTTTGGAAGAAGCAGCACCTCGACAACCACCACGCGAACGTTGCGAAGACGAAACCACCACTCCGAGACGCCGTAGGCCGCCATCACTCTGAACAGCCGCACGAGGGCCACCGTGCGCAAGGTCGCTTCTCGATTTGCGCAACGTCGAGGCTATGTTGACCGGCGATGTTGAACTGTGGGTTGTTTTTTGTAGTTGAGCGCCGATGATGTCTGTAGTTTGTGGTTTTGGCTGATGAGCGTCGCTGCTGAGGTTTTCCAGCAATTGTAGTTTTGTGATTTGTGTGCGTTTGTGGTGGGGAGGTGAGATTGGTGGTGTTGGTAGTGGTGTCGGTGGCGTGTGGAGTGTGGGACAAGTGTTTGTGATCTGCATTGTTGTGTGTGGTGTCACCTGTAAATCCATGGTGGAGCAGACTTAAAATGGGGAGGATTGCTTACTGGAGGAATCACATTTTAGTTACAATTCTTGCTTGGGTTGGGATTGCTCCGAAGGGTTTTGTTGATGTCCACGAAATGCTCTTTGTCATTGTGGATTACCTGACTAGAGGCTGTGAGACTGGAATTTTCACTCCTATGCACATGATTCTCTGCAAAAAGCCAGAAATAAATTAAGTCAGCTGTTGCTTCATTTTGTTGCTTATTTGAATAGTTTCATCGTTTTTGTTCTTCTTTAAAGTTATATCTATGGGCAGTGTTCTAAATAACTTGTGTTTAATACCAATTGGACTATAGAAGTATTCATTTCATCGATATTCATCGTTTGTAACCGTTTGTGGCCGATTGTAACCGGTTAATTGTGACTCGTTGTGACTAGTTTTCTTATGGTATTTATACAGTTAGAATTGGATGAGATAATGTATGAGCTCTTTTAATGATAATGGCAGAATAAAAGTGCACTTTGTCTCTATAATGGAATTTGGGAGTTAAATAAATGTGATGACTGGTGGTGGTTCGTGGTGTAAGCAGATTTGTTTGTGGTGACCATTTGTGACCAAATATGTGTGTACTGTGACTGGTTGAGACCAAATTTTGTGCTAATTGTGACTTGATTAAATTGGTCACAGACAATCACACTGAACACTAATTTGGTCACAGTTAATCACATTGAATACACACTTGGTCACAATTAGTCACTGATTATATAAAGTGACTTGAAATTTTTCCGATAATTTTTTTAGGAGGTAGAGGTAGGGGTGGGGTGGTGGCAGGTGGATCCATGAGTTGGGGATGTAATTTTCAATTTTTTGAAAATTTTGAAATCGCCAGAGAGGTCGTCGGAGAAGTCGTCGGAGCAATGGTCGGACCGACGCCGGAGTAGTGGCCGGAGATGGAGGGAGGTGGTGTAGTGTGGTGATGGGGTGGGTGAGATGTCATGGGGTGTAAATAATTAATATATATTATATTATAATTTAATATTTAATATATTATAATTTAATATTTAATAAATTTATTTACCACCTGATTTTTGAAATAATTAAACAAATTTGTTAGTTTTGAAAAGTAATTCTTATATGTAGATTTTGTGTATTGTTCCCTTTCTAAAATTATTTTTTCTTTCTACTATAATCTTTTCAAATGCCCATTTTTGGTCCGGATTACAATCTGATTTTAATCAAAGTCAAAGTCAAACAATCAATATTATCCACATTTTTCATCGGTTCCACAACTTTTCAACCACACATTTCAAAAACTTCTATCACAATCTACTAAAAGTCCAACTTTAATCCTACCAAACACCAAGTTAATATATTTGCTTTCTTGAGAAGAATAGGATGCATTGTGATATTGATAATTAATAGCAAAACATATCGCTTATCACCATGTGCGCGTAGGTTAAAAGTTGGTGCATCATGATTGAATTAGACATCAATGAATGCTCTCCCTTGGGGCCATCTTGACTGGGATACCATTTCAGCATCCTCCTCTTTAATTTGTTTCCTCTATTTGGAGGCGTAAATTGAGTAAAGCCGACTATTAACTTTTCTAACATGACCAATAAACGAATTATGTCTATACGTAATTTTAGACCGTTGATAAAAGCTCCCTATAAAATAGAGATAAAAATATTAAAGAAAAAATTGTGAAGAATGTCTATACGTAATTTTAGACCGTTGATAAAAGCTCCTTAGTGATGATTTTCATCCAAAAATTTTGTCATCGTACTTTAAAAAGATGGACAAGTATTTAATTATAATTTTTTTTTTTTTGCTTATTAAATACATGAGAGGTAAATAGATCTTTTTATTCACTCTTAACGAAATTTTTGACAAAAATTGTTACCAGGGACAAGATAGAAGATAAGAATAAAATGAAAAGAAATTGGGGGCATAAGTATGACAATGATTAATAACTATGAACATTTCATACAATTAAAAAGTGATACACTTGTAAAAAAAATGTAGTGTGAATATATTTAGCCATCGATTATTTTGAGTCTATGGTCGTTATTTTAAGAAATAGACATATAAGCCCCTAAAAATTATATGAATTTACAATAGCGATAATGTATACAGTCTGACTAAAATACCTTTGGTACATTCAGGGACGTACTCAGGATTTCAATTTTGGGGGGGCGAAAATACGGGGGGTGGTTTTTAGTACCAAAATAGGCAAGTTAGATTGATTGACCAAAAAGACAATCAGTTTGTCGATACAAAAAAAACATGTTCATCTATATGTTTAACGTTATACAAATTGAAAACATGAACGTTAGATGAACATCAAAAAGACAAAAAGTAAACTGTCTATCTATATAACAGATGGTAAAGATGGCTTGGACATTTGAAATTGGTCTCTCTTTGTCCTCATCACTTCAAACTCGTCAATAAGAGAATATTATGGAAAAGTATCATCAATCTCGTTCTCTATATACACAAGCATGGTATTGGACAAAAAATATCTTCCATTCTATTACGCAACCTTGTCTTAATGACACTTATAAATGAAAATGCACGTTCTGTAGTTGTTGTTGAAATTGAAAGAGTCAAGACAAGACGAATCAATCTATCAATAAGATTATAACTCAATGATTTTCTTGTCAATGTCAATAGTTGTCACACATTTATTTGATCTGGGCTATTTATTTATATAAGTAACTATTGAATCTTTTGTTTATGTCTAATATTTTTGCATGGTTGAAGTTTAAAGTGTAAGTTATTGGATCAATATTTATTAATGGAAAAAAAATTCAAAATTTTGCAGGGCAAGTCAAATTTTTTTGGGGGGGGGGGGGGGGGGGAGGGGGTGCAAATTGAAAAGTACATTACAAATTAACTAGGAATAGTGGATCAGCCGACCGCCCCTGCCCCCCTATCTTCGTCTTTGGATACATAATCTGTAATCAATACCCAAACCCAACCCCAAAACCTCAATTTTGCTTAATCAATACCCTTTTTAAACTTCGAGTACGAAGTGCAAACTTGAAGCATGTAGTACGGAGTTCAAGTTTTCAATGCAAATTTTGTGCGCTTTTTGCAAATTTAGATTTATGCAAATTTTAAGTTTGTAGTGCAAACTTCGAGTCTGTTGTGCAAGCTTTCAAGTTTTCTGTACAAACTTCAAGATTTTTGTACAAACTTCGAGTTTTTAGGTATATGTCAAGTTACATGTCAAGATAAAAAACGTTGGTCGGATTTGATTGTGTAATTTTGAGTGTCATTGTAAATGCCAAGTACTCTGTTCAAATTTCGAGTATGTAGTGCAAAGTTCAGGCTTCTTGTGAAATTTACGTAGTTCGACCCTAACAATACCTAGAAGAGGTGAATATGTATTATATGTTGAATTAAAATTATTAACTAATTAGCAACAAGTCGCCAATTAATTATCTCCAGCTGATTATTCAATCAAGTCAATTTAATCCTATGTTTGAATACCGCAGTTCATATAATCAATAAATAGTAAAAACACAAGAATAATCACGGAGAAACTCCAACCGGATAAAACTTCGGGCACTTTGCCAATCAATAATCCACTATAAAATATTCGTGACTTACAGTACACCAGACTAGACGATGACATGTACTAACTGATCTCCTGACTGTAATTTTGATTGCTTTCCTGGATTTTGTGCTCCTGCACCACTTCCAGCTGCAATGATCAACACTCTCCTGGAACCCCGCTATCCTGCAGCAGCCCCTAACTTGGTAGAATCTCATATCTCCTGTAGATCACGAAGAACAACTCGTTCTTCACAGACTGAAACTTCAGTCGCCTTCCTCGATTTTCAGCACATTTGACAGATATGTAGGAAGTTTATTTTTTGTACTTAGATTAAGTATATGGTGTTTTTCTCACTACCAAAAATGATTCTCAAAGAAACATGAAGGTTGAAAGCTCCAAAGATTTAAGAGAATATGAATTGACAGTATTTACTCAATGTTCAACCTTCTGAATTTTTTGTTCAGTGGCTTTAGAATATATATAAGTAGGGTAGAAAACAGATGGGTCGAAAAAAAAACCTTTAAAACGCGAAATAAAAAATTTCCGTATAACCCTTGTCGTTCAAGCGAAGGAGGGGCAACAATCTAGCGATGCAGTTTCTGTTTTTATAGATCGAGCCAACCCTTGGTGATAGTCTAGCGAAAATTCGTGACATTTACCTCCTTGTTCCAAATTCGAAACCTTAGACTTATTTGTAGGGGTGTCCAAAAGTCCCGAACAGAACCAAACCGAATCGAGTGGTTCTTCATAAGTTAAATACTCGAATCGAGAACCGATTGGTTTGTGTCGGGTCTCGATTCTAAACCAAGAACCGAAGTACCGAATAAGACCCGAAACTACATAATTTTTTTATATTGAATTAATTAAATGAAATTATAAACAAATTAGCAAATTAATTAAATAAATTAGATCATTTCATAATTTTAAATTTAAAACCCAATACCCAAATCATTTTAAAGCCCAAATCATTTTAAATTTTAAAGACAAGAAACAGTGGAGTTTGGAATCCATTTGCATTTTTTGATATGGATAACCGATATTTTAATATTAACATCTACTTTTTGGTATTTGTATGCATTGAATCAATTTTATTGGATAGCTAATTAATTATATGTTTTTGAATTGGATTACGTTAATTTATAAAAATTACGAATTAAATGTTATTAATTGTATTTATATAGTATTGCTGTAAATGTTAAAAAATTTAATTATGGTATGGAACCAAACGGAACCGAACCGAACTCGAATGGTTCCATAATTATATTTGGACCCGATGAATCCATTTATTAAATACCTGAAAGTTTTGGGTCTATTCGGTTCTCTTCAAAATCGAACCGAACCGACCCACGGGCAGCCCTACTTATTTGACTAACTTTTAAACAAATTGCACATTACTCGTTGAACTTTTACACTCTATCAATTTAAATCATTTTGTTCAAAGAATTTGCGAATTACAAAATCAACTAAAACCTAACATCTTGTATAAGCGTCGAGTTTTCTTTGCAAACTTCGAGTTAGCCCCTGCTTCACAACCATTAAATTGGAAAAATTAGTGATTTTTAGAAAAATGTGTGGTTAAAAAGTAATGAAAAGTTTTAGGTTTACATGCATAATATTTATTGTATGAATGTGTGGTTGCAAATTAATACGTAGAAAGAAGAGTTTTAAAATAATAGTTGTCAAATAGGGGCTTAATCTGCAAATATCAAAATTTCTCTGCAAAGTTCAAGATGTATGTGAGAAATTTGAACCTTAAAATAATCAGCTGCAGGAGTATTGATTCCAAAATGTACATGTTCTTTTGTGGCAATTCTTTTTGTTTGTTAATTTTTGGAGCTTCGTTATAGAATTATGAATTATTTATTCATTAAGCTAGTTTTGTTGTACAATAATATGCTTGAATTTTTTCCTTACGTCGTTGATGAATTTTTGGTTTATTGTACCGGAGGATCACAATTACGGAGGAATGGTGTAATTGTGGAGCCCAAACAGAGCTAAATATGATTGGAAACATTCACGACTTCGTTCTTAAGTAAATTAAATATTATTGAAATTAATTAATAGAAAATCAATATATGGGGCATTATCTCGGGTAATGGAGCCAATTTGAAGGAGTTTTAATTGGCCAATTACCATATTTTCTTGTGACGACCCAATTTGTATCCAAACTATTGTGTCATACATACCGACTTTGGAAGCACATCTATCCTCTTATCCCTTACAACTTTTGATCACGTCCCTTAATATTTGAACTCAAGGCCTCTGTCTTATGAGAAATTCAAGTTGAATTATGGTACCAATTGAACAAGTGAACAACTTTTTCTCTGTAAACTCACGCAATGGCGAGTATATGCCCTCTTACTCTTAGTTCGTTCCACCGCTAACTAGTAATTACATTACTAGGGACAATATGATTGCTCTTGGACCAGTCGCATTGATCGATAGATAGAGACCGCGACATTGGGATTTACAGTCATATAGACCAAAGCGGACATATGTTAATGTTGTATATGGACAAAACATGTTAAGAGTTGATTGAACATCTTGATGGAAGGTGCGAAGTGATGCGACTGTTAGGACGAAGTACTAGCATGTTACCAAAAAAGGTCGAAGAATTATGTTCGGAATGGACAAGAAGGACCTCAAATCTTGAAGAAGTGCAGTGCCAATATTTCTCTAATGCACAAATGTTAGCTGCAACATGTGCTCCAAGGGTTCACACGACCATCGAGCTAACAAGAGTAGAAGCACAAGTTGCAGGAGGGGATACACTGGAGGAGAAATAACCAGATGAAAATATGATGAAGGTAGATGAAGCACATAAAGAAGTTCGTCCACTTGACATTTGTTTAGAAAACTCGACATTTCAATATGATCCTAGTGAACTCTATCTTTTCTCTAAAATATCGAGTGACTTGAAATTTTGTAGGGAGATATTTGCAATAAATGTAATATTTGGCAATGAACTCAGCATTTGCATACTCAAAATTTACATAACTTGACAGTGTGTAATGTGAACTCATAATTAGCCCAAAAATTTCGAGAGTTAGCTTCTAAAACTCGAGATTTAAAATGTGTACTCGAAATTTACAAAACTCAACAATTAGCTTCTAAAACTCAAATTTTGGTATGTGTACTCAAAACATATTGAATTCGAAATTCGCTTCTAAAACTCAGGAGTTGACATGCTTACTCTGTTGGGTTTTTGATAGCCAATAAATCTGGGCGACGATGTTAAACCGATTTTGTTGGATTATACTTCATAGGTCTCGACCGATGAGTGAAGTGAAATATCGACAACACAATAGTTTGAACCAAACCTACAACCTAATTGGACCATTTGAAGTAGCCTAATTTAATTATAGTTACTCATGGCCCGGCCCAAAGACCTTGGATGGCTTTACGTTGGTTAGCCCACTTATACCTTTCCCTATTGGGCCCTATTATTTGACCTAAAGCCCAAGTAAGTCCCAACCTATTTAACCCCTTGCCCAACACTGTAGGCGTGTGTGTGTAAAATTGTTGGTAGCCATAATAAAGAGAGAGAGGTCTTACTTTGTGCTTCTAGGCTTTAGTTTCTGTGCTAGACCATACCTTGTCTTCTCCTTCTTATCTAGCATTTGTGGTTGAACCTTGAAGGCAACATCATTTTCTACACTGAGTCCTTTGTGGGCAAAACGAAGCAACCGGATGTGAGAGGTTAGAGTTTGGGATTGGTTGTCTATTGTGGTGTCGATTTAGATTGACTGAGCCCGATTTCTTGGAGATTGAAACCCCAGCATTCTACAAATGGTATCATAGCAAGTTGGGGTGATTTTCAGGCTATAAAATCGACCAAGAATAGCCAGAAAATCGAGTAGAAATTGAAGTAGAAAAACTGTCTAGATTCTTGTGCGAAAATCGGACCTGCAAACTTGATTTCTGGCGAATCCATATACTTTCTAGACAAACGGTGACCACCATTGGAATGTGCAGTTCGAGAAGCTTCTGGGTCGCCGGTGCGTGGTGGCGGCGGCGCGTGGCAGCATTAGCAAAGGCGCGTGAGCCCGCGTGGGGCATTTTCTGGCGTTGACTTCTTCAGGCAGTTTGTTATTTTTGAATTTCTGAACGTATTGATATTTTTGGTTTAGTGTTTCAGGTTACGCAGGAAAAATTGGACGATTTTGCCCTTGCTCGTTCGGGATTCAATTTTGCATTCTATTGGCTGCTGCAAACTTTAGGGCGAATAGTGGTAGCCCTAAAGTGTTAAAATTATCTCTCGTAATTTATAGATGTAGATAGGTTCGCTTTGGTAAGTTGGCTTATCCCGCTTAAATTCTGCATTAATGCGTCATCGTGTGGGGTGACATTAGGATTAGGGGTTACCGTGAAGGGGTAACCATTGCTTGTGCTATAATTTTAGGATTTATTTGCTCTATTTGAAGTGTTGGTTTTAATTGCAAGTTGGTAATTGTGTTTGTGCTATAGCTGTTGTTTAGTCACCGTGTGGGACTGCATTGCGTGGAAATTTTGAATTTTTGTTTATATATCTTTGTGTTTCATTGATTATCCTATTAGAACACATTGGACTTGACCCGTTCAAACGTTCACTTGATTTGAGATTTTGAGTCTCACGAATCTAGAACGGTGTATATTGTTGTCTTAGGATTACTCTATGTGACTTACTTGTGCATTATTTGGTTGTTCTGTTTTCCAAAATGTCTTTCAATGGGAAAGAGGATTTTCAATTTGGCAACAAAAGATGAAGAGTATTTTGGTCCAACAAAAAGTTTCAAAAGTCATTGATGGCAAATTTTCGAAAAATTTTACAGAAGCACAAAAAGAAAAATATGATGAACTTGCACACACTTCTATCATTTTACACCTGTCTGACACTGTTTTGAGAAAAGTTGGAAAACTTGATTCTACCAAATAACTTTGGAAAAAGTTAATGGATTTATATTTGCTTAAATCTACTACAAATAAGTTGTACTTATTTGAAAGATTTTTTAGCTTTAAAATGGATCATTCAAAGGATCTTGATGACAATTTGGATGTTTTCAACAAGTTGGTTCAAGACATCATTAACTATGATGAGAAGGTGTCTGAAATCTATAAGGCCATTATTTTGCTTAATTCTATTCTTGAGTCATATAGAGAGAGGCTAGGAATGCGATTAAGTATGGTAGTGACACTTTAACCCCCGAGACTGTTATCGATTCCCTTAAGAGTAAGGAAATGGAGATTAAGGCTAAAAAAGAAGATAAACAAACTGGTGAGTTGCATATGATGAGGAGTAGAATGAAGTTTAAGTAAATAAGTTTGGGTAGAGCTTAAGATAACAGTGATTCTAGTAGTGACTCGAGTGATGATGGTGGTAAGAATAAGAGCAAGAGTTGGGACAAGTCTGGTGGTAGACAGTGTCACAGTTGTGGTAAGTTGGACACTTTATTAGGGATTGTCCCAAAAAGAAGGGTAAGGTGAGAGGTGAGACGAATCTGGTTTTAGGGTTGAGTGATGACCCTAGTGAACCCCATTGAGTGTTACCCTAGTTACGACATTTGCATCAGCGTAATCCTTTTTGCATGTGTGTGATTGCTCAATTCCGTTGCGTGATTATATATTGCATTTCAATGTGTTTGATATGTGTATTGGCATGATTTGGAGTGATCTTATTATTTGGTGTAATTGCTTGCATGTATAGTGGGTTTGGGATGCATTAGCTCTGTGTGTGTTGTTCGCTTGAAAATATACCGCAAGTGCACGGGTCGCGTACAAGTAATAAAGTGGACTTTTTTAGTCCGGATTGTCGATCCCTCGAGGAATGTTACTTTAAATTACACGACTTTAATCAATTTAATTCTAACAATCAAATGAAACACACACAATTAAACATGAGATTTGGAAAGCAGTAAATAAACTAAAAATCTATAAAATAAGAAAAACACAAATACTTGGAGATTTCGGACGAAAAACGTGGTTGGGATTCGTGGTTTCGCTTAACCATCGCCTAATTAATTTCTCTACAAGCCAATTAATGAATTACTCAATTCCTATGTTAGATCCGATCTTCAAATTTTAGTTAATTACCTCTCTCGAGTGAAATTAACCCTAATTGATTGATTTAACCTACTATATCTCTATGTTGATTACAACCAAACAATCGCATTCAATCATTGTGAAAATAGCTCATTGGGTCACCTAGGGCTAATGGTATATCTCTATCCATTACACAAACCTAGAGTTCCTACTATTTGGTCTAAAATGCACAATCTTCTCTCGAACGATGTACAAATCACTAAACACAATCATCTATTGGCCACATAAATGAAAATGTATGGAAAACAATAATAAAAACACATGAGAATAAGCAACTTAAAATCAAAGGGCAAATATAGAAATTAATAAAGGCTAGGTCAAGCTATTACCATAAATCCCAACAAAATCAACTAGCCCATTTTATACATCTGATAACAAAGGAGAATATGCATAACATTCATTACAAAAATGGCAAAATAAATGAGAAAATACAAAGTATAGATAAAACCCCTTTTTTGAAGCTTGCCTTTGATTTTCCCAAATACTTATCCAAATCTTTGATTGAATCTCATTGTACTCTTTGATTTAATCTCCAAAATACCAAGCAAAAATGAAAAGAAAAAGGAAGAGAAGAGAAAATGAAGGAAGAAAGAAAGAAGAGAAAGAAAAGAAAAGAAAAGAAAATGGAAGAAGAAGAAGAAAAGAGAGAAAAACTCTCAAACTCTATCTAAAGATTCTCTACAAACTCTCTCCTAGGGTTTGATTCATGAGATTTGCTCTTTAAATACTCCAAAAATCGAGTACAAAGAAAAGCCCAAAATGCCCACAAGATTTCTGATTTTCGCGAATTTTTAACGCACAGATGCGCGGGTACGCACCATTCCAGAAGTGAAGTGCGCGGGTGCGCACTTTTGATGAAATCACAAATTGCACAGGAGGTCCTCAGGATAATTTGCATAGTTAGTCCCTCAACTTTGATAAGTGACATTTTGGTCCTCGAATTTTGACTTTTATATCAATTATGCCCTTCATAAATTGCATTCAAGATCCTCCAACTGCCGGCACCTGTGCACTTGGTCCCCAACTTCACAATTGTTGTACACTTTTAGTCCTTTTCTTCTCCTTTTTGCCTCGTTCTCCTTCTTATCGGGGTTTTTGCTTACAAAAGTGAAAATTACACAATTATGCATAGAAATATGCTCAATTTCATTTATATTTAAATTCAAAAGAGTGCCTAATAAGTGCGTTTTTACACACTTATCACACCCCCAAACTTGAGCTCTTACTCGTCCCGAGCAAGATTACTTCTAACATAATTATGCAAATGCGATAAAGATCAACATATTAGACAACTTGCCAAAAATATTAAAGAGTTTTAAAATTGTTTATCAATTTAAAACCATGCTCCAAATGACGCTATCGAAAATCATTTTCAGCTTATCCATTGTTCGATCAGTGTAGTGTGTGCATAGCCACTTTCAATCATCATCTAAATTAGGAAACAATTATCAAGACGGAAAAAACCTTAAATAGGCTACAACTCTATCCTCAGTGGTCAAATATATCCTTTCTCGCTCTGGAGATTCACACATTCAAATAGATATTTCTTTTTCTTACTCCCAAGGTGTAAATCTAAAGGTCGCTCTCCAATCACTCTTTTCTTTTTCCGCACTAATTCGGTTGGATCTAACCGGCATTTTCAAGATCTAGAAATGTGATGATTCTCCACTAATAAGTGCTTTCACAATCAAGTTTATACCAAATAAGTCAAACTCACTAGTTATCTACGCGACTACGCCTAGGATCAATTACAATTGCACCAAATCAAATTTTTCAATAAAAGCTCAAAATTGACTTCACTCCCTTAAGCTTTCTTCTTGACCCATGTAACGAGATTTGGGTCGGTAACTCCCCGGTTGTTTAGACCAAAGGGTACCGGGTTTTGAGATACCCCAATGGACTTAATAACTCGAGTGAAAAACGCTACGAAGCGAGACATAAGATTTAACAAAGTGCAATGTTTTTTTTTAGCAATAATTAGGGCGTAGATTCCTAGCATATGGTCATTACCTAGCTTATACTCGGCAAAAGACACTCCACACCAATTTTTTTCAACATGCATGGAATCAACACACTGCTTCAATAAAATCATTCACCGGCTTGACCACCCCCAAACTTATTTTACAATATGATTAAGTGAAAGAGAAGAGAAGGTAAGATTGATAAATTTAAACACAACTCACAACCTAGTTCTTACCAATTCAAAAAGATCTCCATCAATCAAAAATATCCACATCTAAATAACAATTAATCATGACTATTGTGCTCAAAGTGACTTAGGATCTCACATGGACAAACAAATTTTGAAAAATTTAGGCACAAATAGCATATTTGGTCATAATTCATGAATCAACAACAATTTTAAACATCAAACCATGCTAAGCCGGCAAGGCTATCTAATATGTCAACACAAGATCATCAATTTAAGCACAATCACCCCCAAACTTAAATCACACATTGTCCTCAATGTGTAAAAGAACAAGATAAAATAAAAGAGAGTGGGGGTAACGAAACTTTCCCGGTTTGGTGAAGAGGTACCAATGCTCTACTTGGACTCGTGATGCTTTTACATTTGGGCAAGTGACCTTCTTGTACACCAATCTATCCCCAAACTTGTGAGGAACAAAAGAAATGTGGGACTTCAAAAATTACCTACAAAAGATGATAACTAATCAAATAAAAATAAGAAAAATGCATAAAATTAAATAAAAGACTAAAAGTTAGAAAATTGGGTTGCCTCCCAATAAGCGCTTTTTTATAGTCTTTACCTTGACTTTGGCAATTGACTCATGGCATCTAAAGAAGACTTTTGATGCCTTGCCCATTTTTCTTCGCTTGGCTTTGTTCCACTCTTCGTTTAGTCTCCAACACTCGACATTGCCCATTTCCATATAATAAGACTTGCATATTCCTTTCAATTCAAATCCAACTATATAGACTTCCACCACATCATCGAATTTAATCACAAACTCAATTTTTGGGCAATTAATGAAGTCGGAAAAATGAACATTGCTTTTATCTTCATTGCTTGCTACATTTTCATTCGGCCCCTTTGTGGTTAAATTGTCATTCTCTTTGAGCTCTTTGTCTATAGTGGATATATCTTCGGATTGAATGACCGGTCCGCAATTCGATTCTACAGGCAATGAGAGGCCGGTCTTGTCAACTCCTTGAAGTGGATGATACCCCCATTGTTGAAATCCATCCGAGTACATATAATCTCCCATGAGTATGTCGTTTTCATCCAACTTGGCAAGTTCTTTAAAGTACTTTGCAAGTACCTTCTCATTCAATAGGGGAAGACAATCTCCCAAAATTTTGATGTCCTCATCCCAATCATAAGGTACAAAATCTCCCACTAGCATGTATCCTTCATCGTTTTTGTCAATGGCTTGTTTTCGACACCTCAAATATTTTCTAAACCTTAGTAGTTTAGGCGTTTGTAAACTAGTCTACGAGAACAAGTATGGCCCAGTACAATGCACCGTGTAACAATTATCACAACTTGAATGTTCTCCAAGCATATCTTGATTGTCCATAAAGAGATTTGTCATTGCAAAAGTTTTGTTAATTTACCGAAGTTAGAATCAAGCGAATATCTGAAAAATACGGGGAGAAAATACAAACACAAGACAGATTAACAATATGAGGGTTAGCCAAAAGTATACAAAAAAATATAAAATAAAGGCAAATAAAATTAAATTAAAAAAATTGTTAAAATTAAAATTAACTAAAATGGTAATCAAAGTAAAAACATTCCCCGGCAACAGCGCCAAAAACTTGTTCGCTTGAAAATATACCGCAAGTGCACGGATCGCGTACAAGTAATAAAGTGGACTTTTTTAGTCCGGATTGTCGACCCCTCGAGGAATGTTACTTTAGATTACACGACTTTAATCAATTTAATTCTAACAATCAAATGAAACACACACAATTAAACATGAGATTTGGAAAGCGGTAAATAAACTAAAAATCTACAAAATAAGAAAAACACAAATACTTGGAGATTTCGGATGAAGAACGTGGTTGGGATTCGTGGTTTCGCTTAACCATCGCCTAATTAATTTCTCTACAAGCCAATTAATGAATTACTCAATTCCTATGTTAGATCCGATCTTCCAATTTTAGTTAATTACCTCTCTCGAGTGAAATTAACCCTAATTGATTGATTTAACCTACTATATCTCTATGTCGATTACAACCAAACAATTGCATTCAATCATTGTGAAAATAGCTCATTGGGTCACCTAGGACTAATGGTATATCTCTATCCATTACACAAACCTAGAGTTCCTACTATTTGGTCTAAAATGCACAATCTTCTCTCGAACGATGTACAAATCACTAAACACAATCATCTAGTGGTCACATAAATGAAAATGCATGGAAAACAATAATAAAAACACATGAGAATAAGCAACTTAAAATCAAAGGGCAAATATAGAAATTAATGAAGGCTAGGTCAAGCTATTACCATAAATCCCAACAAAATCAACTAGCCCATTTTATACATCTGATAACAAAGGAGAATATGCATAACATTCATTACAAAAATGGCAAAATAAATGAGAAAATACAAAGTATAGATAAAACCCCCTTTTTGAAGCTTGCCTTTGATTTTCCCAAATACTTATCCAAATCTTTGATTGAATCTCATTGTACTCTTTGATTTAATCTCCAAAATACCAAGCAAAAATGAAAAGAAAAAGGAAGAGAAGAGAAAATGAAGGAAGAAAGAAAGAAGAGAAAGAAAAGAAAAGAAAATGGAAGAAAAAGAAGAAAAGAGAGAAAAACTCTCAAACTCTATCTAAAGACTCTCTACAAACTCTCTCCTAGGGTTTGATTCATGAGATTTGCTCTTTAAATACTCCAAAAATCGAGCACAAAGAAAAGCCCAAAATGCCCACAAGATTTCCGATTTTCGCGAATTTTTAATGCACAGGTGCGCGGGTGCGCACTAAAAGTGCGCAGGTGCACAACATTCTAGAAGTGAAGTGCGCAGGTGCGCACTTTTGATGAAATCACAAATTGCGCAGGAGGTCCTCAGGATAATTTTCGTAGTTAGTCCCTCAACTTTGATAAGTGACATTTTGGTCCTCGGATTTTGACTTTTATATCAATTATGCCCTTCATAAATTGCATCCAAGATCCTCCAACTTTCGGCACCTGTGCACTTGGTCCCCACTTCACAATTATTGTACACTTTTAGTCATTTTCTTCTCCTTTTGCCTCGTTCTCCTTCTTATCGGGGTTTTTGCCTACAAAAGTGAAAATTACACAATTATGCATATAAATATGCTCAATTTCATTTATATTTAAATCTAAAAGAGTGCCAAATAAGTGTGTTTTTACACACTTATCATGTGTGTGTATGTCTTTTGGTAAAGTGGAGTACAGTTGTCTAGGGGTACATTTGTGGTTTGTATTGTGGGATGTGGAGTGTAACATTTGGATCATGGTGGAGATGTGATCAAATGTTTGGAATCCTTTATCTGGAATAGACCCTGATCAGGTGGAGTGCGAGAGAGGTATTTCTATCACTTCTATTAGGTGGAGACCCATTATCCACGTAGATTGGGAGAAGTGATGTGGTGATAGAGGATTATCCCAAAAACTTAGGACCTATAGAGACTTACCAGTTACACATGAGTTAAGTGATTAGTCTAGTAAGCATTGTGAGCTAGTGTTGTCAATGGGACGAGCCGAGCCGGCTCGGCCCTTTAAGCCATGAGCTCGGCTCGGGCTTGTGAAGAAACGAGCCATGAGCTCACGAGCCGAGTCGCTCGTGGCTCGTTTGCCCGTGGGCGAGGTCGGCTCGGCTCGGCTCGTGACTCGTCAAATTTTTTTTTTCTTAGTTTTTTTTAAAATGTTTTTTCACTAGCTTGTGGGCTCGGCTCGTGGTCTTGTTCCCACGAGTGCTCGCCTCTTAACGAGCCGAGCTCAGCTCGTCTACATACCGGTCCGCTCGGCTCGTCTTTTGACGAGCCCGAGCTGCTCGTGGGCATGAACAGTACGAGCCGAGCGGCCGAGCTGACGAGCCGCTCCTCGACTCGATTGACATTTTTATTGTGAGCGATGAGGTGATATATGTATTCTCGAGGAGTGAGCAACAAGGAACGGGATATGATAAGTGTGGTAAGATCTTTTCGTAAGGTCATTTATGGATTTGTTGCATATGTGTTGCCCGTGTGTTTGATTAACATGGTGTTAATTTGTTGTTCTGTGTGAGCATGTTTGAAAAGATCTATATGTTATCCTATATATGATATCTCCGTCGCATGTTTATTTGCTCTTGATTGACCGATGTGATTATCTGCTTCTACTTGGGTGTTAATGATCTTAGCCCTGGTGAGTACGTGGAGCATGTATGGTATGTGATTCGAGTTCGAAACACGATGTAAGGTCTGCAATACCATTTTATTGGTTACCTTGATTATGTAAGTATGAACTCTGTATTTTGTTTGCTTGCAGATTTATTGGGATCAAGGTAGAGATTTGTTGAGTTTTTTGGTACCCAATAAATTTGGGCGATGATGTTAAACCGGTTTTGTTGGATAATACTTCATAGGCCTCGGCCGATGAGTGAAGTGAAATATCGACACCACAATAGTTCGAACCAAACCCACAACCTAATTGGACCATTTGAAGTAGCCTAATTTAATTAGGGTTGCTCATGGCCCGACCCAAAGACCTTGGATGACTTTACGTTGGTTAGCCCACTTATACCTTTCCCTATTGGGCCCTATTATTTCACCTAAAGCCCAAGTAAGTCCCAACCTATTTAACCCCTTTCCCAACACTGTAGCCGTGTGTGTGTAAAATTGTTGGTAGCCGTAAGAAAGAGAGAAAGGTCTTGCTTTGTGCTTCTAGGCTCTTGTTTTGTGCTATACCGTACCTTGTCTTCTCCTTCTTGTCTAGCCTTTGTGGCTGAACCTTTGAGGCTACATCATCTTCTACACCGAGTCCTTTGTGGGCAAAACGAAGCAACTGACTATGGGAGGTTAGAGTTTGGGATTGGTTGTCTATTGTGGTGTTGATTTGGATTGACTGAGCCCGATTTCTTAGAGATTGAAGCCCCAAAATATTCTACATACTCAAAATTTACAAACTCTATATTTGGCCACTGAAGTCAAAACTTGATGTGTCAACTCGATATTTCTTAAGAATGACAACTCCACCTTGCAAACTCAATTCCACCCAAATCACGTCCCTGACTTAGTTGTTCCCAAATAGCTCTACCCAATGTTCAAAACAAATTCCAATGTTGTACAAATGGTAACCATTTTTAAGTATACTCTTTTAATTAAGATTACTCATTTTTCAATGAGTTCAAAGCATTACATCATATTCAAACTTGGACAATATATATTGTGTTGGGTTTTAATTTATCACGTGGACCTATATAAATGTGTATTAAATGCCATTTTAAGATTAATCCTAATTAAAGTGATCTAATAAAGAATTAAAATTATAGACTTTGGGTATATAAATAAAATGTGGACTTGATTATATGTGTAGAGATCGAATTCTTTATAATTGTCTTTGTTGAATACATATGAAAACTATAAATAAGGTTATTGTCATCAATTCATATGTAATTTCTCATTCTTTATGTCATCTCATTAACACAAAAATAGAAGAGTAAACATATTGAAGAGGAATATTCAAAATCCACAGTAAATTAACAATCAAGACGAAGGAATTGAAGAAATCAAGATTATGGAGCAAGAAGACAAAGTCAATAACAAGAAAAGCCATTATTTAAGATTAAAGATTAAGAAGTCAAGCATGAAGATATTGTAGTTGATCTTCAAGATTCAAGAATTGAAATCAAAATCCAATAATAAAGAATAATTTTCAATGAATTAAGATATATTCTACATTTAGAGCTTGTTTGGTACAACTCAAAATCAAATTAAAATTGAGAATATAACCGTTATTAGATTTCATTCGTCTAATAAAAGTCAACCATAACGGCTTGTTTTTCAATTTTAATCTCTACCGAACACGCCCTTAATGATTGTCTTGGTGATTTGAAATGGAGAATCATGGCAATTAAGTAATTATGTTTTCAATTTCTTGAAGTTTAAGGTTTCATAAAATCCTGACAGTTGATGCAAAGTCGAATGAAACCCACAATGACACTCAACATTATTTTTAAAAATAGGATGAAATCTGAAGAAGCCCACAACACACAATATTAAAACAATATTCCACCAAACATCGATCGATCAGAAAATAAACTTGCAAAAAATTAAAGATTGAACACAAAGAATTATTTTGACCTAAGCCCTGGAGATTCGGCGACCACATCTAACTCCTACATTCCCCGTTAAGCATCTAAATAATGGATATCTGCTCAAATGCACTATTTAGTCCAAAAATGGCAACAAGTTACAAAACATTCTTCCAACACAAGAGAAAAGTACAGAACACTTATATCTTCAACAACAAACTGCAGATCTAGAAATAATCACTCAAGAAACTCCACAATCGCCTTCTGAAATCGCAACTGCAAGAAAACCCTTATTGTCACAATAATCACTCAAAAATACAGATTACAGAGGCTAAAAAATATAGCGACCTCAGTTTACAAGTTCATCAAGAGAGATGAAGAACACAAATATCAAACTCAAATATACAAGAATAAGGCGTCTCGCAGAAGAATCCAGAAGGTTGGAAGAATCTCGAAAGGCAGAAGAATGAAAAAATACAGCACTATGCACGTATATATATCTCACAGTAATAAGGCAAGAATCCAAGCGCTAGAATTTGAATACGTGTCATCATCTCGAAAAAACGTTTTAACTAATAAAAATGTATCAGCAAAACACGACTTTAAGCCAAATTTTATGGGATCACATCATTGATCAAGGTTCGTGCTTCAACAAATCACATAACATTTTAGTGCGAACTTCTAATTTCAAGAGTTGGACTCCAAATTTGCAAATTTATTCAATCGGATCTGGAGTTCAACAAACTGGAATAAGCAGTTATTAACAATCTCCAATACATTAAACTCCTTTTGCTTGCTAAATTTCTTTTTTAGAGAATCTCAATACATTAAAATTGAGTGTAAATTGGTAATTTCAAAATCATTTTTACATCTTCATTTACACCCCGATAGATCTAAATCAAAATTCTACTTTAATGAAAACATTTATATCCACTTTTTATCTCTTGTGGATGTAAAAAATATATAAATCTACATTTTTTTTTCATTTTTTATTGAAAAATTCAATTTGCATAAGGATAATAACGTGGCGGGTATGAGAGGGATCGGCCATTCCCACCCCCATCTCATCCAAATTTTTTATTACATTACCCTATCCCCATATTCTTTTAAAGTGGGACGGGGCGGGATAGAGGCGAGGCGAGGCGAGGCAGGGTCTCTCCATTTCTTTTTTCTTTTTATTATTTATTAATTTTTTTTTGCTTTTATTTTTTTATGTCTTTACTTAAATATTATTATTTTTTTACAAATTTGTTAGAAAAAACGTATCTTCTCTTTAAAAATATAATAAATATATTATTTTTGCTTAATAAAAAACTTAAATTTAAAATTAGTTTTAAACAGGACGGGTAGTAGGGTGGGGACTATAATTCTCGTACCCGTCGCTTACCCGTCTTGGGACAATGACCCTTGCCCCGTTCCCTCCCAGTTTACCCGATTAGGCGGGTAATCCCCGCTCTGTTCGTGACGGGACCCTATGAGTTTCAGGTTGAACATATATTTTCGGCATCCCTAAATTTGCATATCCTTTACATCTCTCCATTGGAGAGATTTCGGATCACTTTAAAGATATAATCTATATTTTACACCATTGTTTAAGACGCTCTTAGAAATGGATTAGTCATTTTTACAAAAAAGAGTATTTCCGTAATTGCACCTCAAACTTGTAAGGTTTGGCACAGCGAGATGGAACTATTTTTATGGTATAAGTTACACAAAAAAATTATTATTTTTTTATTCTTTTTTTAAGCAACAAATATTAAAATATTTTATTCGTTGGAACCACTACGTCCCACGTCTCAAATTATTTTATAACTTTTCTTCTCTTATGCCTAATCCTCGTATGTTGCTATCACACTATGCCACTATCATCCAAAATTGCAACCTTACGCAAGAATGATCAAAACAATTAACTCTCCAAAATATTAGGGCCCGGGTGGGGGTCGGGATACTGATTATCTTGAAGTACGAATTTCCCTATTGGTATCAACATTATCTAAAGGTTTACGTAAAATGACATTTTATTATTTGTTAGTTTAAAATACATTCAATCATTTCCCTTCAAATCATCTTCGACATTGCTTCTGGATGTTGTCTTTTGTACGACCAGCATAATTCTTGATAACAAATATCGAACGCTGGAATTTCTTTAAAATATTTTTACGTATTCCTCCTGTTTGCACACGCAGATGGCATTATACTAAAATACTGTACTTCTCCCCAAACCCCAAAACCTACACGTAACTAACAAAAGACGTACACTTACACTTTTTCTTCCTTATTTTGTTCTTCCATGTTTCAATCTTTAATGGCTTCTCCACCTAATATTTTGCTTCATTTTATTAAGTGAGTTGGTCCTGTTTTATCCTATAAAATTCTCTTTTTGGCAGGTTTGGAATTAGTTACCATCTAACCCATATAATAAAGTTCCAGTTCCAGTTTTCTTTTTCCCTTTTTCTTCTAGGATTGATATGTAGAATGCTTTAAGTACTTACTAACTAACATTGAATTTTCTGAGCCTTTTGGTTGGAACTTGAAATTTGGGTTGAAGAAACATCAAACTGCATTTTGGCTTTGAGTGTATGAAGATTTTCGCAATGTGGTTTTAACATAATTGAAGTCAAGATTGAATGCGTTTGAGGATTTTGATCAGAAGGCCCATGATTAATAAGTTTTGGGATTGTTTTTTTCTTGATAGGAAAATCTGGTAATCATTATGGGAGGGAGACTAGACTGCCACTAATATAAGTACTTTTCATGCTGAAAGTTCCAACAAAGATAAAGCAAAATCATGATTCCTTGCCTCAGATAGAGGGATGCAGTTTCTTGAGCTTTACTCTCTTAGAAAACTTGTGCATTCTGTGATTCTTGAAAGTATATTGGGTTGCTTGCTCTGTCAAATTTCGGGTAATTTCCCTATCATTCATCGTCCTTTCTGATATTTATTGTGTATTGTTAAAAGTAATTCTCTTTTATTTCAGTTCCTTATCATTTGTTTTTGTTCAAATTATTGTAATGTCCTGTTTGCAAGAGTGGTATGACCTCGGTAGATCAAAGCTACCATAGACTATTGTAGTTGCTGAGAATTTTGTTGCTTCAGATCTTCCAATGATGAATCAAATGGTCGAGTTATTGGGAGCAAGGCTTAATTTGTTGTTTGCAGTAGTGTTATTATACATCTTTCGCGGGAAAATTTAGTATTAAATGATCAATGGATCATGATCATCATGTACTCGTTTTTCGTTGTAGATGCAATAAATTCACTTAAATATTAGCCTATGAACCAAGTTATTCATAAGCTGAGTTTTGTTCAAAAATTTCTAGTTCTTAGAAGATTCTTTCGAAGTTTGTGTTTTTCTTATCCAAAATTGTCCTTTTTCCATTTTAGATAGAACTGTAATCTTTCCATGTTTCTGCCTAAAAGATTTAGCTGATGTTAATATACCAGTGACATTGTATGGAATGCTGCAGATCGAATTTAGAGTCGAGCTTTCCTATTTCTCATCCAAGTGGAAGAAAGAATTGAAGCCGTAGAATAACTGATTATGGCAAAGATATTACAAAGATGGTCTTCACAAGAAGATAGGGATCAGGCTGGTTGTGTATGGGGTTTGATCAGTATATTTGACTTCCGCCACAGTCGATCCACCAGAAAACTGCTCGGAGATAGAAGGCGAGTGAGCAAGTTAGCTGTTGGTAAGAAACTTGTCTAGAGAAGTATTTTAAGTACATGTTTGGTACATTGTATTAGACAGTATTGAACAGTGTGATGGACATTACAATACTATCCAATCCACCTTATCAAATATGCCTAGACAAATAATTGATGTGCAGAATCAATATATTTTGGATTTCAAGATATTTGCTATTGCCGTTTCCAACTACCTCTAATGTAAACTTCCCAATCACCTTCCTCCATATTGTTCTTTAGGTGTCAAACAAAGTACCAAAACATTCTACCACGTTGTGAAAAAAATGAGTTTCCTTTTTATTTAATTGATTTTTCTATTAATTTGTTGCCTTTTTTAAATACTTGGATTTATAGGATCATCCCGACTTTATACACATCCCACCTCAAAATGTCAAGATTTTGAGGTAAGTTTTTGCATCTTTTTCTCAAGTAGACATACAGAATATAGATGGTTGTTTCATTAAATTCAATATGGAATTTCAGGACGGTGAAGAAAGTAAGATGGCAGAGCCTCAGGTTGTCAAGACAAGTGTGAAGGAACTTATGAAAGAAGAGATGTTCAACAGCTCAAAGAACCAGGCAAATGAGTTTGAAATAAATCTTCCGCAAATTGATTCAGAACCCCATATAAAGAAGAATCATGAGCAAGGAAACAGAATTTGCAGGACACTTAGTTGTGATATGGATGTTTCTGAGTTGGATACAGAAAAATGCTTGATGCCTGAAAACTTTCGTAAAGTTCCTGAGCAAAAGCCTTCAGATATGTTTGATATGGAATCATTAATGGACGAGTTGTCCCGGATTCATCAGAAAAGTACAAGCTGCATGAATCATGGTCTTCATAATGACCTCGATATGCCATCTGGACTGGAGTTCTCAACTGTTGAAGCAAAATTAGTTGAAGCAGTGAAGGTGTTTATAGAACACAGGCTGAGTAATGGTAAAGGTTTTGGGGAAGAAGGGAAAATCCATTTTTCTGAAGAAATGATGGATGCTCTGCAAACATTAAGTTCAAATAAGGCATTGTTCTTGAAACTGCTTCAAGATCCAAATTCTGTACTTGTGAAGCACATCCAGAAATTGGAGGATGCGCAGTTGGAGAAAGTTCAGATACTTGGTTCTGCTTCGGTATCCAATTTGTCGGAAGAGAAACAAATCAACTCAAAATCTGATGATTTAGTTAGTGTTAGACACCGTAAATTCTTCCGTAGAAGGAGAAAATCTCTGGAAAGCTACCCCTTGGAAGGAAATGAGATCTGTGAAGCTTCAAGTAAAATTGTCATCTTGAAGCCTGGACCGGCAGTATTCCAAAACCTTCACACTGATGTCGATCAGTCGCATTACACCATAGACAATAAAGTGCGGGATGAGAGAGGTAAATCTCAGTTCTCTTTTACTGAAATTAGAAGAAAGTTGAGGCATGCAATGGGAAAGGAAAGATGGGGGATCTCACCGAATGGTCTCATCCTTAAATTTCCATCAAAGCGCCAAAATGAGAAGGATAGTAATAAAGGCTCCAGTGGAGAAAACGTTGGCTGGAGTTCTCCAAATAGGAACCATTTCTATACTGAAAGATTTGGGAAATCTTCCACTGGCTATAAGAGGAGTCAACACGTTGGGAAAACAAAAGATAATTTCTCGGTAATGGCAAATGAAACCTCTCAAAATCCCAGGAAAGGGGTGCCTAAAATCTATAACAAAGAAAAGAAACATCTTTCTGAGATGCTGAACAATGAGGATGATAATGCAGAGCCAGTGAGCTGGTACTTACCTAAATCTCTGGGTCGGATTCTCTCCCTCCCTGAGTACAATAGTTCTCCTTGCTGCAGTTCCAGAGAGTACAATGATGACACCATCATAGCTGTCCATAAGAGGTTATCTCCTCGTGGCATGGTTAATGACATGAATCATCTTGTGCAAGAAATCTATGACAGTCCACAGGGTCCATCTAAGCAAAATTTAGAGAGCCAACCTCGTAACGGTATTAACAATCCCAGTGAGAAAGTACCATCTCTTAATACAAATACTCTGTTCAAAGATAATAAAATAGAAAAACAATGCCTCACCGAAGATGTTATAAATTCCGAAGGTACTTTCTCCATTCTTAAAACATAATTTTAAGGGTATTTTACTTCTTATGTTCTAATAATAGGAACTTTGTATCTAAACAGTTCCCAGTTCTTTTTCAAGATTTGTGGTGATAGAAGACACGTCTGATATAAGGCCCCAGGAAGAAGAAAAAAATACAATAATTTCTTGTGTATCGACTATCAATTCAATCGGTAGAGACATCCAGTATGATTCTATTGATGAAGTAGATGATGGAGCAAGTTCTTTCCAATGCTTGAAATCGGTAAATTTCCAATGTTTTTTGCTGTTTGTATTGGCTGAGCATCTTAAGCCAATATGCTGAGTCCTCCATGGAGTGTTATGAAATTTTTTCAACAAACCGTGTTATTTTACTTTAGTGTTCCTTCAGAAGCATTTCCTTTAAAAGTTTCATCTTTTTGTTACTTGTTTCTAGTATTCAATTGGAAGGGATGACTTATTTTCGTCTCCAACATTCTGTCCCCGGAATGTGGAAAATCCTGAGAATAAAATTGATAAAATGGAGGGACCAAGTCCCATATCTGTTCTTGAGCCATTATTGACCGAAAATGATATCAGTCTTATGAGAGCCTTGTCTCAACAAGGTTAGATAGTTGATATATAGAATACTATAGCCTTCCATTGGATGTCTTCTTTATGTTTTATCTTTCGTGCTGAAACGAAGCTATTTTGTGAAATTCAGATGGAAGAGAAATTCAACAGCAGCAAATACATTTTGGAGAACAATCTTCTGCTAGCGACCAAATTTGTTTAATAACTTGTATGGAGGCCGAGGAATCTGCATATGAATACGTGGAAGCAGTATTGTTAGGGTCGGGGTTGAGCTGGGATGATTTTCTTCTGAGGTGGCTTTCTTTGTACGAAATTCTTGACCCATCGTTGTTTGATGAAGTCAAGTTATTTCCTGGTCAATCTTGCCATGATAAAAAACCTCTCTTCGATTGTACTAATGAAGTTCTAGAGGAGCTGTGCGAGAGTTATTTTGGATGCTTTACAGGGGTATCATATACTAATCTGAATATTCGGCCAGTCCCAAAGAGGATGGATCTTATTCAAGAGGTATGGAAACAAGTCGAGTGTCATCTATTTCAGCATTTCCCTCCTCATTCTCTGGATCAGTTTATCGAGAAAGACATGGCAAAATCTGGAAAATGGATGAACATTCGAGTAGATATTGAGCATATTGGTATTGAAATCGAGGAGACCATTTTTGATGAATTGGTCGACGACACCATACTGAGCTTTGCAGATTATATTTCCGGGTGCGAGTTTGAGATGCTTCCAGCTGAACCGAATGGAATTTAAGACATCAACTTGTAAAGTGTATCCAACTTATTTCAAAGTAATTCAGCATCGACTCACCACATATTCATTTACCCAGAAGATCAGGTACAACATTTCTTCATATCTTCAAGTTCTGTTTGGTCTCATTTGGCTCACACTTAAAGTCCATGTGGTACACATAACTGGATAGGAGGATCAGACATTATAGTAACTAAGATTCTATTTCTCTTTCTTAATACTGTCCTACATTATGGAACCCTCCTTACCAAATATTCTGTAAGAGTTCTTGATAAAGGTTCTGACATGTCTGTTTTTGACATTATCCATTGAAATGCTGCAGATATAGTTTGGATTTCTTATGACAGAGATGACTGTAGAATCAGAGTTTTCCTAGTCGAAGTCAAAAAATAAAGGATCTTTGTCCAGGGGAAGGCATCTACAAGAGGCTCTTTAGAAAACCTCAGATAGCAATTCTTTGTGGTGGCATTATGACCACAATAATTTTCGTTCAGGTTAAAAGCCAAGCCAAGTGTTGTCGGATGTATAATTTTCATGGTTTGGCATGTTCATTGTGTGTTATATTCATATATTTCACGTTTTTATTTCATGTTTCTTTGACAAAGATCATGGCTTTGCAATGTTTGTTCATCGTTTTATTTAAGATAAATCCCACAATACCAACTAATATGAATTCGAGAGCCTTAGCCTCCGTTTGGCACCCATTTTTTTCTTATTTTCATTCTCATTCTTTTTTCTTTCTTCATTTCAACCACATATTCTATTAATAAAATAATATTACACATAAACCTAAAAATTCTTCTTACTTTTTAACCACACATTCTTCCATCAATCACTATTCAAAAACACATTATTCTACTAAAATGGGTGTCAAACACCCCCTTAATATACTAGAGCACATTAAGCTCTAACAAGCCATTCAATCTGATCAAGACTCAGATGAGTATATGAATTTCAAAATTGATATGTTTAAAAGAGACATCTTAATGGTGCATGTTAAGGGATAAGTCTCACAATATTAACCGGATTCTATTACTTTTAATAAAATTGATTTTTTAAGATGTCTTAATGGTTTGGACACATGGTTGGTTTGTAACTATGAACTGAGAAATTTCATTATTGACATGCTCGAAGTATGGTATCCCCTACATGCTTGAAGAAAGGCCTGTTGAAATCTTTGTTCATCTCGAAGACAACTTCCTTCTTCAAAAGTGAACGAGTAAATTAGAGCTGGACTTTCCAATCTTTCACCTCGTTTGGTTTTGGATGATAGACATTAAAAAATGTGGTAAAATTGTCAAACAATTTAACTTTTATCTTCGATTCTATTAAAAGTCACATATACAAACAAAGAGCATCTGATACAGTTCCTTGCCTCTCCCTAAGTCATAAGATGGGAGAAGGGCGAATCCTAGACTTGGTTTTTGTCTCCCTCGTGTAAGTTGGGCCTTTACAAGTTCCTCATAAGATATGCATGTTTTGCAAAGCCAACTTTTTTTTTTTTAAAAAGTTTATCAAACATACTTTTATCAGTACATTTCATAAGATTTGTAACTTACAACTTACTTATTATCTACACATGCCGTTGGACCAACACCTTAAGTACTGCAAAGCATGCTCATAAATTATGGTTTACGCAAGGGGTAGGGTTGAAATCTTTGATCCCCTTTATTAAAAAAAATAAAACTCTAGCTTTGCACAAACCAAACTGATAATTCATTGAAGGATTACAGTTTAGATTATCCGCTCATCCTGTAGTTGCATGAAAGCTAGTACCTATTTTAGAGTGAATGCTATATCAAGGCAAATAAGATCCTGAAAAACAGATCCAGTTTTAGCAGGCAACATACTATAATTCCACAAAGCAGAGAAAATAAAAAAATAAAAAAAGAAAGAGAGAAACAGAATCTGTACGTAACTAAATAAACCAGATATAATGTAGGAGAGACATGAAAATTTGATATCCTGATCTGCCTTAAGTGAGTCAATGGATCTTGAAATGAGATAAGTCCGTCCACATGGATTCAGACAGGTCCCATTGATCACGTCCTCTTCCCCACAGTTCAAGCTTGTTGAAACCAAGGCACATGCAAAACTGAGTACACGAACCTCCAAGACAAAATATGCCACAAATGTTTCCCAAACCATAAAAACAAGTTGTACAGTAAATAGGCTTGATATTGTGCAGAAATAAAATACAATGAAGGCACAAGATATAATCCTCCTCCTAACAGAGAAGTATCTTTTATTTTCTGGTCGAAACTTTGTTTTCTGGAGACAACTTCGACCCTTCAATTCTGTGTGATAAAACGGAAAGTCTACTCAAAGTCATCAATCCAGTCACCATATATCTTGCTAATTTTATCTGGACCTTTCCACTTTCGATGAGGCCTCTGCCCAGTCATTTGTGTCCCACTGGACAACCTTTGCAATGGAACTCCAATATGATAACCCTCGGATTGAGGAATAGAAGCGACGGACGAAACAACAGTATTGGCCAAAGTTTTACAAGGCACTACCCCTTCCTTAGAGTCAGGAGTAGACCAATCTTTAGTTTCTGAGTGCACAACTCCACCATGTTGAAGCAGCTCTGTTAATGAAAGATTTCAAACTCTAGTTGAATAGTAAACTGATGACACAAGAAAAATCACAAGAAGACGAAACAAAAATACGCAAAATCCTTGATCATAAAATTCTTATATTTCCAAGATGTGTTTGCTTGACATAATTCTTTAAGGCCAAGCTCTGGGTGGAAAAACTCAGCTGGAGTATGTTTAGTTAACCTTTAAAATAGGAAAGCAACTTTTGATTTTCAAACATATTTGGTTTCCTTTTAAGTCAAAAAAGTTGCTTGTTTTGAAAGTATCTCTTATCTTATGATCAAAATAAGCAACTTACTATTACTTATACGTACACCTTTTACGACTAGCCAAACATGCTCTTGATCTGCTTTGAGCAAACCGTTGAAGCATATGCAAACAACTATTTCTTACGTATAATTACACACACCAAATTAGACTCCACAATGAGATTTCCAATAGATAGAAGCAAAAGAAGCCTTCCTTGCCTCTACTTCTGAATTCAAAAACATCATCTTGCATCTTGGAACCTGGGTTTGAGTTTTGTACCTCATTTCGTTCACAAAGATAAAAGCTTTACAAGAAAGCCATCATAAAGATAAATGCTTTACAAGCAAGCCACCATTGTCGATGTAGCAGCACTCCCTATCTCTACACATGCTCAAAATTATTCCCTAAATACATGCACAAAATGAAAAATATGAACATGTTTCAGGTGCACACATTCAAGGAGAACCTTCAAGTATGCACACACCAAAATTTTATTAGAACAAGCCAATATGAAGATAATCACAGTATTTCTTCCCCTTGCCTTACATTGGATAAGTCCCAAGCAAAGTACCGATATGCTGGATGGTGGAATTCATAAACAGAATTGTTATTATATATGCTAAATTTTGCTATGGTGAAGGAAAACAGAGAAAATGATAATGACATAAAAGATATCTCATGAAGTTTACTAAAACCTCATACTAGCTAAATGCATCAGGTTCTTCAACCCGGGTTGTTGAAAAATATCCTATGAAAACTTGTATACGATTAGCACACACGTATATACCATCTACCTATGATGCATCGACACGGACTCGTGTGTCCGACATGATTCGTGTTGGATACGCCGATACGCGATTTTTCAAAAAGATACTGACACGACACGTCCCCAATAGGTTGATTAAATTCTTTAAGCCCCTGTCTGGCACCCATTAATTTTTCATTCTCATTCCCATTCTCATTCTCATTCTTCATTTCAACCACATATTCTTCAAATAGAATAATATTACACACAAATCAAAAACTTTTCATCACTTTTTCACCACACATTCTCACATCAATCACTATTCCAAAATTTCTATTCTCCTCAAAATTAGATTCAAACACACCCTAAATTTCTTCATTTATATAGTATAAATTCAGTTTTCTACTTGTTATTAATTTTTTTCGTTGAAATCTTTTACATATGAGTACCTATTTGTTATTTACTAATAATTTTGAGTTAAAAATAAATAATATTTTTAATGAAAAATGAAAAACGTTTATGGTAGAGTGTCCGAGGAGTGTCGATATCGACGCATGTCGGACACGGACACGCTATCCCAGTTGAAGTTGAAGCGTCCGTGCTACATAGCCATCTACCATGCCTTTTAAACACAACCATGGCATGATTCCTAAAGACACGTCAAGTGAAAGGAAAGCAGATTGCAAACAAAATTTTAATTTATATATTCAATCAGATGAAAATGGCAATCGAAATTATACCTTCTTCTCCATGCGCAAAATAACACTTGCTGCCAAAGGGACAATGCCCTGTTAGCTCCCATTTGTTACAAATCCTTGTTTTCCAGTTTGAGGGCTTCAAGTTTGGTCCACCACCACTGCCACTGCCTCCATAACCGCCACTGCCTCCATAACCACCACTGCCACCCCCTCCCAAACTTATTGCCACACTTTCTCGGGCTCTAGACTGCTCATCATGAACGAAAGTGCAATTCTCACCATACGGACAGCCTTCCTCGGTATAGAATTTCTTGCAATGCCTCCCTTTATAAGACCTCTGTGCCTCCTCACCACCTGCTATAATCGGAATCTGAAACTCCTCCCTCGGCTCTGATGACACTCCTCGTTCTTCATCATGGGCAGCAACCAAATCTTGCCAATTAGGGGGTGGTTTCCTAAGTTCTTCAACACTATGAGCAAAATTACAGTTGGTGATATATGGACAACTGCCAACCCTGAATTTGCAACACAATTTGGTTTTGTAAAACATTTTTCCTATTGCCTTCGACCGATTAGAACCCATAAAATCTCCGGATTGGGAATTTCTTGGTCTTTTATGTACCGGTTCGTTACCCGATCTCGACTGGGACTGTCTCACATCATAATTTGAATTTGAATTAGTATCAACAGAAGCTTCTCTATTCCATATCCCATAATCATCCTCAGAACCCCAATTTTCAACACCATTTTCAGAGTTTCCAGTAGTGATTTGAACCACATTTCCGTAAAATCCGTTGTCTTGACGATAATCCATTACCAACTTAGAACCCACAAATCAATATTTATTCCAAATCAAGAAAAGATAAAAGGGGATGAATGAAGGAAAAATGAAAAGGAAAAATTTTCTTCAAAACACACTGGAATTGGATATGTATTAATGAAACAAAACGCTGACACAATTAAACCAGATAACTACAATTAGGAAAGAAATGCATTAAATCTGAATACTGCTAATACTGTCAATTTCAGATTGCGTATATTTTTTCCGTAATTGTTAAATATTCCAGAAACCGAACAATTCATAAAGTGGGTACTAAAAATAACCCTATTCAATACATAATCAAACTAGTTGAAGAGAACAAGCAACTATTACTAGAAAACATAAAGACAAAAACCCAATCTTGTTCCAATAATTAAAGCGATGATAACAGGAACAAAAAAAGAAAAACACCAAAATTGGATATGGGTTTTAGATCTCAAATATTAAGTTAGATTCGATAAATAAACTTATTTCCTAGATAAACATTGTAGCCAATTATTAAATTAATCGCAAGTTAACTGAATTTATTTATGTATAAATAAAGGATGGCAAGAGAATGAAGGATGAAAAAGTTTCCCAAAGCGAGCAAGATCACGATGAAATCTATGTTATCTCTGCCGTTGGGCCCGTATTTGGTCCAGCCCAAATATAACGGTCTAGATCCATCCCTGCCTCATACAGTCAAGGGACGGTGGGCTGTGGCCTCCACGTGTCGGATTTGGAATGGCCTACTTTATTCTCGTGAAATTTGATTTATTTACGTCAAACACCTCTTCTCATGAGAAAAATTAAGGCACCGTTTGGTAACCATTATTCTAGAAAAAAATGTATTCTTTGTGTCAAATCACACCTTTTTTGTGGTTGAAAATAAAGGAAAAGTTATTGATGTGATGGAAAATATTATTTTATTGATGAATATGTGGTTGAAAATTAGTAGAAGAATGAGAATGAAAAAAAGAATGGTTACCAAACGATACCTAAATTTATCCTCATTTTTATACAAAACAAGAATTTTTTATGTTTCTAGGTTGATTAGAGGTTCGGCTTTTTTCTCCCCCACCTTTTAGTGTACCTGAAAAAATAAAGAAAGTTGAAACAAAAAAGAAAGAAGAGAAATTAGGCCAATTTTTTTCGAGAGGTTGTTTCCTTATTAGGTGGGAGAAAGATTCATGTTCCATCAATCATGATTGATTTCGTCTAGGCAATGATTGAAAATTTAGGGTAAACAAGCACTTTGACTAGACGACACTGAGTTTACGGGTGGGCGCGGGTCGGTTCGATTCGATTCGATTTTTTTTCGGTTCCAGAAATTTTCGAATATTTAGTAAATGGAACCGTCGGTTCCAAATATAATTTTGGAACTGTTCGGATTCGGTTCGATTCGGTTCCGTACTATAATTAAATTTTTTAATATTTAAAATAATACTACATAAATACACCTGAAAGTAAATACTAACATTAATAACAAAAAGTAGATATAAATACCAAGTTCAATTTTAACTTTTACAAATTAACGTAATCTAATTTAATAACATATAAATAATAAGTTGTCAAATACAAATACGAAAAAGTAAATATTACTAATAAAACTTCGATAATTCGTATCAATAATTCATTTGATTCAAATATTCAAGTCTACATAAAAATGAAATATAAATTAGAAGTAATAAAGATAAAATATTTTAAAGTATTGATAATACTTACCAACTATTTAATGTAATAATCAGTTGCTTGACTTTTCATACTAACTACTAAAAGACTATACAAGAAAAAATTGAAAAAAAAAAAATACAACTAACAAATATAAATAAACTCTAAATTGTTCAACTAATAAGATTTAATAAGAAAAAAATTATTAATTTATTTAAAAAAAATAAAATAAATTGATTTATCCAATAAAAAAATTTCAATTCTTATTCAATTATTCGATTTTGGGTCTAGAACCGAGAACCAAACCGAACCATTCGGTTCTCGATTCGGATACCTGTTTGGGTATTTCATTTAAAAAAAACACGCTCGGTTCGGTTAGGTTCGGTTTCGATTCGGATATTTTGCCCAACCCTAACTGCGTTCGATACAGAATGAGAGCGCGAAATTCTAAAAGATTCTTAAACTCTAAACCATCATTTTGAAGTAAGAAATTTGGGGCACAAAACAAGGATTGGTTTTAGGAAGGCTCAAGGTAAGTTTTGAAGAGTGGGAAACCTCATCATTCCAAAAAAGCAAAAAAGTTTAATTTAGATATTTTAAAAATCTGGCCCTTAAATGAAATTAATCTGGGCAATCCATTTTAATTATTTCCCTATAAATTCCATGTACATTTCATTGTAAAACATAGAGCGCAAATGAGGAAAAACACTTGCTTAATTGTAAAGTTCTCTTTGAATATAAAAGGTAGATTCTTCCAAACTGTTGGGTTGTTCTTGTTCTTTTATTTTCTGTCTTTAATGCCTCGCCACAAAGGCTCCAAACTAAACTTACGTGATAGTCCATTTGAATAAATGAATCAAGTTGACAAAGTCAATGAAGGTCTCGATTGGTCTGAGTGGCAAGAGAAATGAGTGACAAAGTCAAAGAAAAGAATATGAAGCTCTCCATTCCGAAACTCCCTTTGGCCAAAGCCCTCCCTTGCTCTCAAAGAATCTGTAGACAATATTTAGGAATGATTAATGTGACGTTTGTAATAATGAATATCAAGTCTGTCAGGCTAGGGCGTAGGGTAGTTGACCCGTTGTGGATATATTAAATGCGTAGCGGCTAGTGATATGATACTTCAACCCGTGAGAAGAGACCACGTGGTTCTTATCCTATGGTTTGTAACATTTGAATCTAATGCAACTCTTTACACTTAAAAGCCACTTTCAATATTCTCTATCTTATTTCACATTCTTGATTTAAGATCATCTTGCTTTGATTAAGTTTCTTATAGCTGATGATCAATATACAATCACATTTAAATATGTCGTCGGTGTCTAAACATTTTGTCTTATGTGTTAGAACATCTTCCACGTTCACATATAGCAACCCTATCCAACCAAGTCTCCAGTTAAGGTGTGTTGGAAATGGCTTACATGGACACGAGTGAGTCCTACATCTGTTGTTCACGTCATCTTTGCAAAAAATGAGGTCAATAGATTGACGTCTTCTGTGGAAACGACATATACAACCACAAGGAACCCGTGGAAAAGCTGATTAGAAAATATATTTTTGGTGAGTTTCCCGCCTATGAAGAAAAGGGGTTGTTCTTCAAGAAAGAACAACTAAAAACCCTAAGAGAGAAACTACTTGGAAAAGAGTTCAGGTTGTTCATTGAAAAATGATTATCATTTGTCAAGAAAAGATCCTCGAGAAATTTCTTTGAAGAAAAGACGTTAACATGAGCTCCAACAATGAAGAGTCAGCGTCTAGAAGGGCTAGGGAATATCCTGAAGAAGGGAAACCCTCATACATCTTTCCCGTGGCCCGCCATCGATTTCATCAACTGCATCGACAAGGTGGATCTAGACTAGTTGCCGACTCACTAGGGAAGTGGCCACCATGGCTACAAACATTAGCAATATCATCTAACATAATATCGACATGCAAGAGCCGCTTTGGAACATGAAGAGCTAGAGAGGATACCCAATCCCCCTATACGCAGCCTAATGAAATGATTTCTCCCACGATCCCCTTAATTGCGCAAAGAAACTATTATCGTACCGAAAAAGAAATACAATGCTAAATGGCTGATTACCAACACTGCACTAGGGAAAAAGCTCCCCAAGAAAGGAGAGTTGGGGTCGACACTTCCTTCAACTATGCGACTAATTGGCCCAACAAGGCTCCATTCAAAATTTCTCCCAATTACGAACAGGATGTCATGCCTCAGAGATCCATAAGTTTCTTTGACCAGTTGAGCACAATAAGGCCTAGAAACAAACATTTCGAACTATCACAAGAGCCTAGAAAATGTAAGAATATGGCAGAACAGGCCAGAAATCAAGCAGGTCAGTCCCAACTACCTCTGAACCTCAATCGGAGAGGATGAAGATTTCGATGAACCACAAAGGTCTTGCGACCCCAACGAGGATAACGACAACTTGACATTTTCTCAGGGACTATGGGATGCCCCTATCCCAAGGTACTTCGTGCCGCCTAAAATTCCTAAGTATGATGGAAGTGGTGATCCCAAAAAGCACTACAAGAGCTTTAAAACCCATATGAGCTTAAGGATTCCTCCCTTGCAATGAAATGTAGAGCTTTCCACTTGACTCTAATTAAGGCGGCCAAAGTATAGTATACTAGACTTCTAGAATGAAGTATCAAAAGCCGATCAAATTTCAAAAAGGCTTTCCTTAAGCTCTTCGCAACTAGTAAGAAAGGTGAATGACCTATACAAAGTCTCCAAGACATGAGGCAATTACAATGAGATTCATTGAAAAGCTTTTTTATCATGTTTCACTGATGAAATGACCTACTATGTACAAGTTAGAAACATAAAAGCACTATTAGCCTGAGGGGATGGCTGGATATGAACTGTCTCTTTTGGATAAACGTGTAGACAAAGACCTTATTAGTTACGACGCCCTACTAGAAATGCTAAGGCACGAGACCATCAATGAATAATTAAAAGATCTAGGGTCTACTGAGGACTCCAACCTTTTCAAAGACAACGAGGAAGAGATCTCATCTCCCTTTTAATGGATCACTAGATCGAACAGTCAACTATCCTCAGCTTAGGACAAGCACTAACTGCAGTAACCCTAAATGCAATGCCTACTTTAGATTATGAAGAAGTCAACCCCAGCGTTTAGATGTACCAGGAAATGTCTAGCTAACGATTTCGTCAAAGGAAAATGGGTAGGAGATGAAGTTCTACACCTAGAAATAGGGACGAAGTACCCATATACTGCACCTATCACCACTCCTGCATCCATAGCACAGCTGAAGAGATATTGCATTGCACCCTCGCATAATAATCAAAGGAGGAATAGACGCCTACGAGGAGATGCGCCCTCTTCTAGGCAAGACCGGCAACATAGGAGAGATTAAGGCGTCTCCTTCGAAATGATGTCACTCGAAGGCGAGAAAGCAATGGGAAAATGCCTAGGGGAAGGCCAAAGGTAAAGGAGAAGCCTCTAGCTAACACATGCTACAAGCCCATTAGAGAGATATATACAATTTTCGAAGGCCCATACGTTGGGAGAAAACTAGAAATGGGCAAAGGAACTATGTTAAAGACGCCACAGATTCTCCTATGGCAAGTTTCATAATCAACAACAGTTGATCCTCAACTAAAAGGAGGTTCAACCTATTACTTTCACACAAGACGATGAGGCAGCCTGCACTACTCACATTGTGATACCTTGGTAGTAAGGGTTGTTGTAGCATGAAATGGTCTTAAAAGAATGCCAGTGGATAATGAAAGCTTGGTCAATATCATATTTTGAGCGACTTTTGATAAGATGGAGATGGACCACGAGTTGACCCCCATGAGCTTCCCCTTGTATGGCTTCACTGGTGACATCATCCCAAAAGGAAAAATTACTCTAGCAATTAAGATATGAACAACACCATTGACTGCTCATCATTTTATGGAGTTTTCGGTAGAGACAACTAATTCGCCTACCATGGGTACTGGGAAGACCAGCTTTAAGCAAGTTATGGGCCATTACGTCCATCCACCACCCGTGCATGAAGTTTCCTACTGGAAATGGTATCACTATTATTAAAGGTGACCAAATAAGTACAAGTGAACGCTATCTGAATTTCCTTACGAAAGTAAAACCTAGGGACGTCAATATAATTCTAATAGACATTAACATGAACGACGCCCCTAAACAAGGACAAACCCCTGAACAAGGGGAAAACGTCAAAATGGTGGACACTTATGAAGAAGAGGCTGTCCTTGGAATGATAAGTGCCCCTAAAGAAGGGAGAGCTGCTGAAGAAGCAACTAAGTTTGATGAATTGGATTTTTGCTTCATTGATTATGAACAGCAAACAACACCACTTAAGGGGTTGGAAAATTTTTCAGTGGACCTCAGGACCCCTCCAATCCTTGCATGTTGAAAAAGATCTGCCAACAGAGGCTAAAGAGAAGCTGAAACGCCTCTTATGTGAAAATTTGGATATTTTTGCCTAGAGGCATGAGGATGTGGTTGGCATTGACCCAAAAGTTAGTTCCATCACTTAAAAATTGATCATAAGGCTACCTCGCATAGACAAAAAAGGATGGCCCTCAACCCAGAGAGGCCCTGAAGGATGAAGTGAAGAAGTTGATTGACAATCGTTTCATTAGATAAGCAACTTATCCAAAGTGGGTATCTAACCCTGTCCTTGTTAAAAAAATACAATGGCAAGTGGAAAGTATGCGTCAACTTCTTCAATCTCAATCAAGCTTGCCCTAAGGACAATTTTCACTCCTACTAATAGATCAGCTTGTTGACTCTATCGTCGGGCATGAACTATTGAACTTCATGGACGCTTATTTATACTATAACCAAATCCCCATATACCCAGCTATGAAAATTACACGTTCTTCATAATGGACAAAGATCTATACTGCTACAAAGTGATGCCCTTTAGGTTAAAAATGCTGAAGCCACATATCAAGACTTGTTAATAGGATGTTCCTCGAACTTATTGCTAAGACAATGGGAGTATACGTAGATGACATGATGGTGAAGAGTCTCAAAACAAAATATCAAGTGAAATACCTCGATGAAGCTTTCCAAATATTAAGAAAGTATATGATGAGGTTGAACCCTCTCAAGTGGGCATTCGAAGTCTCTTTGGAAAAATTCCTAGGCTACATGGTCAACCAAAGGGTCATAGAGGGAAATCCTAAAAAGATTAAAGCCTTGGTCGAAATGAGGTCACCCCAAATACCTAAAGAGGTACAAAGCCTCACTTGGTGCATATCAGCTTTGAGCCACTTCGTATCAAAGGAAGTCGATAAGTGTCTTCCCTTCTTCATGGTTCTAAAGAGAAGGATAAAGTTCCATTTGATGGAGGAGTGCGAAATAGATTTACAAGAGATGAAGAAGCACTTGAGACAAGACTCCCTCCTCTCCAAACCTAAGATTGACGAGCCCCTATAACTATACTTGGCGGTGACTATTAATGTCATCACTTTGGAACTAGTGAGAAAAGAAGGTAATCACCAACTGTCTATTTATTATGTAAGTAAAGTGCTTTTGACAGCAAAGACCTGCTATCCAAACATGATGAAGCTGGGTATCTCTTTGGTGTCTACCTCTAAGAAATTGAGGTTGTACTTCCAGGCCTAAAATATTCAAGTGTTAACAAGCTTCCCACTCAAAGAAGTGCTCCAGAAACCTAATGCTTTAGGAAGGATGATGAAGTGAGCTGTATAAATCAGTAAGTTTGACATTATTTTTTAACACGAGAGTTACCATCAAAGGCCAAGCCCTAGTAAAATTTGTAGCAGAGTTCACCAACATTCCAGAAATGGAAGAGAAAATGCAACCTAACTAACCTTTCACTTGGAACCTATTTGTTGACGTTCTTCTAGAGAAACGGGTTCTAGGGTAGGAGTAATCTTAGTTAGCTCATAGAGACATAATCTCAACTATGCGGTGAGGTTTGGGTTCAAGACTACGAAAAATGCAGCAGAATACGAGACCCTCCTAGCTATCCTCAGATTGGTCAAGGAGATGCAAGTAAAGAGACTAATTATCAACGGTGATTCTTAGCTGGTAGTAAGTCGGTTTAATGGCCGTATATCTGAAGTTGGTAATGGATTTTGTTCCATCCTTTGAAAAGTTTGAGTTGACACAAATCTCACGCATAGAAAATGCTCATGCCGACGCTCTTTCAAAGCTTGCAAACAGCAAAGATTCTGAACTACTCACTTTTGTACATATAGAGTACCTCCCTAGACCCTTAACTTCTGAAGATGAAGAGGCAACATGGGTCGAAGACACTTTTCCATGGATGCAGCCCATCATAGTATTCCTCAAGGATTAGGCCTTACCCACTGACAAGGAGGAAGCACAGAAGTTTAGAAGACAAGTAGCACATTTCATCTTTCAAGATGAAGTACTGTATAAAAGAGGTTTCTCTCTACCCCTGATCCGATGCATAGGTGGTGAGCAAGCCACCTATTTTCTCTAAAAAAATCATGAAGTGGTTTGTAGCAATCATACATAAGGATGAGCTCTGGCACAAAAGGTATTGAGGCAAAGGTACTACTAGCCTACGTTGAAAAAGGATGCACAATAATTTGTGAAAAGATGTGACAATTGTAGAATTAACCACATAAGACCCATACCAAATGAGAAAGGCAGTGACAAGTTCGCTATTGTTGCTATTGATTATTTCACTAAATGGGTGGAATCAGAGCCCCTGGCTAAAATGATCAAAGCAAACACTTTCAAATTCTTGTAGAAGAACATTATTTGCCGATTTGGCATCTCCCACTCAATCGTATCCTACAATGGGCAAAAATTTGATAACAAGAAAGTCAGGAATTTATGTAAGGAACTCGAAATCAAAAATATTTCTCAGGCCAATGGGCAGATAGAAGCCGTTAACAAAATCATCAAGTACACCTTCAAAAGGAAGTTGGATGCCTCCAAAGGGGCTCAGGTTGATGGGCTACCTCAGTACAAACTAGTAGCAAGACTGTAACAGGGAAAACTCCTTTCTCCATGGCTTATAGAGAAAAGGCTATGAACACAGTCGAAGTAGGTCTACCTTCTTCTTTTCATTTATAGTTCAATGAAATATTCAAAGATGTGTTGAGAAGATGGGAACTTGATTTTCTCAATGAAAGGAGGAACGATTCCCAAGTAAAATTAACTTTCTACAGACGAAAAATGACTCGGAGCCAAGAGTATGGACTCTTGGCCCCAACTGGGAGGTTCCCTACTATATGAAAGAAGAGTTTCAACCTGGAAACTATAGGATCGAAAATTTGGATGGAAATGCTAGGGATGACAATGGGATGGGGAGCCCTCCCCCCTCCCCCGGCGCTAAGAAATTCCCTACCCCGTTACCTGTTTAAGGCTGGGCAGGGTTAGGGTAGGGGCGAGGCGGGGGGAGGGGTAGGTCATTTCCCCGTTTATTCCCCGTTTAAATTTTTTTTTTATTTTTGATAATTTATTTTTATTGTCCATATTCATTAGATTTAGACAAATAATTTTAGTTGCTATTTTCTAGGGACGGGGCCCAGAGGGTATGGAATTTGTCGGGTTTTTTTGCCATCACTGGGAAATGCACAACCTTATCCTTTTAATGTAGAACATCTGAGATTTACTATCAATAGAAATATATGTAAAACTACCAATCTGTGAACAATTTGTTAAATTCAATGAAAACAACTTTATTTAATTCTTAAAAGAAAAATGTCTACAAGTGACAAAAGTTGTAGGAGAAGCTTCTGCCCGATGAACCATTTACCAAGTAGAGAAATGCAGGCACTTTAACAAAGAGCCGAATCCTTAATGGGACCACCTTCATATTTTTCGAAATGGATAGTACATGTCTCTCAGTAACAAAATTCGTAGGGAAAGCCTTTGCATGGATGAACGTCCAACCCTATGCTGGCGAAAGATAAAGTCAAAATACGTGAAATCCTAACACTTGTATAAATTTTGATTAAAATGAGCCTTAATGAAGGTCGAAGTACGTGGGAAGCAATAACACATCGAAAGGTAATAGTATAAATGAAATTTAATGAAATAACACAAACGTAAGAAAAGAATTTTTCATTCATTGAAATTCAAAATTACATGTACATTGAAAATAAGAAAATACAAATCCTAACATGCTAAGCAGGTGAGAGAGGGGCGCCAGCAAATGACATAATAGTATTGAGGTCAATCATTTCAGAGTTTGCATTGTCATCCCCAACTTCGTCATTTTCGAGTTCAATCACATCACTACCATCTACTGGAGTCGAAGGCCCTATTTTCTACAAAAACTTTGATCTCAACTCCAAAATGTTGAAGGTTTGGGAATGTACCTCAACTCATTCCACTACTTCTGTGCATGCATACCTCCGCTAGTACTTTTCAAAGTGTTGATACTCCTTGATTAAATTAAAGTTGGCAATATAGTACTTCAGAGCATCATCATCGACAAATTAGGTCTCATCCCTAGCTACCTCAACCTCTTTAGTAAGGCCAGTGATTTTGAAACCAAGCTCTCCCACCTGCTGCTTCAAAGCAGCATTTACCTTATTTGACCTCTCCAAGGCCTCAACAGCTATCTTTCGGTAGGCTTTAGAGGTCTCCACTTGCTTGGTAAGAGAATCCACTTCACTTTGAGATAAGTGGTCTTTTTCTTCAAATTTTCAATCTCTGCCAAAGCAGAAGCAAGTTTCGTAGCCTCCTCAGCCTGCTACTTCGGAGCAGCCTCAGTGTTGGTCTTTGCTTTCGTAGCATCCTACTCAACTTGGGAAGCCTTATTCAAAATTCCTTATTTTTCTTCTGAAGGTTTTTAAAGAGGACTTCAACCTCTATGGCAACCCTAAACTCCCTCTCCGTCTAGCTTACCATGGGGGCAAACATATCCACCATATCTCTGGTCTCCATGAACGTCTATCACATATCTGTCTAGTATTTGTGAAATGTAGCAGTGGCGGTTTGAATTTCTGGAGGAAGCATGGAGCAAATTTGTCACTTCTTTTGGAGAATGAGAGTTTTGTCCAAGGCGCTACATCAGAAGCAGTCGTCATGTCAGTTGAGGCCCTTCCTCTCTTCGAAAGCTCTTGTCTCAGTTGCTCCACAATAATTGGCCTCTTCTAATCCCCTTGATAGCAGTGATAGATACTATCTTAACTTATCCCCTGTCGGGACTTCAGATTGAAGCGGTAGGCAGACCATAGATCTCCCTTTTCAATGGACAAAAAAGTGAATTTCTTTTAAAGACCTTATCTACCTTATTTTTCCCCTTGTCCTTCATAAGGAATCACCCATCACCCTTATGAACAACAACCTCCTTGCTGATCTTCTCAACTTGATCCCTCGTCTGCTTTGCAGTAGTAGACAAGGACTTGAACCCTTTTTTCTTAGCTATAGAAGGGTAGCTCGGATTAAGGCCATGTCAGGGGTGGGGTGCCTCCTCTTCTTAAAATTTGCTGCAAACAAAGAAAATAGAGGTTCGGTATAAACTACCCTTTACGGCCATCAAGAAATTTTCTAAAAAATTTTTAACCTTTTGAGCCATTGTCCGAACTCTTCAAAAAATTGCTTGGAAGCAATCAAATCATCAAACTTGTGTGAAGATAGAGGACGAAGGTAGATATCATCTATAAACACCCAATTCCTCTTGGGTCCACTCAAAGTGATTTACCGATCCTATAACAATATAACAAGGTCAGAATCGATTCAAATACAAATAAAAAGAGCTTTGTAGTTTGTTGGCACTCTCACATAGGGGACCTTGTCATCCTCACATGTTTGTCACTGTCCCCTCACCTAGAGCCAAGTCTCCTTCCATCATTTGATGGAAGAGTGAAGGCCTATGACAAATGGAGAGTATTCTCTCCATGGACAGAGGGAATACCATTCTTGGAGTCTCATTTTCCTAACACTTTGGCTGAAAAATAGACTGAAAGATGCGCAGGGAATGTCCTCGCCCAATGAGGTCTCATTCCATAAGAAGTAGGTCCCAACTAGCTATGCCCAAGCATTAGGGATGAGCTAGGTAGGAGCTAGTCCATATGATCTAAGGACAACTCTAAGAATGGATAAAGGGACAGACGAAGTTTCCCTTTCAGAAGAAACTTATTCACCGTTACGCACCCTGGTTTAAAGAAACAAGCTCACTTATTAGGAAAGAGTGCTGTAAGTTCTATGGTATAGGGAATGCAGTACTTTTCCCTAATCTCCACAAGGTTAGCAATAGTTACGTTCAAAGGACTTTTGGCTACCCCCAACCTATATCGTAGTCTAACCAACCTTCTTTCATGGGTAAACCACTACGTCCTGCCCTAATGACATGAACAAGGTCAGCGGTGTTGGTGATTGTAACCCCCATCTCTAAGGCTATTGTCCTAATATCTATGTTCCTAATATCAAAATAAAAGAAAGTATGGGTAGCCCCGATATCGAGATGTTACTAAAGCTAGTGGAACTACGTGAAGGAAAACAGCCTCTGTTCGAAAATACTTACGAAATCGAACAACAAAGTTGTTGGAGTTCTTAAAAGTGGCTGGAAAAATTTCGACAAGTTAAAAAAATAGTAGACAACTCGAGAGTTTTTGGGAGTTTGATTTCTTCTTTTTCCCAAAGTAAAGAATAATTTTCCCCAAAATTGCGACATTTCATAGGCAAAGGTCATCAATCTCAACCGTTGGATTTGGATCCGAACCATCCATCTGTTCATTTAAGATTCAATCCAAGCTACCCATACCTTTTGTTATTTTGTATTTTACAATTCAGATCAAAGCGTCTGACTCACATGTACATACACATCTATCTTAAAAAAAAGCATGCAGCAGTCATCATTACTCATTAAATGTGGCGACGGTTGAGTGTATGAAAAGTTAAACCGTTTTAATCGTCGTCTCTTGAAAAACGTACAAACCATTTGGACGCAATAATTACAGACGCCTCATTTTTCTAACATTTCAAAAAAATGTCTCTTTAGAACCAATAAATTACAACCTCGGCAAAAGGCTAAAGGACTCTTCAGCTCCAACATAAATAGCTTCGGCATAGACCTCACCTGCTCCAAATCATTTTTTTGGGGTAAATGTCTCAGCTAAACGAACCTTAGTTGACCATTCCCAGCCTTTTTTCAAAAAAATGAACAATTTCGAAGTGCATGGCTTCAGACAACTAGAACTTCAGCTCCTTCTTTAAGATTTTAGTAAATCACAAGGTGAAAGTTTTCCCTATTTCAAAGTTCTAAAAAACACCCACGATAAGTACTCTACACAAATCCTAAATTTCGTTGTTCTACTTTCAAATTCTAACTATAATATAAATATTTATATTTAGATTTGAGGGACTATTTTGTTGTGAAAATAACCACTACAGAAAAATAACCACCGCAACAAAAATCTTGATAATAGTAGCCCATGCATCATATGAACAATCATGCATAGAGACATAAGCTTACGTGAGTCCACGTGGAGACATAAGTCAAGTTGATAAAGTCAACAAAGGTCCAATTGATTAGAGTGGCTGGGAAAATGAATGGCAAAATCAAAGAAAAGAATCTAAAACTCTTCATTCCGAAGCTCTCCATCCCAAAGACCTTCATTCTGAAGCTCCATTTGGCAGAAGCCCTCTCTAGCTCTCAAAAGATCTGCAGGAAATCTTTAGGAATGATTGAAGTGATGTTTGTAATAATGAATGTCAAAGTTTGTTAGCCTAGGACGTATGGTGATGACTCGTTGTCAATGTATTAAATACGCAGTAGAGTAGTGATATGATACTTCGACTTGGGAGATGAGCCCATGTGATTCCTATCCACTGGTTACCACTTAGGCTAGAGATCTATAAATAGCAACTCTTGTAACATTTGAATCTAATGCTACTCTTTACACTTAAAAGCCACTTTCGACATTTTCTGGCTTATTTCATATTCTTGTTTACTTGATTTTAGATCATCTTGCTTTGATTGAGTTGCTTATAGTTGATGATTAATACGCAATCACATTTAACCATGACGTTGATGTTTGAACATTTTTTCCTTGCGTGTTAGAGCATCTCTCACGTTCATATATAGCGACCCCGACCGACCACGTTTTCAGTCAAAGCGTGTAGGAATTTGCGTGCTTGAACACAAGTAGGCTCGACATTTGTTGTTCACATCATCCTTACAAAAAGTGAGGTTAACGACGTCCATGTTTCCTTAATTGCATCAAGATTTAACCTCAAAGGGTTAAATTGTAGATGACTGAAAGACTGAATGTGTTCCGGCAATAGGTAGGATGTAAACTGTTTGTTCATCTTGTCGGAGAGGTAGCCAACGGGGTTGGTATTCGTACAATATGAGTTTCAGTTGATGATTTCTGTAGAATACCTTGCTTTTTAACAAGTTTCAAGATTTCAAATATGATTGGAGGAGTTGGTGAGGTAAGGATCTCTCGACGAAGGATCTTAATCTCCAGATTTCATATCTGTGTAGTGTCGATCGAAAATAGAAGTCAGAAATGGTGGTGGTTTGCTTGTGGGTGTTGGTGGTGGATTTCGACCAAGAATGTGATGGTATTTATTGGTTTCAAACGGGTAGCATAATGTGTTGATCATGTTTTGTGGTAGTTGCATTGGCGTTGGCAAACGACGGTGTGGAATGGTTTTAGACTAGTAACATAACGTGTTACCTCGTGTTTTTTTTAGGGCAGAAAATGGTGTGTAGTGATTTGAATTATGTTACTCGTATTTTGTGGTGGTGATGGAGAAGATGATGCTGAGTAATCTTAGATGAACAATATAACGTGTTACTCGTGATTTGTGATGACAGTGTTGGCAAACGGTGATGTGAAGTGGTTTCATGCTATGTTACCCTTATTGGTAAAGTAATGATAGCAAATTGTGTTTATTATGTTTGTACGAATAACGTTCATATAAAACATTGATTTTTTTAATAGAAAGTAAAATATTTCTTTTAAATAATAATAAAAAAGTGAAATATTTTAACAACGCTCTACAAGTAACATATTAGCACATACACCCCAACGGGTACTTCATAAAATAGTTTAGTTTTTAATGAAAAATTAAAATATTGATTTTAATGATAAGGAGGTATATGTTAAAAAATATTATAAAGGGGTATTTTTTTTTAAATTGGAGAATAGACACAAAATTCTTTGAATAGTAACAAGTCTAATAATGGCAAAAAAATTCGTCCTGCCTCGATGGGTTGGTGGGGCCGGGCGAGGAGGGGGTGCCCCACCCCGAAACTCCCCGAACCCTTCCCATGAAGAATAAAAAAAATAATTAACTAGAAATTAAAAAAAAAATATAGTTAATTAGAAGTTTTTGAAAAAAAAAACATAAACGTGGCAGGAAATGAGGCAAGCCCGTGCTCCGCCCCGTCTAAGGTGGGGCGGGGCGCGGGATGGGAAGGGGTGGGGTGGGACTGGGGTGCCCCGCTCCAAACCCACCCCGTTGCCATCTCTAAACACGTCGGAAAATTACTTCTTTCGACTCAATATCACTTTTCTACGAAATCCCCCTTTTTTTTTGTACAGTTATATTATAATTTTTAATTAGATCTACTTTATCCTTTTGGTTGCATAAAAGTAGTCCTGAGATTTTCTCAGTTTCTCTTCAATTCTTCCAAATTCTGTAGTAAATCCATGAATTCTTGACTTCTTAAATTTACTAATAATTTAAGAAATTAATTGTGTTCAATAATGAATTTCCAGCCCCAAAACCCAACCAAAATATACAAATAAATAAGTAAATAAAGAATACCATAAAATGTTTTACCTAAGAGCCGCAGTTTTGTTACATTATATAAAATCTCACAAGAATTCTCACGAAACTCTCCAAGAAACAAGTCTCACTAACCACTATAGATTACACAATTGAATCACAAAAAATCATTTTCTCTGTACAAAAATATCTTCATCACTCTATTATTAGTTCACGATCCATGCATTTTTAGTGAATAGCTTCTGTCCTAAATGTACGTTAAAAGGGCACAAAGATTAGACTTATTTATCCATCGTATTTTTAAATAATTAAAAAAGAAACTAATGTACAACTTACAAGTGCATAAAACATTTTCCCATCATTTCCAAGTATGCAAACATAATATTGGGATAGAAATCATCATTAAAGATGAAATGTGCTAATTAATTGGAAGTTAACGATGAGATTTTAATGAAAAAAGTTAAGAATATAAAAGTTACAATAATAAAAGGTTGAGGAATTTAAGTGCAATTAAATTATGATGTGAAAAATAAATATTGTGATGTCAATATAACTTCTTTTTTAGATATAGTATAAATAAGGTGTCCGACTTTATTTGTTGGACAATTAATTTTAATCACAATATAAATTAAATTTGTCTTCATGACTTAATTACACAACTTATAATAATAATAATAATAATAATAATAATAATAATAATAATAATGACCAATACAAATTTAATTGCTTATTCAAAATTAATATACAGGAACAATTATTTAAATAATATAACTTGACATTTTATTTATTTAATAGATACAGTTGAATATACGTTGGACATATATCCAATGGTAATTAGGATTGTCAATGGATTGTATTTTGATTTGAATCCGATAAAATTAATGTGAGATAGATTTAAAGTCTCAGTTTGATAACCCGATCAAGATCCTAATCCAATAATCCGTTAACTAAATGAATCAAATATGTATATAGGTCAATTCGATCCGATTTGTTATAAATAATTGAGTCGATAAAATATTTTTATAACATGTTATTTGTCACTAAAATAAATAAATGAGAAAATAAAAAAAATCATCAAATTCAAAACATAAAAAGTTGAAAAACCACTGGTATATATCTGCTACTGCTACCTCTAATAAAATGCACAACACAGAACAGAATTAACAAAGACTTCTTCTTCTTCTAACTATGTCAGGTTTCATATTTCTTCAACCCAGATTGACAATAAAATCGTCTTTCATTCGTAGTTTAATTTTCATTTTAATCCGTTTAATTAAATGCTTTTTCATCTTTCATATTGTGTACGTTTGATAGTTAGATTTTGTTGACCCCAAAAAAAGTTGCCAATAGATGCCGGGCCCACTCGTGCACACGCAAGTTTAATCTGACACGCTAATGCTGATAGACGGTCATGATGGCTCCAAATAATGGGCGTGAGAGTGGCTCAAAGGCACGAGACGTTTCCGTTCAGGCCACCGGCATGAAGAAAGAACACGATTGTATGAGTAACCAATCAATAAATAACGGGATCCGTAGTTATAATTTTAGTGACAAAAAGAGAGCATTATGTTTCCGAATATTCAGTTCTTTTTTTGGAATTTTGCATTAGTCCTTATTGTATTACATGGTTGGGGTATTTATAGTGTTACAACTCAAATTGTGACCTTTGGATCACTTTACACGTGGCGCCATCTCCTCGACCAAGACATCAAGTCCTAGCCATCAAGTTGACTCTCCTAACCTTACAAAGCATTAAATGTTCTTACATTGACAAGACAAGACGTAAGCAAACTTTACACAAGAGTCACATCAATCATTTGTTAAAGATTTTCATCATGAGTGAATCCCCACAAGTGGTCCTTTAATGAGCCTCGGACGTTAGTGGCAGGGGCCTCAGAGTGCTAGCAAGGGCCTCGGGATAATAGTGAGGGCCTCGGAACCCACGGCTGAAGCTAGAGAATCGTAACCTAATTTGATCAAGCTGGTCCCACCGTCGACACGTGGTGCCACATGTTGACTCTGTTCATTGACCCGTAACAACAGTCCCCCAAGTCCATGTGTGGTTATTTATGCCAGGCGTGGACTTTCAAAGTCTGTGCATCCTGTACTTCACACCATTTCTAAGAGAGTCGCCTGTACAACTGAAGTTTAGGGGCCATGCCAAGGTGCGAGCTCATATTCGAGTTGGCCGAAGCGGAATTCTTTTTAGACGAGGCGAGTTCATATTCGAACTGGCCGAAGCTGAATTCCTTTTAGTTGAGGCGAGTCCATATTCGAACTGGCCGAAGCTGAATTCCTTTTAGTTGAGGCGAGTCCATATTCGAACTGGCCGAAGCTGAATTCCTTTTAGTTGAAGCGAGTCAAGGAGATGTCCATATACATTAGTGCCTGTGATATGACGGTTTCTTATGTTTCCAAGGCACATTAACTGCATCGAGACGAATTTCAATAGCCATACAGCTGTTTTTATTTAATGTGCAATGATGGCTAATTATTAGGATGCGTGGTTTCGAGGACAGGTCCACGCGCGAGCCAATGTTGGTTTGTGCACGCACAGATCCGGAGCGTTGATGCAGAGAAGACGTTTGATTTCAAGGGTTAAGATTTGTGTGTTTTTTAACGCCTCAGATTAACTGAGATCTGATCCAACGGCTGGGGCTGAATCATTCACTAGTATAAAAGCCAGAACTTTGTCATTTTCAAACTTTACTTTTGCGAAACACTCTGAAATTTCTGAAATTGTCCTGCTGCCAGATATTTTCCAGCGAACTTCCGGCGATCCCTCTGAGTCTCTTCTTCATTTTAGGTATTTTCTCCTTACGTAGTTGTCTTCTTTGCTCCTTTAGACACATTTTCCTGTGTTGTTCATCACCTTCCTCCAACTGCAATGTCTTCCGAGGTGTCTTTAGCTATGACAGTAGTTAGGAGTGGGGAGGAGTCAGTATCTGGGGCCTCTGGCGAGTGGTATAGTATGACCGAAGAGCCCATAGATTATGAGGCGGGATGGGGGGCAGCCAAAATCCAATCCAATATCACTTCTGCTAAATTAGACGAACTTAGGCAGACCTATAACATCCCCCATTACGTCAAACTCTTAGTCCCTGATGCTCATGAGAGAGCTTGTTTCCCGAGGCCCAATTGTGTGGCCTTCAGTGAGCACCTGTTTAAGGCAGGTGTGCGTCTGCCTCTGCACCCCTTCTTCAGGGCGGTGCTGAGGACCTTCATGTTGTCCCCCACCCAAATCCTTCCTAACGGGTGGAGCCAAGTCGTGGGGACCTACTTCCTGTGGAAGGAAGTGTCTCTGGGCGAGGACCTCCCACTTCACGTTTTCGAGTCCCTCTTCCATGCTAGGGTCGTGGGAAAGGATGACTCAAAGGAGTGGTATTACATCACCCCCTGGGGTTCCCACGCTCCTTTTGTGGTTGGGCTCCCCTCCTCCATAAAGGGGTGGAAGGAGTCGTGGTTCTGTGTGACGGGTAGGTGGCAGATGGTGGAGGGAGACGCTGTCCCAGCTATTACCGCGCCATCCAAGTACTACGAGGCTTGTGAGTGTCACCTTAAGTTCTTATAGCTTCGTCTTGACTTTCTGATGTTGATATCTGTTTGTTGATTGCAGATTGTAGTACGAGGTACGAGCTTTCCGAGGCTGAGTGGGCCATTGTAGAAGACATTTACCAATGATCTCCGAGGCTCCGAAGTTTCTCTCATTTGATCGAAAGAAGCAGATATTTCATAGACTTCGGACTGATGGCCCCCAAGGGTAAGAGGTGGCCTTAATTCAACCAACTGCCACTGAAATGACTGAAACTGACTCTTATCTTTTCTTAATTGCAGACAAGTTCACCAAGAAGGAGTATGCTTTGCCTGATATGGCCAGCATAATGAGGGCCACGTCGACTGCTGGGGCGAAGACCTTGAAGCCTGGATCTTCTGGGGCAAAGCAAGTGAAGTCCAAGTTGGACCGCCTCAGTAAGAACAAGAATGATAAAGAGGCTGAGGAGGAGGTACCGAAGGAGGCTCCTAAGGGAGGCAAGCCACCGGCTGCGAAGGGAAAAGGCGTGGCCGAAGAGCCTCGAAAAAAGAGGAAGTTGGGCCCAGGTGGGGGGTCATCGAGTTTTGGGACCACTGTGTCCTTTCCAGAGAAGGGTGCCTCGAAGCAGCCGAAGCTCCTCCAATCTTCAATCGATGCTGCGTTGGTGGCCCAGTCAAGGAAAATTGTACTGGATGATGTGGCGAGGGCATCAGAGGCCACCCAAAAGAAAACTGTGGAAAGGACCCCAGGCAAGTCGGGAACTTCCTGGGGGGCAGGGAGGATAAGATTGCCCCTGCCGTGATAGAGATGCTGCCTCCCGAAGTGAGGGCTGCCACAGAGGGCTTCAATAAGTTCTGGACGGAGAGGTGGCAGAATTATGTGGCCACCTGTGATGCGGTGGACCTCACCACCACCTTAGTGAGCCAAACTGCCAGAGCCTTTGGCATAGCCTTGGAGTGCCAAACTGTTTTGGCAGATATCCAGTCAAGGAATCGAGCCTCGCGCGATGAACTGGAGAAAGTGAAGGCAGAACTGGCAGAAAAGAAAGAAGCCAACATCGAACTGAGGATTTAGAGAGATGTTGATGATTCAAAACGTGATGCTCTCCTGGCCGAGATTGAGGCCTTGAAGAAGGAGGTTCATGAGAGCCAGTGTGAGGTAGCTGCCCTCACTAAAAAGGTGGAGATTTCTGACAACCACCAGAAGGTCACTGCCGAAGCACTGGAGAAGGCAAACCTTGAACTGGCTGGGGCTAGGGATGCTGGGCAGTTTATGGAGAAGGAACTGAGGTGGCTGGAGGCCGAAGTTAAAAAATACGAAGCTGACGTGGTCGAGGCGGGTGATATTGCAGTGAGGAATTACATAGCCAACTTCCATCACACTGAGGAGTATCGCCGCTTCGGCCTATATTGGAGCAGAGTGGCCTACCAGGAGGTCTTTGAGAGGTTGGGAGAGGTGCATCCAGAGCTCGATATTTCTGAATTGAGAGCTGAGTTCTTGGAGGAGGAGGTTCCTCAGACGCCTGCTGAGGAAGGTGAAGTGGTGGAACTTGATCCTGAGGATGTGCCTGCTGAAGAGCCTCAACCTGTTTAAGCGCCTCAACCAGTAGATGCTCCAGCTCCCCCACCCCATGCCCCTTGATGCATTCTTGTTATTTTAATTCATTGCTATGTAATTCCTTCAACACATTAATGGAACACATTTTGCTTCATTGTTGTACTGCAACTTATTATTATTTTTTTTTTCGCAGTCACTTGTATTGAACTTTACAACACAACTTTTGAGAAGAACATTTGAACTTAACTTAATGCAACCGCAACAAAGCCTTGTTATACAAACAATTAACCCAAAAGGACGAAACTGAGTAAACCATTCAACAAAGCAGACTAAACAAATCCGATGTAACTTAACCGAAACCCCTTTATAAAACTCTTAACAGCCTCAAATCAATTCCTAATCTCACGTTCCCAAGTTTTATGAAGTTGTTCTTACCTTCTTGCTTGATGGATGGTCAATCCAAGCGGAGGCTCCTCTTTTTGACGTTCAGCTTCATCAAAAGGAGGCCTGTGAGGTACGCTTGGGTTCGAATGAGGTGACCTTCATTTAAGGTTTCATCCTCTCCTCCGAAGCGCCCACGCTTCCCCACTTGGTGGATGGTTCATCCAAGCAGAGGCTTCTCTCTTTGACGTTCAGCTTCATCAAAGAGAGGCCTGTGAGGTATGCTTGGGTTCGAATGAGGTGAGCTTCATTTAAGGTTCCATCCTCTCCTCCGAAGCGCCCACACTTCCCCACTTGGTGGATGGTTCATCCAAGCAGAGGCTTCTCTCTTTGACGTTCAGCTTCATCAAAGAGAGGCTTGTGACGTACGCTTAGGAGTTCGAGCGAGGTGGCCTTCATTTAATGTTCCATCCTCTCCTCCGAAGCGCCCACGCTTCCCCACTTGGTGGATGGTTCAACCAAGCAGAAGCTTCTCTCTTTGACGTTCAGCTTCATCAAAGAGAGGCTTGTGACGTACGCTTAGGAGTTCGAACGAGGTGGCCTTCATTTAAGGTTCCATCCTCTCCTCCGAAGCGCCTACGCTTCCCCACTTGGTGGATGGTTCATCCAAGCAGAGGCTTCTCTCTTTGACATTCATCTTCATCAAAGAGAGGCTTGTGACGTACGCTTAGGAGTTTGAACGAGGTGGCCTTCATTTAAGGTTCCATCCTCTCCTCCGAAGCGCCCACGCTTCCCCACTTGGTGGATGGTTCATCCAAGCAGAGGCTTCTCTCTTTGACGTTCAGCTTCATCAAAGAGAGGCTTGTGACGTACGCTTAGGAGTTCGAACGAGGTGGCCTTCATTTAAGGTTCCATCCTCTCCTCCGAAGCGCCCACGCTTCCCCACTTGGTGGATGGTTCATCCAAGCAGAGGCTTCTCTCTTTGACGTTCAGCTTCATCAAAGAGAGGCTTGTGACGTACGCTTAGGAGTTCGAACGAGGTGGCCTTCATTTAAGGTTCCATCATCTCCTCCGAAGCGCCCACGCTTACTTGATAATTTGATAGTTGATGAAGACTGGAGAAAATTCGTTTATTTATAGAGGCCAGGAAGTAACATCCGGCTACTTAATTACATTCATTGATAATACATCCTCAGATGTTCAACATTCCACGGGTGAGGTTGAATTCTGCCATCCATGTCTTTTATCCAGTAAGTGCCAGGCCGAATTTCCCTTTCGATTCGATAGGGTCCTTCCCAATTAGGTCCTAGGGTGCCCATCCCTGGTTCCTTCGTGGATAAGAAGACCCTGCGAAGAACCAAGTCGTTCATGCAGAAGGTCCTCATTCTCATCTTCGAGTTGTAGTACCGGCTCATTTTCCTCTGGTAGACAGCGAGTCTCAGCTGGGAATCATTCCTCCTTTCTTCGAGGAAATCAAGTTCACACCTCCGAAGTTCGTCATTGGATATCTCGTTGAAGCTCACTCTCCTAGGAGAGGGTAGTCCTACCTCCACTGGGCTCATCGCCTCAGCACCATAGGTCATGGAGAAAGGAGTTTCCCCTGTAGGAGTTCTACTTGTCGTTCGTATCGCCCATAGTACCTGGGGTAGTTCGTCTACCCAGGCTCCTTTAGCTGTCTCAAGCCTCTTTGTCAAAATGTGTTTGATAGTCTTGTTGACAGCTTCCACTTGGCCATTGGCCTGAGGGTGATGAGGCGTGGAGAAGTGTTTTTTAATCCCAAGTTCTTCACAAAGGTCCCGGACCTTACGGTTGTCAAATTGTTTGCCATTATCTGAGATAATCGAGTAGGGGATGCCGAAGCGACAAATGACATTTTTCCACAGAAATTTGGAAGTATTGGCTTCAGTGATCTTTGCCAGAGGTTCAGCTTCTACCCACTTCGTGAAATAATCAATGGCCACTATGGCGAAACTGGCGCCTCCTCTGCCCTTGGGTAATGGACCAATGAGGTCCACGCCCCACTTGCTAAAGGGCCATGGGCTGGATACTGTAGTAAGCTCCTGAGAGGGTCGCCTCTGCACGTTGGAAAAACGTTGGCACTTGTCACATTTGCGAACAAATTGGAGGGCGTCTTTCTTCATTGTAGGCCAGTAGTATCCCTGCCTCAGTGCTTTATTGGCCAAGGCTAATCCTCCGGAGTGATTGCCACAAATGCCCTCATGAATTTCCCTCAGCACATAATTAGCCTCTTCTTCTCCTACGCACCGAAGGAGAGGTGCAGAGAATCCACGCTTATATAGGATATCGTCAACTAGCATGAAATGGGCGGACCTTCTACGTATTTTGTACGCCTCTTCCTTACTGTCAGGCAAGGACTGATCCTTGAGGTAAGATATGAGGGGTTGCATCCACGTTGGGGTACCTTCTACCCACATTATCACTTCTGCGGAGGTGGATGGCCTTAGGAGGTGCTCAATTGGGACCACTGCCAATAACTCAGAATCCTTGCTGCTGGCCAGCTTAGATAAAGCATCGGCGTGCGCATTTTCGAGGCGTGGTATCTGATTTAACTCGAATTTCTCAAAGGAAGGGAGTAGGCTCATTACCAATTTGAGATATGAGGCCATGGCTTTATCCCTAGCCACAAAGTTGCCGTTCACCTGTCCCACTATAAGTTGGGAATCGCTGCTGATGTGAAGCCTCTTTACTTGCATTTCCTTGGCTAGCCTGAGGCCAGCGAGGAGGGCCTCATATTCTGCAGCATTGTTGGTGGCCTTAAAGCCAAATCGTACTGCACTATTCAACGTATGACCTTCAGGACTTATGAGAACTATACCAGCTCCGGAGCCCGTCTCCCCTGCCGAACCGTCTACGAACAAATTCCATGTTGGAGGCTCGGAAGGCTCTGCCTCCTGGTCAATTGCGGGGGCGTTGGTGAATTCTGCCACGAAGTCTGCCAAAGCTTGCCCTTTGATGGCAGTTCTAGCTTTAAAGAGGATCTCGAATTCACTTCACTCCACTGCCCATTTCAGTAATCTACCCGAGGCGTCTGGTTTTTGTAGAACTTGCCTGAGTGGAAAGTTCGTCAGTACATGAATGGTGTGAGCCTGAAAATAGGGTCTCAATTTGCGAGATGCAATGATCAATGCCAAGGCTAGTTTTTCCATATCTGGATATCGCGTCTCAGGAGGTATCAAAGCCTTGCTGATATAATAAACTGGCATCTGAGTTGAATTTTCTTCCCTCACCAGTACAGCACTTATAGCCTCGAGGGAAACTGCTAAGTAAAGTTGTAGCACCTCGCCAAGCTTGGGTTTTGATAGGAGGGGGGCCCGACCCAGGTGCCTTTTGAGCTCCTGGAAAGCCTCTTCACACTCCTCAGTCCACTGAAACCTCTGTCCTCCTTTTAATATTTTGAAGAATGGAAGACACTTGTCAGTGGATTTCGATATGAAGCGGCTCAAAGCAGCCACACGACCCGTCAGACTTTGTACTTCTTTTGGTTTCTGGGGGGATTTCATCTCGATCAATGCTTGAATCTTTTCCGGATTCGCTTCGATGCCCCGTTGATTGACCATGTATCCTAAGAACTTGCCTGATGCTACCCCAAATGCACATTTAAGGGGATTCAACTTCATGCGGTATTTTCACAGAACTTCAAAGGCCTCATGGAGGTGGGATATGTGATCATCCGCTTTCAAACTCTTAACAAGCATGTCATCCACATAGACCTCCATTGTCTTCCCAAGTAAATTGGCAAACATCTTGTTTACTAGCCTCTGGTAAGTTGCTCCAGCATTCTTTAATCCAAAAGGCATCATTCTGTAACAATAGAGGCCTCGGTCCGTGATGAACAAGGTGTGTTCCTCATCGCCCGAGTACATGGGGATTTGATTGTAACCAGAATAGGCATCCATGAAACTCAGGGACTCGTGTCCAGCAGTGGAGTCCACCAACTGATCAATTCTGGGAAGTGGGAAGCTGTCCTTTGGGCACGCTTTGTTGAGATTAGAAAAATCAATGCATACTCTCCACTTCCCATTGTGCTTTTTCACCAGTACCGGATTGGATATCCATTTTGGGTAGAGGGCCTCTCTGATAAAGCCGTTGTTAATGAGCTTCTGCACTTCCTCTTTCAAGGCCTCATACCTTTCTGGGATAAGAGCTCGCCTCTTCTGTCTATGCGGGGCAAATTTGGGATCAATTCTTAGGTGGTGGCAACTGACCCCAGGGTCAATGCCTACCATATCCTCGTGCCTCCAAGCAAAGACATCGTGATTCTTACACAAGAATTCTTTAAGCTCCCCTTTGAATCTCGGGGCTAAACTCTTACCAACCTGCAGCAGCTTGGTTGGTTCCTTTGGATCGATAGGGAAGCTTTCCAACTCTTCCATGGGGGCTGCCTGGGAATCAGCCTCGGTCATTCGTGGATCGAGTTCATCGAGTGCTGGCAATTCGAGGCTACTGGTGCCTGTCACCATGTGTATATCCCTAGGCTCAGCCTTCCTTACGGAGTTAAGGTAGCATTCCCTTGCCCCTCTTTGGTCTCCTTTAACTGTTGCCACCCCCCTATCAGTTTGAAACTTCATGCATAGGTGATGAATGGAGGTGATAGCTCCCAAATCCTTCAACGCAGGTCTCCCCAATACCCCATGATAGGCTGACCTACTGTCCACTATCAAAAATTCCATAAAACATGTGGTTGATAGGGGAGGCTCTCCCATCTCCACAGCTAGGGTGATTTTGCCCCTTGGGATGATACTGTCCCCAGTGAAGCCATATAAGGGAGTGTTGGTAGGGGTTAACTCATGGTCCAGGATCATTTTGTCGAAAGTAGATCCAAATAGGATGTTCACAGAACTTCCGTTATCTACCAACATTCGCCTCAATCCATTCCTGGCCACCACAGCTCTTACTACTAAAGCATCACAGTGGGGGTAGTGAATACCTTCAGAATCTTCGTGTGTAAACACAATTGGAGGCGATTGACTCCTCCGTGAACTGCTGCCCACAATGTAGCTAGTCAATGGAGGACCCCTTGCTTCCCGCACATAGTTCCTTTGGGAGTTTCTGGTGCTTCCACCAACATAAGGGCCTCCGAAAATAGTGTCAATCTCGTGAACTGGAACGTCATCAAGCCTACCTCGATGGTCCCTGCGTTGCTGTTCGTTCGGGTTTCTATTTCTTTCCCGTTCTCTTCCACGAGGAGATGCTTCCCTGTGATGGGAAGGGGCCTCGCCTCGCCTAGATCGTGAATCCTGTCTTGGCGGGTGATAAGTGCGTTTTATGCACTTAATTATGCGACAAAACATGATTAATTGTTGATATAAATGTTTGAATAAGGCTTAATTCAATATGAATTGTGTTTGTAGGTTTACTTTGATGGAAATAATGAAATATGCGCGAAAAAAGGCGAAAATGACCAAAATGGAAGGAAATGAAAGTTCGGGGACTAAATCGCAATTATTCATAAGTTGACCCGAACGACGAACCGAGCATGGAACCTCGCTAAAGATCTAATTGTCAATATTATGGATGACTAGAAGAAGATGGAAGAGGAAGAAGTTCCAAAAGTGAAATGAAAAGAAAATTGAGGACCAATTTGCACTAGAAGCGAAAATTCTTCCATGCTATAGCATGAGATTGTACCTTGCTATAGCCCAGACCTCAACAGAGATTTTCAGGAAGGATTTGCTTTGCCCATGCTACAGCATGAAAATATACCTTGCTATAGCAAGGGGTATTCTGGGCGAGAAATTCTTAAGTTTCCTTATCCAACTACAGCTCTTATGGTAATGATTCTAGGGCAACTATAAAAGCCTAAACTCGTCCTAGACTAGGTTTTTATGCATTCTTAGGGAGAAAAAGTCGAATTTCAAGAGCAAGGAGAAGAGCTTGAGCTAGGGTTTCACATCAAGATCCAAGATTCAAGCCTTAAACTTCTACTTTTTGGTGATGTTTTCTTTCTATCATTTTTATTGCTCTTTTATTTTCTCCATGTTAGGCTAGACATTTTATGTACTAGGTGAACGATGAACCTCGCATTATGATCTTTTAATTTCTATTTTGCAATTTGATATTTAAACACGTTTGATGGCTATTGAATGATTTATATACACTTTCTTGCCTCCATAATTAAATGCATGTGATTATGTGAGTTTGGGTGGTTTATTTTATGCATTCGAAAGAAGGGAAATAAACTCAACAAGGTATAAATCATCGTTTTGTTCATAGAGGATAGAAATATACCGATATGCATTACGTGAATCTCTAAGTGTTTATAAAACTTCATGCATTCTTGTATATTGCATTTGTCATAGAAATATAGTCAAATGGTATACTAGGATAGGTTCAATTCTACTCGAAAGAGATTGTTGGATAGGTTAGAAACATTGATTCTTCAAACGATTCATCGTGTTGTCAAATTGTGAAATAAGGGTTGAGAGTGAACTTTGCTTGGCGATTCGGGATCCTAGTACGCTTTTCATACATTGATTTCTTCAAACTTTTGCATTCAAACATTACTTTTGCATTTGATTCATAATTTTAGTTTAATTTATAGATTAGTCATAGTTTCATCATAAAGTCACAAAAATAACCATATTGAGTTTAATAGATTCGGTTAAGGTCGCAATAATAGAACTCAAGTTAAATCAATCCTCGTGGGAACGATACTCGAAATTTTAGGATTTCCACTTTATTACTTGTCAACGAACCGTACACTTGCGGTGATTTTATTCGAAACATATTTTCGTGAACAAGTTTTTGGCGCCGTTGCCGGGGATTGAGTATTAATTTGATTTCTGTTATTTTAACACTAATTCGAACTTGTTTTTCTTTGGTTTTCATTTTATTTTATTTTTACTTCAATTACCTAGGCTGAGCTAAGTGCTACTACTATTTTTTTGCTTTTTCAGATATTGCATGCGAAGATCAATCAGCTGTGAATTATTTCAAGTTGATTTGGAAATTGAACGAACCTTTCATCGCAGACAGAGAGAAGCAAGAGCAGCACACCGGGTCAATCAAGAACAAATTGAAATGGCTGATCAACATCTGGAACCTAGGGTAGGTCAGGCAGCGCCAGCCAATGCTGAAGCTCAGCATGATGGGAACAATATACTTGGGGATTTTCTAGCTCCGTACGTAGCTCAAAGCCAATCTAGCATTGTTTACCCGCCATTCGGACAGCCGAACTTTCATCTGAAGACAAATGTCATACAACTCTTTCAGAATGGACATCACTTCTACGGGCTGGACAACGAAAATCCATATACTCATATATCTCGCTTCTTAGATTTGTGTCAAAACTTCAAATTCCCAGGAGTATCAGAAGAAGCAATCATACTCAGGGCTTTTCCGCTAACCCTTCGGGATAAAGCACTTGAGTGGCTCGATTCGCTTCCGGTGGGTAGCATAACTACTTGGAACGACTTGGCTCAGAAATTCTGCACCAAGTACTTCTCACCAGCTAAAGTGGCAAGATTAAGGCATGAAATATCCATTTTTAGCCAACATGATAATGAATCACTTGACGAGGCATGGTGTAGGTTCAAAGGCATGCTAAGAAAATGTCCTCAACATGGTTACGACACGAAAGAACAGGTTAGATACTTCTACTGGGGGCTAACACCAACTTTTAAGGGCATGGTGGATTCTTCATCAAATGGCTCCTTGACCACCAGGTCACCTGAGGGAGCTTGGGAGTTGTTCGAGAGGATGGCTAATACATCAGCCATGTGGCATTCAGATAGAGTGGGTACAAAGAAAGCAGTTGGAGTGTATGAGGTAGATACGTATTCGGCATTATCTGCAAAGATTGACTCCCTATTTCACAAGATAGAGGGCATAACACAGACCGTGAATTCAGCCCAAGTGAAGAAACCAATTTGTGACGAATGTGGAGCAGAGCATGGTACAGCTGAATGTCCCATCATTACACAAAGAATAGAACAGGTGGATTTTGCTCAATGGGGTCAACGTCAACAGAACAATCCTCACTCCGAGACATATAATCCAGGATGGAGAAATCACCCAAATTTCTCTTGGGGTGGTAACCAAAATCATAATCATAATCATAATCGAGCTCCAGGACAGTTTCAGCAGGAGAGAAAACCTCAGTTGGAGGACATGTTTACTAAGCTTATGGAAAAGACCGATAAATACATGGAAACCACAAATCAGTTCATGAGGAAGACTGAAACTAACTTCCAGAACCAGGGTGCAGCTATCAAAAATTTAGAGACTCAGGTGGGACAACTAGCTCTTTCTATGACAGGACGAATGCCAGGTGCTCTACCGAGCAATACAGAAGTGAATCCTAGGGAGCATGTTCAGGCCATTACTACAAGAAGTGGAGTTCAGCTACCTGAGATACTTGTGAAAAGGCCAGGAGTAGACAAAGAGATAGTAAACCCACCGGAGAAGGAGACTGTAGAAGAGACTGATAACACCGAGCAGACACCAGTGAAGGAGAAACCAGCAGTGCCACAGCAAGTGCCAGAAAACTCAGTAAATCCTTATGAACCACCCATTCCATTCCCACAACGGTTGAAGAAGCCACGAATGGAGCAGCAATACAAAAAATTCCTTGAAGTGTTCAGAAAGCTCCATATAAACATTCCATTAGCTGATGCACTCCTCCAAATACCGAGCTACGCGAAGTTCTTAAAGGATATTTTATCGAACAAACGCAAGTTGGAAGACCACGAGACTGTAATGTTGACTGAAGAAGTCAGTGCCAGAATTCAGAACAAGCTTCCAGCAAAACTAAAGGATCCAGGGAGTTTTACTGTGCCCTGTACCATTGGTGAAATTTACTTTTATAAAGCATTATGTGATCTTGGTGCCAGTATTAATTTAATGCCTTTATCTGTTTTCAGGAAACTTGGATTAGGAGAGGCTAAAGCAACCACAGTTACATTGCAACTGGCTGACAGATCGTTGACACACCCAAGAGGAATCATAGAGGATGTGCTCATCAAGGTGGAAAATTCATATTTCCTGCTGATTTTCTCATTTTGGATATGGAGGAAGACAAAGACGTTCCACTAATTCTGGGTAGACCATTCTTGGCCACTGGAAGAGCATTAATTGATGTTCATAGGGGGCAGCTGATTTTGAGATTGGGTGACGAGCAGGTATCTTTTGATGTTTTCAAGGCCATAAAGTTTCCTTCAGAGGCAGATAGTTGTTTCAAAATCGATGTCATTGACAAGGTGGTGAATGATACTTTTCTACTTCAACATCATTCGGATGCATATGAGGCGTGCATTGCTCATTCTCAATCAATCAATTCTGATTCACTTGAGATTGAAACTTGTGCACGATTTATGGAGACCAACCCACCATATTTTCGAAAACAGCACTTCCCAAATTTTGAAGAACTTGGAACAGAGAGCAAGAAGCATATACCCTCGATTCAGCAGCCGCCTAGGTTGGAACTAAAGCAGCTACCACCACACCTCAGATATGCTTATCTTGGAGATTCTTGCACTCTTCCAGTGATTATATCGAACTCAATCAGTGAGGTGGAGGAAGAAAAACTACTTCAGGTACTCAGAGAACACAAAACAGCCATAGGATGGACCATTGGAGATATTAAAGGGATCAGCCCTTCGTTGTGTATGCATAAGATCCTCATGGAGGAGAATTTTCATCCTAGTGTGGAGAGTCAGCGGAGGTTGAATCCAAATATGAAGGAAGTGGTTCGGGCTGAAGTATTGAAGCTTTTGGATGCGGGAATCATATATCCCATATCTGATAGTGCGTGGATCAGTCCAGTTCAAGTAGTGCCGAAGAAGGGGGGAATCACAGTTGTACCTAATGAGAAGAATGAGCTTATTCCTACCAGAACAGTTACAGGTTGGAGGGTTTGCATTGACTACCGCAAACTTAATACAGCTACTAGGAAGGATCATTTTCCTCTCCCCTTCATTGATCAGATGTTGGAGAGGTTAGCAGGACATTCACATTACTGCTTCCTTGATGGGTACTCCGGTTACAATCAGATTCCAGTAGCACCAGAGGACCAGGAGAAGACCACAGTCACATGTCCTTATGGCACTTTTGCTTACCGTAGGATGCCTTTCGGTTTATGTAATGCTCCAGCTACGTTTCAGAGATGCATGATGGCTATATTTTCTGATATGGTTGAGAAATTCATAGAGATCTTCATGGATGACTTTTCTGTGTTTGGGTCTTCTTTTGATGAGTGTTTGAAACATCTGAACTTGGTTTTGGAAAGGTGTAGAGAAACAAATTTGGTCTTGAATTGGGAGAAATGTCACTTCATGGTGCAGGAAGGAATAGTTTTGGGACATCGAGTTTCAGCCAAGGGAATAGAAGTGGATAGGGCGAAAATTCAAGTCATTGAGAAATTACCACCACCTACTTCTGTAAAGGGTGTTCGCAGTTTTCTAGGACATGCCGGTTTTTACAGACGGTTCATCAAGGACTTCTCGAAGATAACTAAGCCACTGTGCAACTTACTGATGAAAGACAATCCATTTAACTTCGATGATGGGTGTTTAACAGCTTTTCTTACTCTCAAAGAAAAGCTCATCTCAGCTCCAGTAGTAGTTGCACCGGATTGGGAGTTACCGTTTGAATTGATGTGCGATGCCAGTGATTACGCCGTGGGAGTAGTTTTGGGGCAGCGAAGAAACAAAATTTTCCATGTGATTTACTACGCCAGCAAAACTTTAAATGATGCACAGCTGAATTATGCAACCACAGAGAAGGAGTTATTGGCAGTTGTGTATGCATTTGATAAGTTTCGCCCTTACTTGATTGGATCAAAGGTAGTGGTTTACACTGATCATGCGGCACTGAAGTATCTGATGACGAAGAAGGATGCAAAGCCAAGATTGATTCGCTGGGTGTTACTGTTGCAAGAGTTTGATATTGAAATCAGAGATAAAAAGGGTAGTGAGAACGTTGTAGCAGACCATCTATCTCGATTAGAGCTTGGTCAACCAGATGAGTCAGTAGAAATAAATGAGATTTTTCCTGATGAACAAATTCTCAGTGTGGAGACTGCACCTTGGTATGCTGATATTGTCAACTACTTGGCAAAATCCATTCCTCCACCAGAATATTCTAATCACCAGAGGAAGAAGTTCTATGCAGATCTGAAATACTATTTTTGGGAAGATCCCATTCTCTATAGGCGTGGTGCAGATCAGATCATTCGAAGATGCGTGCCTGAAGAAGAAGTACATCAGATTTTGGAGCATTGCCATTCATCAGCATATGCAGGACATTTTGGGGCTTCCAAGACGGCAGCTAAGGTTTTACAGTCAGGGTTTTATTGGCCTACATTATTCAGGGATGCCTTTGAATTTGTGAAGAGGTGTGATCGGTGTCAACGCACAGGGAATATATCGAGAAAGAATGAAATGCCCTTGACAAGTATCCTAGAAGTAGAGCTATTTGACGTTTGGGGGATTGACTTCATGGGACCATTTCCACCGTCATTCTCCAATCAATATATACTTGTTGCTGTTGACTATGTATCCAAGTGGGTGGAAGCAGTGGCATTACCTACTAACGATGCCAAAGTGGTGATTGGATTTCTAAAGAAGCATGTTTTTACTCGTTATGGAACACCGAGAGCTATCATCAGTGACGGGGGGAAACATTTTTGTAATCGCCAGTTTGAACAGTTGTTGAGTAAGTATGGAGTCAAACATCGCATAGCAACCCCATATCATCCTTAAAACCAGTGGGCAAGTTGAAATCTCTAACAGAGAGTTGAAAAGAATACTTGAAGTCACGGTGAATTCATCAAGGAAAGACTGGTCCAGGAAATTGGACGATGCATTATGGGCTTACCGAACAGCTTTCAAGACACCTATTGGCATGTCACCATACCGTCTTGTGTTTGGAAAAGCATGTCACTTGCCAGTTGAGTTGGAACATCGGGCTTATTGGGCACTTCGCAGGTTGAATATGGATTTGCAAGCAGCTGGTGAACAGCGATTACTACAGTTGAATGAGAAGGATGAATTTCGCCAGGAAGCTTATGAGAATGCAAAAATATACAAGGAGCGTACCAAGAAATTTCATGACCTGCATATTCAGAGAAGAGAGTTCATAGTGGGGCAGCAGGTTCTGTTATTCAACTCTCGCTTGAAGCTTTTCCCGGGAAAGTTGAGGTCACGATGGTCTGGCCCGTATACTATCACCCAGGTGTTCCCACATGGAGCTGTTGAAATCACACATGAGAGCAAAGGGACATTCAAAGTCAATGGGCAGCGCTTAAAGCACTATTGGAGCGGAGATTTCTCGAAAGACAAATCCACCGTTCACCTTCAGACACCAGAATGATCTTCATACGGTACAGTCGAGCTATCGACTATAACCTAGCGCTGGATGGGAGGCAACCCATCGTTTCTTCCCTTTTATTTATTATGCTCTTTTTGTTGTTATTTTGATAGTTTTCATTTTCTTTGCTTTGCTCACGTAGTTCTAGGTCATTGTTTGTTTAACCATTCACACATCACTCATGAGTAATTCTTTTTAGATTTGAATGTGTTATACATGTATCACGTGGTGTTGGAATCATTTTTTGGGGGGCTTGTGGCTCAAATTCACACATATCTAGGCTAAATGGTCATTTTCTGAGATTTTCGGTCCACATATGTTATCATAGTTAAAACTGGTTTTGGATGTGTTCTCATTATTTATCAACACCTCGCAAAGTGTGAATAGTGGTTTGATAACGTTTGGGGGTAATGGATGCGTGGGGACCTCATTGGTCAAAAAAAAAAAACACGTTTTTGTGTTACAACATGCTTTGTCAAACTAAGTCTTGCTTTCATGCGTATTTTATGGGTTAAAAATTGGTGTTCTAGGTTGCAAGCACTTTGTTTTTTTTTTTTTTTTTAATTTGGCAATGTAGGATAAAAAGGGATTTTTGGAAATTCATTGCATTTTTCCATGTCTTCTCTCATTTTTGGCATGTTAGGTGTTCCACCATCTCAATTGATCCTTAAACATACAAGCATAATCTCACGATGTTTATCACATGTTGAGAAGCGAGTTGGGGGTGTTCAAATGATCATTTGTCATTTTTGTGCAAATTTTGACGTGCTACGGGGCAAAAGGAGCAATCTTGTATTTTGGGAAGTTTACTTGTGTTTTCAGGTTTCAAACTCAAATTTTTCGAGTAAACTTCATGGTTCACACGCACACAAGATGTTCTGAAATGCGTGTTAACCAGTGATGAAAGTGTCGAGACACCGAGTGAGTTTGGGGGTTACAATTTCGAGTTTTCGTGCAAATCGATTAACTTTGAGTCTTTTCGGGATGGGATATGTTTTCCACCATTTTTTTTTTGTTTTGTTGTTCCATTATTTTAGCTTATTAAAAAAAAAAAAAAAAAAGGGCTAACTGGTTAGCCATGCGACCGCATGGCTGAACCAGCCATGCGGTCGCCCAACATGGGGCAGGGCCAAAATTGGCCCTGCCCTCGTGTGCCATGCGACCGCATGGAAATGTGCTATGCGGTCGCATGGCACGTTTATTAACCCCCCCTCCCCCCCTTTTTATTTTTTTTGTGTTTTGTTTCTTTTCTCTCCCTCTCTTTTCCTCGCCACTCCCACACACGATCACTCCCACACTCGCACACGGTCACTCCACCACCCAACTCACGGCACACACTATCTCTAGAAACCCATTCTCCAACCCCCAAAACATCACCACACTACACCTCCAATCACAAAATTTCTAGGTATGTTTTCTTTGTGATTTCATTGTGATTTCCTACTCCACATTTTTTATTTTATGCTTGACATCATGCATTGTGGTGATGGGGCCTAGGTAGTTGTTGGATTGTGTGTTGTTGGATTAAAATTTTTTTGGCTTGAATTCCACCATGGTGATAGACACATTCTTGAGAAAATATAATGCATTCTAAGTGTTTGATAAAATGTCTACATGTTTGTTTTCTCTTATTTTGGCTCACTTGCACCGTTCGTTGGTTTCGTTATACCTTACATTGCATTCCATGTTCATATGCATTCACCATTTCGATAAATGTCATTTCTGTCACCATGTGAGACATATGGCTAGGACGTTTCACCTCACGGCACCTACTTTGCCCATCGATCCCCCTACCCAAATGACATCCGAATTGCATGAATTTTTGATATGTGCTGGACCACGTTGCTAACTACCCCATGCCTCGGCGATGCCCGGGAAAATATCGTTTTGTTTCGGCGGTATCAGAGGGTGAACATCCCTGGTCAATCATGGATTTTTTTTTTCTTTCTCCAACTTGCTTGCACTACACTTAGTTCCAACTGGTATAACACGTTTTCACTTTGCTATATCTCTTAATACACACCAACATGGACTTTCATACTATTGAAGCAAGGTTGGGGGATTTTGGGGCATTTCTCGAGACTTATGTTTCCATCCCCATACTATTTTGATGGACTGATTCTTTTCCTTTTCTCTTTTGTAGGATGCCGCCGAAACGCACTTCCAGGGGCAAGGAGAAGGTTGCCACCACATCTGGCACAGTCCGCACCCAAACACCTGAAGGGGGTGTGCGGCGTTTTCTAGGTCCCGGTGTTCGGATCAGATACACCGATGTCGTCTCGCATTGGCAACTACACGCCGAGAGGCCGGTTAAACTCGAAGATTTTCCGGGATTTGAATTGTGTACGTTGGTTAGGAACTGTGGTTGGGAGAAATTGGTGGCACGGCCACACCCTGTCTATGACGGTCTAGTCCGGGAATTCTACGCCAACTTTAATATGGACATAGACACCCCTGGGTCAGAACACCTTCATCAAACATGGGTTCGGGGCAAGTGGATTCTGTTCACACTGGAGATAATCCAAGACTTTTATCAGCTCACCTGGGATCATATAGTGCCGATACCCGAAGATTTTCCATGGCCTGAAGTAGCTACTGTTTTATTGGGGCGGGATAATGCCTGACCTTTAGACACAGAGGAGTGGCACCAAATTGAGCTCACACCATCCGTCGTCCTCTTATGGCTATTCATCTGCTACAACATTGAGCCGACTCAACACCGCTCCACATTCCAGGATCCTAAAGTCGGACTTCTTTTTCACTTGGTTCGAGGGCATAAGATCGATCTCGCTACTCTGCTCTATGAACAGATCCATACACTGGGAATCTCGGGGGATCACCGGAATTCTTTAATCTTCCCGAGCCTTATTAGCGGCATTTGCAAGCGCGCCGGTGTCCCCATCCCACCAGGGGAACTTCCGGTCAAAACAGGTTCTTTCATTAAACGCAGTTCTTTGGAAGCTCAGAATAGGGCAAGAGCCAGGCACCAGGATATACAGAGGAGAGCCATCCAGGGTCAGCAGGCGGCACCTGCACAGGATGCCGGGGTTGATGATATGGATATGCCCCCGGCGGCACCTGCACCACCACATATTGGAGTTGACACTCAGATTTTACGGCAGGTGTTTGCCATCACTACTGGCTACGGCAGAGATTTACAGAGTCTACAGCAAGCCTTTGGGGCTATGCGTACTGACGTGCAGTAGGTGCGAGCAGACACCCTCACCACCCGCACTTTGGCTTCTGAAACCAGTAGGGAGACCATTGCCACCAGGGAAGCACTTGAAAATATGACTGGGCGATTGAGCTTATATGCCGGTCGGGTGGATGATATACAGCTCCGGGCTAATGCGACAGTGGATCGATTGGGCCACCTTGAGGCTGAGATACAACGACAATCAGTTATACTTCATGAGCAGTCAGAGATGATGCGACAGATCCTTGCACGGCTGCCTCCAATGCCGGACGTTGGACCAAGTTTTCCTCCTCCACCGTCATCACCGCCACCTTTTTGATCAGGGGAGTTCTCTATCTCCCTTCTTTTGTTCCCCTTTCGCATTATCATTCCATTTTGGTTACTCATGTCTCCTATGAACATTGAGGGCAATGTCAAATTTTAAGTTTGGGGGTGATCTATTGTCTCATCATCTTGGTGTTGCTTAGCTGTTTAATTTACTGCTTCCTGTGTGTTTGTCGAATGATTTAAAGAATGAAAAAAAAATGATGAAAATATTGGAAGTGGTATAGCTATGAATTGTGGAAATTTTGCATGTTAAATTGATCGATACTTGTCTATGTGGAGACTTGACATTCTTTTTACGCACAAGACTTGTGTTCGGCATGCTAAGCTAATGATGGGATATATGAATCAGAGTAGAGTTGAACATGGTAGGTCAACCCCGAACACCTCTATTGCACTTATCGATAAACCATCATTTTAGAAGTTTGGAGATGATTTAGCTCTTATAGGGGAACATTGAGATGAGTAGGGATTCCATGCGTGAAAATTGTGTTGTGTGGATTGGATTAAGCCAATGAGACAGAAACGAGGTAAAAGTTTTAAGTTAGAGGTTAGTTCTAGAAACTGGATGTCTAAAAGAAAAGGGGCATTGCACTAATCATTGAATAAATAAGACATCTGTTCGAGCCTGTATAACTCGAGTGATTAAGCTTGCAAGGGTTTAAAAACCTGGTGCCCTATGGTCATCTGACTTGGGAGTCATCGGCCTAAAGCTCGTTACAAGGGTTATATAGAAAGCAAATAGAAGATGTTAGCTAAAAAAAAAAAAAAAAGGTTTTTGTCTATTGAAGAATAATATACATGCTCCTATGTATGAAATGCATTGATTAGCTCCAGACATCCTGTTGATAGAATCACATCTCTGATACGAAGCAAGTAACTGAGTCTAGTCTTAACGGTTGAAACAATCAAAGAAATAGGAGAATCCCTGCTTGTTGAAGTGTGAACTTGTGACTGCGAGATTTATTCAAACTAAGAGGGGATGAGGATTTAAGTAAATAAAAAACTCTACTCTAGAACACACTCCGGGATCTTTGAGCGAAAAGAGTAAGTTTGGGGGTGTGAATCTCTCGAGTGAAGAAAGGAAAAATTTGACTGCTGTAGGTCGGGATTTGCAACCATCATCAGTTTGGTATGTTTTACATAAGTATGCACACGCTTACACATCAAGTTTGCATATGATAGGTGGAGGTCGATTTGATTTTGCACTATTGAAACTGTTCATTTTGTTAATTACTGAATTCTAATCCTGAGATACGGCAGGCTGTTAAACCATGTTTTGCGTAAAGTTAGGTCATCATCTTGTTTGAGGACAAACACCAATTCAAGTTTGGGGGATTTGATAAGTGCATTTTATGCACTTAATTATGCGACAAAACATGATTAATTGTTGATATAAATGTTTGAATAAGGCTTAATTCAATATGAATTGTGTTTGTAGGTTTACTTTGATGGAAATAATGAAATATGCGCGAAAAAAGGCGAAAATGACCAAAATGGAAGGAAATGAAAGTTCGGGGACTAAATCGCAATTATTCATAAGTTGACCCGAACGACGAACCGAGCATGGAACCTCGCTAAAGATCTAATTGTCAATATTATGGATGACTAGAAGAAGATGGAAGAGGAAGAAGTTCCAAAAGTGAAATGAAAAGAAAATTGAGGACCAATTTGCACTAGAAGCGAAAATTCTTCCATGCTATAGCATGAGATTGTACCTTGCTATAGCCCAGACCTCAACAGAGATTTTCAGGAAGGATTTGCTTTGCCCATGCTACAGCATGAAAATATACCTTGCTATAGCAAGGGGTATTCTGGGCGAGAAATTCTTAAGTTTCCTTATCCAACTACAACTCTTATGGTAATGATTCTAGGGCAACTATAAAAGCCTAAACTCGTCCTAGACTAGGTTTTTATGCATTCTTAGGGAGAAAAAGTCGAATTTCAAGAGCAAGGAGAAGAGCTTGAGCTAGGGTTTCACATCAAGATCCAAGATTCAAGCCTTAAACTTCTACTTTTTGGTGATGTTTTCTTTCTATCATTTTTATTGCTCTTTTATTTTCTCCATGTTAGGCTAGACTTTTTATATACTAGGTGAACGATGAACCTCGCATTATGATCTTTTAATTTCTATTTTGCAATTTGATATTTAAACACGTTTGATGGCTATTGAATGATTTATATACACTTTCTTGCCTCCATAATTAAATGCATGTGATTATGTGAGTTTGGGTGGTTTATTTTATGCATTCGAAAGAAGGGAAATAAACTCAACAAGGTATAAATCATCGTTTTGTTCATAGAGGATAGAAATATACCGATATGCATTACGTGAATCTCTAAGTGTTTATAAAACTTCATGCATTCTTGTATATTGCATTTGTCATAGAAATATAGTCAAATGGTATACTAGGATAGGTTCAATTCTACTCGAAAGAGATTGTTGGATAGGTTAGAAACATTGATTCTTCAAACGATTCATCGTGTTGTCAAATTGTGAAATAAGGGTTGAGAGTGAACTTTGCTTGGCGATTCGGGATCCTAGTACGCTTTTCATACATTGATTTCTTCAAACTTTTGCATTCAAACATTACTTTTGCATTTGATTCATAATTTTAGTTTAATTTATAGATTAGTCATAGTTTCATCATAAAGTCACAAAAATAACCATATTGAGTTTAATAGATTCGGTTAAGGTCGCAATAATAGAACTCAAGTTAAATCAATCCTCGTGGGAACGATACTCGAAATTTTAGGATTTCCACTTTATTACTTGTCAACGAACCGTACACTTGCGGTGATTTTATTCGAAACATATTTTCGTGAACAGCGGGGGCCTTCTGGTTGTTGCCTCTAGAACCCGAATTTCTGGGATGTAAGGCTATATCCCTACAGTCAGCAGTCGCGTGGATGTAAGAATGGTGATAAGTGCAATACCCCTGGGAGTTGCCTCTGCCTTGATTCGAACTTCTTCCCCGGCCTCGTCCTCTATGGGGGGCCTTTTGTGTTCGTGGGTTTTCATGGATACCCGTAGTTGATACGTCCTCGTAGGCCAAAGTAGGCACAGCATTCAACGTGGCTACGGCAAGTGCCTGACCTGAGCCTTCGACAACTTCCGCATTGGGTTGCCCCCATTGCTGATCCATCAGATGGGAGGTGGGTCCTCTACCACGTTGCCTTTGTTGGGGTTGGAGGCCCCTACTTGCCCTGTTTCGATGTTCTATAAGTTCCTCGTTGATGATTTCACGTCGCATCATCTCCAACAAAGCATCGTAAGTTGGGGGATCTTGATTCTGCACATCTCTCCAAAACAGGGTATTCATGTTGAGGCCTCCCCTAAGGGCGGATAGAGCCTCGCGATCAGTGACTTGAACACAATAAGTCATTTCGTCCGTAAAGCGGGACAAAAAACTTTTCAAAGTTTCTTCAGGCTGTTGCCTCATATCCTGGAGGCGTTGGATTGGGGCTTCACCCTCTTTGCTTACAGCATATCTTTTCAAAAATGTAGTTTTGAATTCTGGCCAGCTTCGAATACTCCCAGGTGGTAACCTGCTATACCAAATCTCAGCAGCTCCACTTAGAGTCAAATGGAAAGCTCTACATTTAACAGCTGGAGTGGCGCCTCTCAAGCTCATGTGCGTTTTGTAGCTGTTCAAATGCTTTGCCGGGTCGCCTCTCCCATCATATTTAGGTATCTTGGGCATAGTGTAATGATTTGGGACCTGGGCATTCCTTAATTCCCTTGAGAATGGCAGATTGTCATCATCATCATCATCTAAATCGCAGGATCTTTGGGGGCCGTCCGAATCATAATTAGCCCCAGCCTCATACCTGGGTTGTTGTGTGGATGGTCCTACCTGGTTGCGATCCTCCTCGTCCCTCCTGAGACGCTCATGACGATGTGGCGCAGCACGGGGGGCACGTTCTTGCCTTTCCTCCGGCTGCCGAACCTCAGGAGGTGGGGGCTGTGGTCTGCTTGTAGGAGCACGTGCTGCATTTCTTTGCCTACGCCTCTGACCTATTGGGCTGAGCCTATCAAAAACACTGGCAGACCTCTGGGGCCTCGGTGCTGGCTCATATTCGGGAGGGAAATTATCCTCCATGTTGAACGGGGCCTCGGAGGGTCGACCGGAAGCATAATTGGAGGAGATATCGACCCCTACTTCCCTTTCTACTGGGCTTACTCCCCTATGCTGCCTGGAGGAATAAGCTCTTTGACTTTGAACCTCGTCAGGTTGATATGGCCCTTGTGGAACAAAGGAGGGAGGTGGGGGACCTCCCTGGCCTTGCATTTGCCTCAACAGCTCCTGCATCGCCAAGTTTTGGTTGGTAATGTTCCTCATATTAGTTGCCATGGTTGCCATTTCCCTAGTAAGCTGGGCCGCCAACCTCCTACCACCTCGCCTGTGATGGTGGTGGGGTCGGCGTCGGACCGCAGGGGCCTCATTGTCAGCTTCTCTAGTTCGCCTGGGGGGAGCCTCTTCTTCCGAGCTCATATCTTTCGAAACTTAAAACTGTAAATACTTTCCTTTAGGGGCTTCCTCTTACTCTTTTTTCAAGAATAAATTCTTTTTAAAGGGGGATGCCCCAAAATATCTTAGAAAGCCTTCTTTCACGGGTTGCTCGTGGTTATAGTATCGTTTCCCACAGACGGCGCCAATCTGTTGACCCCAAAAAATGTTGCCAACAGATGCTGGGCCCACTCGTGCACACGCAAGCTTAATCTGACACGCTAATGCCGATAGACGGTCATGATGGCTCCAAATAATGGGCGTGAGAGTGGCTCAAAGGCACGAGACGTTTCCGTTCAGCCACCAGCATGAAGAAAGAACACGATTGTATGAGTAACCAATCAATAAATAACGGGATCCGTAGTTATAATTTTAGTGACAAAAAGAGAGCATTATGTTTCCGAATATTCAGTTCTTTTTTTGGAATTTTGCATTAGTCCTTATTGTATTACATGGTTGGGGTATTTATAGTGTTACAACTCAAATTGTGACCTTTGGATCACTTTACACGTGGCGCCATCTCCTCGGCCAAGACATCAAGTCCTAGCCATCAAGTTGACTCTCCTAGCCTTACAAAGCATTAAATGTTCTTACATTGACAAGACAAGACGTAAGCAAACTTTACACAAGAGTCACATCAATCATTTGTTAAAGATTTTCATCATGAGTGAATCCCCACAAGTGGTCCTTTAATGAGCCTCAGACGTTAGTGGCAGGGGCCTCAGAGTGCTAGCAAGGGCCTCGGGATAATAGTGAGGGCCTCGGAACCCACGGCTGAAGCTAGAGAATCGTAACCTAATTTGATCAAGCTGGTCCCACCGTCGACACGTGGCGCCACATGTTGACTCTGTTCATTGACCCGTAACAGATTTTTTTTTTAATTTTTATTTTTTAAAATCTTGATGCTCGACTGTAAACTAATTTCTTTTGCTTCTTCATCTTTTTTCTTTAAACTGGATACACAGAATGTGAGGATGAATCACCCTTTGATTCTTTGTTATCTTTAATCTGATTTTTTTAATAACATGAATGCTTAGGTTTTTTATGAAGTAAATAGGAACTTATATTATATTTTCCTTTTAATTTGTTATCTTTAATTTCTTTTATTTTCTTTGTGTTGTTTAGTTTAAATTATTTCAAAAAAAATATTGATATTCATAAACTAGGTTAGAATTAATTAATTAATTTAGATTAAATTGTAACTTTTTATTATTTGCAGTCCTTCAAATTCATTGCTAATTAATTAACTCTTTAGTACAATGAATTATTCAACTTGTACATTCTTTGTATACATAATAGTTGACATTGTGTCAAGTGTAAAAATCAAGGTCATTGATCATTTTAAGTGCTGTTAAAATTAATGACAATATTATGTGTGTCAATCATGATGTACACCAAGCAAAATTGTAGTACAATGAATTCGCGTGCTTGCAAGTAGTACTCAACATTGTGGTCGTCTTTTATTGTTCTTTTTCTTTATTTTTATTTATGAATATTGTTGGGCGAAAATCTCGCAAACGTACGAGTTCGTTGTACAAGAAATAATTGTGATGAGTGAGTTATCGTCCCACGAGGAATAAGGTTAATTTTAGTGTATTCGATATATTTAAATTCGCAAGTGTAACAAAAGATAGTTGGTTTGAATTTAACTACGTTTTATAACTACGAAATCAATAAAAAAATATATTTAAATCAAATGTGGGGGAGTGTATTGGATTTCCGACTCCACTAATTAATTCTTAGTTTCAATTCTCAACCAGTTATAATTAATTCAATTCATGCAATTGCGACGATCGATAATTCCACTTTCATTTACTATTCTTTCCCAAAATATAATAAACCTATGATTGCCACGAGACGATCCTATTCCTAGTCCGAATTCATATGACAAGCATGCATTGATGTTTAGGATTATCAAACATGACCGCACACGCCATAAATATTATCCCTAATATTTATTGTCCGTGTGTTCCATAAACAGTGTTCTACCTACCGTGAGTTTTCCAACACTACGAATACGCAACTAATTGTCCTAATGGTGCGCAAACATTAAAACAATAAATTCATACACGTTTATGAAATCATAAAGCAAGAATTAAATTAAAACACGTGGTCTCGAATTATAAAAACTAATGATCAAATAGCTTCATCATCCATCCAATACAAGGGAATTTAGCCTAGCATATTGTAGAAATTAAATTACACAAGAATAATTGGAAAAATATCACCCCGAAAATAAGAAAGATGGAAGAAGTTGGAAAAATCCACGTTCTTGATGTGAAACTTGAATCCGGATGAAGAATTTTCAATATCCTATGCAATTCGCCTTGATTCCACTTTGTTAGTCACGTTCTTCGCCTCCAAAATATGTATAATATAGAGATTTTTAGGTCTAGGGAGGTTCCCCATATGTATTCTGTTGTTCTCTCTTTATAGGAGCAGAAAATTGGTTGAAAATCACGTCCAAATTGGTTTCCAAAAGAGTTCTAATCGAATAAGGAAAGTTGCCTTCGCGCGCAGATTTTTTGTCTCTGCACAACAGTCCGTATTTTAGTCATAACTTTCTCTTCTGATATCCGATTGATTCCATTCAAAGTGCGTTGGAAAGATAACTTAAAGGGCTACAAATTTGATTGAAATAGATATTTTCCAATTCGGACGTTTACTTTGCCAAAAATGGGTCTCAATATTCGGCTAAAAATCTGGAATATATCTTGAGCGATTGGAAATTGATTTTGATAATACTTTGATCATATTCCATTCCTTTTTGAATTCTAATTTCAATCCAATTGTCTCCTAGCAATCTTCAAAGTATCTTCTTGAGTATTTGTAATTTGATCCTCGAACTTTGGATTTTACCATTTTTCACCATATTTTGCTTCTTTTTTCAAATCTTTCATCAAACATAAAGTTTTACCTACACAATGCAATAATACATAAATTATGTAAAATTTTGTCAAAAAATCAATAAAAGTCTATAGTTTTAAGCCCCGAATAAGTGTCGAAAATACACTTATCAAACCCCCAAACTTGAATCTTTGTTTGTCCTCAAACAAAACTAAAACCTAACAAACACACAAACATGCAATGCTAATTATCTAATTGGTGGTCACACAATCAAGCAATGCAAAACGATATAGCTAGTTACCCTGGCTTTTTATCTCAAAATTGAAATTATAATATCCAATCTATGCACAGCTTCAAAATCACAATACAAAAATTAAAATCTACTTTTCCAATGTAAAATCGGCGTGTGTGTGTGGAGAATTAAGCATAGTATTGCGTGTTCATAAGTTTTTTCAATTCCCGGCCCTCAATGGTCAAATATATTATTTCATTGCTCGTAAGGTTCACACACCCCCAAACTTATTCTTTTCGCTCTTTCCAAGTGTGTGACATAAGGTTGATTTTTCTACTATCCTCACCTCTCCAGTTTAGGTAAATCTCACTAATTGCAAGTCAATATATCAATAAATAAGGATTCTCCATAGTTTGATTGCCTCAGTCTCTAGGATTTAGTTAGGCTAATAATCCCTTATCAAAAAGTCGAATTTCCTTAAACAAGTGTTTGGGACATAACCAGGGCATTTGGTACGTTTTCTGTTTCATGCATCTGCTTTTTCTAAATTTTTTTTTTTTATTTGAATCATTCTCTCCCTTAAACTTTCTAAATGACTCATATAACAAGCTTTCGGCCGATAACTCCCAAGTCAGATGACCATAGGGTACCAGGTTTTAAAGACCCTTGCAGGCTTAATTGCTCAAGTCATAAAGGCTACGAAAAGAAATTTTCAAATAAAATAATTTTTTTTTTTTTACCTTGATTAGTGCAATGTCCCTTATTAAACACCAATTCAAGTAAAACGACCTCTAACTTGAGATTTTCACCCAATTGCATCCTATTGACCTTAGACAATCCACACAAATTTTTTTATTTCACACATGAAATCCCAATTTATCTCAATATTTTCCCACAACAGTGAAATCTCCCCAAACTATTCTAGATTTGGTCTAAGAATGTAAAATTTAGTGGTTATGGGTTTTAACATCTATGGTCCACTATTTCAACCTATCCATTATGAAATCAACTCATTCCTACACAATACTTTACTTAATTCACGTGCTCAATAAATATCAAATTTCACATGAAAAAGCAAAAATTAATTTAGGCATGCAACTTATTCACCATCATAGATTAATTTATGATTCTTTATATTCGTCATTGCCAGCCAGGTCAACTAACTCACACAAGCACACAAAACAAAAAAAGGAATATATTTTTAAATTTTTTTTTTTTTGAATTTTTTTTTTTTTTACTAAAATAATTAAAGCACACAAAAACACATAAAAAAAAATTGAAAACTCATGTTTTCCACCCCCAAACTTAAACTAGACATTGTCCTCAATATCTTACATTCTAAATCCGCATATAAAGGGGTGGGGAAGAAAATGAAGAAAAGACTCTCCTGATTAGGCTTGTAATCCAATGCTAGCTTCCTATTGCTCCCGTAAGCTCCTTAGTCTTGGTTGGTTTAAGTGTTCCACGACGTCATGTTCCTGCACAATGCGGTCAAATAAAATATTTAAGATCAAATATCTGGAACACGTGTTACTTGGCTCTAACATCTAATGAACCAACTCACATAACGAAAACCTAAGGGGGAACGACGTATGGATGATGAGTCCCTAAAATGGATAAAAAATAATAATAATAATAAATAAATAAATAAAACTAATCTAAGTTATCTTAAAACTAAAAAACAAAATAAATAAAAGGGATAGAAGTGTTGGGTTGCCTCCCAACTAGCGCTTGTTTAAAGTCTTTAGCTCGACTCTTGTTATTTTAGGCTCTTCATGGTGGTTTAAAAAGGGAATTTTCAGCCCTGCATTTCAGACAATGGTTGCACTTCTTCGGTTCATCTTTGACTCTCCACAAAATCACGTTTCCCTTATCATCCCTACCAACAATTCCTCCTGTATTTGGCCTGCCTTTATAGCTCTCCCAATGATTCACTCGTTGGCAATCCTCCAAGTATGAAGGTTGCTTGATTGGATTTTCCATGGTGAAACTCTGCTGCTTATCCTCCACTCTCAAGACTATCTCATTAGTATCAAAATCCAGCAAAGCTCGACTTGTAGATAAGAATGGCCTTCCAAGAATTATCGGCATGTGATATGTCTCTTCTATATCCAGGATGATAAAGTCAGCTGGAAAAATGAGTTCTCCCGCCTTGATGAGCATATCTTCAACTATTCCGTAGGGATGCTTCAGTGATCTATCCGTTAGTTGAAGGATAATAGATGCTGCCTTAGGATCTCCTAATCCCAGTTTCCTATAAAGAGGCAAGGGAATTAAATTAATACTTGCTCCTGAATCAATTAAACAATTTATATCATGTAAATTTCCTATGGAGCAGGGTAGAATGAAACTCCCTTGATCTTTCAGTTTGGGAGGGATCTTGTGTTGTATGATCGCGCTGCATTCTTCAGATAGTGCTATGGTTTCGTGCTCGGGCAGCTTCCTCTTTTTGGTCAACATCTCCTTCAAAAACTTGGAATAATTTGGGATTTGAAGGATTGCCTCAATGAATGGGATGTTGACATGTAGCTTTTTAAGGACTTCCAGAAATGTAGTGAATTGCCTCTCCAGTTTGGTGTTTTGCACCCTTTGAGGAAACGGGATCAGAGATGTGAGTGAAGTGCCAGGAACTGTTGTCTTGAGCTGTAGGCTGTCTGAGACTAATTGCTGATCTTTTTCTGTTGCTTCTTCAGATTGCTCAACATGTTCCTTGCCCTTAGTGGATATTTGAGTGGTCTCAGTCTCCTTCCTCTTTGCAGTGATTTCTGGCAACTGAACACCACTCCGAGTAGTGATGGCCTGAACTTGCTCCGCTGTTGGCTGCCGTCGAAGTCTTTGAGGGAATGGAATGGGTGGCACATAAGCCTTGACAGGGGTGGTGGAAGTGAATGATGGGAGCTCAATAGTTGCATAATTTATCGCCTCAACTGCTAATACCTGCTCCCGTGGGTTTTTCTCTGTATCACTCGGTAAGGTACCTTGTGGTTTGTTGGCTATCGCAGCTGCTATCTGTCCCACCTGTTGTTCCAAGTTCTTGATTGAGGCCTGTTGGTTCTGAAAATTGGTCTCAGTCTTAGTAATGAGATAGCAAATCCTGCAACGACTGTTTTCTCACTTGCTGATGTTGTTGTTGTTGAAACCCGGGTGGTCCATTCTGATTGTTTTCTCCTAGTCCCTGTACTTGCACCTGATTGTTAGACCATGAAAAATTTGGATGGTTTCTCCAACCCAGATTATAAGTGTTGGAGTAGGGATTGTTTTGTTGCCTTGGGAAGTTCTGTGCGTAGCTAATCTCTTCGGGCTGTAAAACCTGTGTAGACGCCAAAGGACAGCGTGAAGTAGTATGATCTGCTCCACAACCTCCGCAAACAGGCGGTGATTGATGTACCATGTTGACCGATTGAGATAGATTATCCATTTTCATTGTGAGAACTTCCATTTGTGCCGCCAATGCTGACACTGCATCCACGTTATGCACCCCTGCAGTTCTCCTAGGAGCTTCCCTATCAGTTGGCCACATTGACTGATTTTTTTTTTCCGCTATTTTTCATACAAATCGTAAGCTTCGTCGACATCAAGTTTCATCACTGATCCTCCTGCTGAAGCATCTACCATGTTCCTGAACTCTTGTTGTAGACCGTAGTAGAAGAGATATTGTTGAGCCTTCTTAGGAATGTCCAGGCTAGGGCATTTTCTAAACAAACTCTTGAACCTCTCCTATGCTTCAGGGTAGCTCTCTAAATCTTTCTGCTTGAAAGTGTGGACTTCATTCCTGATTTGATGGACTCGAGATGGTGGAAAGAATTTCAACGTGAATTTTTGAACCATATCAGCCCATGATTGTATGCTTCCTGGTGCTAAACAAAGAAACCATTCTCTAGCAACATCCTTCAGAGTATGAGGGAATAACCGCATTCGAAAAGCATCCGCGGATACCCCTTCGTGAAGTCGATCACTTCACATAACATGAGAAAAGCCGAAATATGTTCATGAGGGTTCTCCGTGGCTTTTCCAAAAAACCTAATGTCTTGGTAATTTTGGAACAGATTTATGACATCCGGCCTAAGGTGGAAGTTAGGCTGTCCGAAGGGAGGGTATACCACGGCGGGTTGCACTGGTGTGGGAATTGGGTTTACATAATCCCCAACTAAAATAGGAGCTTCATTCGGGATGGCTCTCTGTTGATTTAGCTGTGGTATTTGCCCTTGAAGATGAACCTGATTTTGTGGTTGATTCTGTTGTTCAGTCATTCTCCTTGCTTGACGTTGCACTCTCCTACGATTTCTGAATGTCTTTTCGATTTCGTGATCTAACGAAAAGAGATTTGGCTCGTCAAGATTTTGCATATACCAACTTCACCTGAAAAAAAATAAAGATAGAAGAGAACTCAGGAGTGTAATAATTGCCTAAAAACAACAAAAAAATAAAAATTAAAGTGAATCTAAAATATCAAATACCCTAGATTAACACCGTTATTCCCCGACAACGGCGCCAAAAACTTGTTGGGCGAAAATCTCGCAAGCGTACGAGTTCTTTGTACAAGTAATAATTGTGATGAGTGAGTTATCGTCCCACGAGGAATAAGGTTAATTTTAGTGTATTCGATATATTTAAATTTGCAAGTGTAACAAAAGATAGTTGGTTTGAATTTAACTACATTTTATAACTACGAAATCAATAAAAAAATGTATTTAAATCAAATGTGGGGGAGTGTATTGGATTTCCGACTCCGCTAATTAATTCTTAGTTTCAATTCTCAACCAATTATAATTAATTCAATTCATGCAATTGCGACGATCGATAATTCCACTTTCATTTACTATTCTTTCCCAAAATATAATAAACCTATGATTGCCACGAGACGATCCTATTCCTAGTCCGAATTCATATGACAAGCATGCATTGATGTTTAGGATTATCAAACATGACCGCACACGCCATAAATATTATCCCTAATATTTATTGTCCGTGTGTTCCATAAACAGTGTTCTACCTACCGTGAGTTTTCCAACACTACGAATACGCAACTAATTGTCCTAATGGTGCGCAAACATTAAAACAATAAATTCATACATGTTTATGAAATCATAAAGCAAGAATTAAATTAAAAACACGTAGTCTCGAATTATAAAAACTAATGATCAAATAGCTTCATCATCCATCCAATACAAGGGAATTTAGCCTAGCATATTGTAGAAATTAAATTACACAAGAATAATTGGAAAAATATCACCCCGAAAATAAGAAAGATGGAAGAAGTTGGAAAAATCCACGTTCTTGATGTGAAACTTGAATCCGGATGAAGAATTTTCAATATCCTATGCAATTCGCCTTGATTCCACATTGTTAGTCACGTTCTTCGCCTCCAAAATATGTATAATATAGAGATTTTTAGGTCTAGGGAGGTTCCCCATATGTATTCTGCTGTTCTCTCTTTATAGGAGCAGAAAATTGGTTGAAAATCACGTCCAAATTGGTTTCCAAAAGAGTTCTAATCGAATAAGGAAAGTTGCCTTCGCGCGCAGATTTTTTGTCTCTGCACAACAGTCCGTATTTTAGTCATAACTTTCTCTTCTGATATTCGATTGATGCCATTCAAAGTGCGTTGGAAAGATAACTTAAAGGGCTACAATTTTGATTGAAATAGAGTTTTTCCAATTCGGACGTTTACTTTGCCAAAAATGGGTCTCAATATTCGGCTAAAAATCTGGAATATATCTTGAGCGATTGGAAATTGATTTTGATAATACTTTGATCATATTCCATTCCTTTTTGAATTCTAATTTCAATCCAATTGTCTCCTAGCAATCTTCAAAGTATCTTCTTGAGTATTTATAATTTGATCCTCGAACTTTGGATTTTACCATTTTTCACCATATTTTGCTTCTTTTCTCGAATCCTTCATCAAACATAAAGTTTTACCTACACAATGCAATAATACATAAATTATGTAAAATTTTGTCAAAAAATCAATAAAAGTCTATAGTTTTAAGCCCCGAATAAGTGTCGAAAATACACTTATCAAATATTTTTAATCATTGCTGATAAAGTTATTCAATGTTTTGTCGAATTGTAGATATGGATTCTGAGTTGAGCATTGTGGTTTGTTTCGATGGTCGATTCAAAGAGAATGATGAAGGCATGTGGACATGGAAATATTTTCGTCCAATTGTTGCTGCAGATTGTATTGTCATTCCGAAAAATATTTCTTGTATGGAGTTGCATGATCGTGTTAAACAACTACTTTCCGTTGAATTCAAGTTACCATATGAAACGGAGTTGAGATTTCTTGTTCCTAACATGCAAACTATTCCAATTCCACCAATAGAGATTACTAACGATGATCGCATGAAATGGTTTCTATCTGTTCATCAACAAACTCCGCTATGTGTCACTCTTGTGAGCAAGAGTACAATCAATATATGAAAAGATGGTATTTTTCCTATTTTAAGAGATACTCAATTTTTATGAAAAGTCGATTGTATGATCAATACTCAATCTTTAATTTTTCGAATTACTTCGTAATAGTCTCAAAATTTATTATAACAATTTATAATTTCCAACAGACTCCGCTTAGTTGGTGAACTAATGGAAATATGCTTACAAATTGTTTGTTTTACTTGCAAGTTATCTCTCTTTTAGAAAAAAATACTTTCAAACTACAATCTATGTAACAACTACTTACGTTTCACTTACTACAGGAACTGTAGGGTTTATAATCATGTAAATGTCATATTAGATTCCTGTTTGGTGAAAATTAAAATTCAAATTTTAATCTAAATGAAAAACAATTAATTTAATCATACATTTTATAGAACCCAACCCACAATTTTCAACCACACATTTCATCAACTTTTATCAAAATCGATTAAAAATCTGATTTTATTCCCACCAAACAGGGGCATAGTATTTGCACTTAACTGATCCAACACCCTCTCAGCCCTGCCATTACCAATGGAAACTTCGACCTTCAGTCGAGCTTTCTACCTTGGGTCTAGTTAGTGAGTTTCATCAAAAACAGAAAAAACTTTAACTTGCAAATAAGCAAAAAAAATGGCTAAAAGCATTGCTAATTTGAGAATTTTCAAGAACATAGTGCATGTGCTATAAAACAGATTAAGAAAAGCTAAATCGTGTTACATATTAAATCAATGTTTCCACCTATTTATAACATAATTACTATTGCATCAAGTATCAGCAGTGCTATGTCAAGCCGGCAATTCCCTGTAGCATAAATTGGCTAAGAAGTTAGCATAATAACACTACTAAATGGAATAGACGATAAAATAAGAAACATCTAATGTGAAAAACCTGGTCAACTTGTTCGTTTCCTTTTAAAAGCCAGATGGATGATTCCATTGGACGACTCTAATTTATCGATCCTTGCCATGTAGTCTTTCATCCTCTTCAAGACGATGGGCATTGTAGAGGCATTACTTGAGATCTTCTGTTTAAGGAGTTGGATCTTCTCAGCTTCCTCTTGATCCTCTCCAACTAATGAGGCCATTATATTTGACTCAACAGGTACACCTGTGGGATGGAGAAATACTATACATTTAAGTACTAAAAGGTGATACAGATTTTAAGTGACACAAAGGCCACAACATGAGGAGGCCACAGAAATAGATAAAGGCGAAAATATATTCAATTTACATTTGTTCAACACATCACATTGTAACACTTTCTTCTTCAAATTTCCGCAGGGGCTGAGCAAGAAAAATTTCAGAACACGATTTTCAGTGCATACTATTATAGGACAGGCTGCACTTATGCAAACAAATATAATATTCCCTTAGATCAAATGTTTACCTTGGATTTGTTTATATTTGAGAGATTTGCCAAAAATGCCTAGTAGACATCCTCACCTAACAAAGGAAATAAATTACAAAGAATGAGAGGAAGATGATGATAGGCCTCAATACGACTCAGTTATGATTCTGTATTAGCTTGTTTGTTTGTCTTCCAATTAGTTAGGTAGGGCTAATATGGGAATCTTCTGGGCTACATGGTACTGCTAGAATAGAAGGGGAGGATAGTATCAGTTTATTCATGCAGAAATTGGGTATGACTTAGAGAAGTAGAGCCTCTAGAAAGCTCTGCAATCAATAGTAATTCCTTTCAGTTTTTCCATTCAATATATACACGAAAATACAATACAAATCAGGTTCTTAGCATTGATTCTGGGCAAATGGCAATAGATTTGAGGAAAGAACTGGAGAAGATGGGGTCACTTACGTACAGAGGCGGACCCACCCCATTTAAGAATATAAGCCCTCTATGATACTCGGACTCGGGTACGGGTATCAGGTACGTGTACGTATCTAAGTGTCGGATCTTTTATATTATTGGGGACATGACTAAAAAGAATTCAAATTTCAGACACAAGTACGTGGGTATATCTTTCAAACTTCAATTTTTTTACTAATCCAAGATGTCATTTTGAATAGACCAAAACTAATTATTCACAATTCAGGAAATTGATATTTAATAAAGGGTTAAGACGAATAAAATAGAATTTTTGGGTTTAGTTTTCAATTATAAGAATTACTAAATGTATATAAAATAGAAAATGATGAACTCGATTGTAATTTGAACTAAGTGGAGCACTAAATAGCACTATATGGAACCTATTTTCAATTTATACAAACAAAACCGTAAACCACTGATACAGAGAGAGAGAAGTAGAAAAAAAGAAGAAAATGGAAAGAGAGAAAAAAAAGAAGGTAAAATCTAGCACCGCCACTTTTCTCCACCCTGACGCTAGGTTTATAGAGAGCAAAAGTGGGAAAGAAAAAAAGGAAAAGAAAAAAAAAAAAAAAAAAAAGCAAAAACGAGGAAGTGTCCGGTTGAAATTTGGAGGATCCGACACATATCCCATATTCATATCCATGTCATGTCATTTCCGACACGGGCACTCCAATTATTTCGAAAAGTCTGAGCATCAGAGTAAGCCCTCAGTCCACTTAAGCTTAAAAAAAAAAAAAAAATGAAACCGGCCAAATAAGTAGCCCAATCTTGTAAGAAATGTGGATAAATCAAATTTTCATTCACAGACCCTACCCGACCCGTGGATGGTTCCCGTTCCCTACTACAAACCTAGTTACCAATTACCAAATACCACTTATTTCATTGTGGTGATCACGGGTATTGGAAGTGTTGGAAAGGGAATAATTCGTGACGGTACCGGATTTGTTACTTTCTCGGTGAAGTACCAATGCGTGGTGTTTCGACCGTTTAAGGGGGAGATTCTTGAAGCTGTTGTTACCATTGTTAACAAGGTCATTTTTTTTTCTTCATTCAAATTAATATGTAGCTTATGATGCAGTGGAAATTAGATGATTAAGACTGTATAGCTTGCTGATTCTAATGAATATCGAGAAATTAGGCAGAGTAGGGAGAAAATCTCACAATATTTTGTTGAATAATCTAAGAATAGCGTAAACCCTAATCATGTTTTATAAAATTCTAGAAGTTAGAACTAAGCTTTAAAGAAAATGAAAACTAAGACCTTGTCTCCTAACAAAATGTTTAATAAGCACCAATTAAATAAAAGTAACTATATTTAAATAAAGTAATAAGCAGTGAACATTTTGCACAACCCTTTTGTATTCGGACTGCATCAGTTTATTAGTAGTGATCTCTATGAGATTTTGGATCTTAGAGACATGTTTTTGTATTTGTTGCAGATGGGTTTTTTTGCCGAAGCAGGGCCGGTGCAAATATTCGTATCAAATCATGTGATTACCGTATTTTACCATTATTTTTGCACTATGGGATTTTCTCGTTGCTTTTTTATTCGTTTCAAAGTTTTTCTTTTTTGTCTATCATTGAAAAAATCAACAACTCTGTTGGGGTTTAGAGGTTATGGCTCCAATAGGTATTGATTAATTCTGGCTCAAATCGAGGTAAATTGAAATCTGCAGTTGATAGCCCAGACCTGACACCAACTTTCTTGAACCACACTCCGTCTCCAATCCCCAAACCATTGGTGATGGCTTCAATCAAATCAACTCCAGTTACTCCATTCAGCCTTGATAACACCAACTCAACAGTGTCCCAGCTCTTTTCAAACCTTAAATTGGATATCATTTCATGTCTGGATTTCAATTCCCCACCCAAATCAATGAACTCCTTGAACAAGTTTACTGGTGCAAGTATACAATTGAAGTGCGAGGAGCGTTTGGTATTTATGTATGATCAGAAGTATTCAGTGGGCCATAGCTATAAAAACAAGGAGCTACTGGGGGAGGGCAATGACACGGAAAAATTGGTCCTTGAGGAATCGAATAATGAGGACAGTCAAATGAAGCCAAATGGAGTAGGCAATACAAAGGTTTTACCCATAATATTTTGTAGTAACGCTTACGACACCAAGGACCAGGAAAATCAGAGGTCAGAGTGCGCACCAAGCTGTGATGATTTTGGCAGAATGTGAGGCTACCCACAATTGCATGCTAGTTACTCAAATTCAGTACTTCAAAATTCCATGGATATTCTACTAGTTGTTCATCACGATAAGTCCACCCATTTTGTCAGGTGCAAACATCCCTACACCACTTCCACCACAGTTGGGATTCTTGCGAGGGAAATTGTTTGGCAGCATTGTATTCGAAAATTGTAATTGAACAGGACTTTTAACCTTAAGGACAAGGTGAATTTCGAGGGCAGGGCATTGATAGGCCCCAATATGACTCACTTGTGATTTTGTCTTGGCTTATTTGTTATCAATTAGTTAAGGGAAGGGTAATACGGGAATCTTCAGTGTTACATGGTACTGCTAGAATAAAAGGGGAATGGTAGTATCAGTTTATTCACACAGAAATTGGGTATGTCTTGGGAGAGAAGTAGAGCCTCTCGAATGCTCTGAGGAATTCTTTTCAGTTTTCCATTCAACATGTCCACAAAAATACAATACAAATCTGGTATGAGATGAATGATTAAAATTTCAATGGACCAAGTCAAAGCACAACTCATATATCCCCCAGCTCGGGTTTGCAGGAAACATTTTTGAACATAATGCACCAGGTGAAGCACAAATTCAATACAACATTCTCAGCAGTCGCACCATGTTTGGAGGAATAGAACTGAAGCTGTGGGATTTGATATCGGGAAAGGTAAAATCAATCGAAGGGATATATAATATATTTCTGCTTCTCCAAGGCCAACATGTACTACCAGAAACAGTATGCGAGTAAGGATAAGTTGTAAGGAAATCAACCTACTATCCCACCCCAAAAATAAGGAAAGAAAAAGAAAAAAAACTAAAATAATAAACGGCCAAGAAAAAAAGAAGTTGAAAGAAGAGGATTCCAACTGAAATACCATTTTTTTCTGCAGCCATCTGCACTAAAGATCTGCTGTAATACCCCAGACCAAGAAAGTTTAAGAGATTTGATAAGTACTACTCATACCAACAAGGTGCACCTTCTTTTCCGGAAGTCCATCGTTGGAAACTCCACAGTTAAGCGTGCTTGGCTTGGAGCAATTCTATGATGGGTGACCCCCCTGGGAAGTTTTCTCGGGGAGCGTGCGAGTGAGGACAAAACATGCTGAAAAGACCCATGTTGATACAGTGAGAACAGTACGTCGTCGATCTAACGGCCAGGACAGCCCGTTAAGTGAGACCCGGGTCGTTACAAATGGTATCAGAGCCGTTTGCCAGTCGGAAATCGGGAACTAAGTGCTATGCGGGACAAAGTGCTACGCCATAGGACGGGAGCCACCTCTTGAACTCGTAGGAGCCACCTCTTGAATCCCAACGCCTGGCAACAGATCCTCAGATGGATCAAGCGCGACGAGGACGTCGCAAGTCTAACGGGGGGTGATTGTAATACCCCAGACCAAGAAAGTTTAAGAGATTTGATAAGTACTACTCATACCAACAAGGTGCACCTTCTTTTCCGGAAGTCCATCGTTGGAAACTCCACAGTTAAGCGTGCTTGACTTGGAGCAATTCTATGATGGGTGACCCCCCTGGGAAGTTTTCTCGGGGAGCGTGCGAGTGAGGACAAAGCATGCTGAAAAGACCCATGTTGGTACAGTGAGGACAGTACGTCGTCGATCTAACGGCCAGGACAGCCCGTTAAGTGGGACCCGGGTCGTTACATCTGCTGAAGCCTAGCATTTGCAGAATTACAACAAACACAGAAAAAGAGGAGGCAATAAATTATTTTCCTCGCTGTTTGCCATTCGGGAGCCAATCACAACCCAACGGCAGCTTCCATTGTCAAAAAAAATCACTCTCAACTTGTAACTCGGTCAGCCTCCAGGGTAACCACAATCTTAGAGCCTGTTTGGTACACATTAAAATGAGAGAATGCATTTTTTTGAAGTGATGTGATGGGGAATATGTGGTTGAAAAAGAAGGAAAAGTTATTGATGTGATGGAAAATATTATTTTATTGAAGAATGTGTGGTTGAAAATGAGTAGAAGAATGAGAATGAAAAAAATAATGTGGATTAAACAGGGGCTTAGTTACACATGCACAAACAGATATGAATGTGGACAAATGCATGTACCATGTTTACTATGAGAATGCTAACAATTAAATCGATTCACTCTGGTGGATGAATCGTGGCCGCCAAACCAGAGTGTTATTAACATCTCTGTGGCTCTGTTTCGAGGAAATTGGTGGAGTAAAGGATATTCTCAAAAGGATATAGATAGTAGGGGTGGGGGCGGGTCGATTCGGTTCGATTTTTTTCGGTTCCAGAAATTTTCGGATATTTAGTAAATGGAACCGTCGGTTCCAAATATAATTTTGGAACCATTCGGGTTCGATTCGGTTCGGTTCGGTTCCGTACTATAATTAAATTTTTTAACATTTAAAATAATACTACATAAATACACCCATGGTATGAAAAAACCCTGCTGAGGCCCGCCTTGAGACCCGCCTCACTGTGAGGCGCAGCTTCTGCGCCTCGAAACTCAATCTGTGAGGCACAAAAAATGAGGCGTACGCCTCTACATCTGAGGCAAAAAAAATGAGGCGTGCGCCTCATTTGCGCTTCATTTGAAGTATGTTTTTTTCAAGTTTTTGAAAAGGAATTAAAAAAGGCTCTCTTTAAAAAAGAGAAGGGCCCATTTAAAAAGATATTTTGGGCCAAACAAAATATTAAAATATCTAGAATACCAAAAGGCAGCCAGAAATCCTTCTACATGGCGGCAGACAGAAATCTTCCCAGAACTAAACGACAACCAGAAAACTTATCTTCAATCATTCGCTTAAAAGAGATCCTCAAGTGTTGCTTCTATGTCTCTTTTCTCCTTTGCTTCTGCCTTCTTCTAGTGACTTACAATTTAAAATTGTTTCACTAGACTTTACTTGGTTTTTTTCTTGTTCAGTGCATCGTCACCAGATTGCACCTATTTTGTTCGGCAGATTGCACCTGTTTTGTTTGTGGTGAGGCTTACGCCTCAAAACGTTTTGAGGCTTACGCCTCGCCTCATTACAAAAAAAGGCCTCGGTACCCGTTTACGTTTTTTCAAACTATGAATACACCTGAAAGTAGATACTAATATTAATAACAAAAAGTAGATATATATACCAAGTTCAATCTTAACTTTTATAAATTAACGTAATCTAATTTAATAACATATAAATAATAAGTTGTCAAATACAAATACGAAAAAGTAAATATTACTAATAAAACTTCGATAATTCATATCAATAATTCATTTGCTTCAAACATTCGAGTCTACATAAAAATGAAATATAAATTAGAAGTAATAAAGATAAAATATTTTAAAGTATTGATAATACTTACCAACTATTTAATGTAATAATCAGTTGCTTGACTTTTCATACTAACTACTAAGAGACTATACAAGAAAAAATTGAAAAAAACACAACTGACAAACATAAATAAACTCTAAATTGCTCAACTAATAAGATTTAATAAAAAAAATTATTAATTTATTTAGAAAAAATAAAAGAAATTGATTTATCCAATATAAAAAAAAAAAATTCGGTTCTTATTCGATTATTCGGTTCTAGGTCTAGAACCGAGAACCGAACCAAACCATTCGGTTCTCGATTCGGATACCCGTTCGGGTATTTCATTTAAAAAAACCCGTTCGGTTCGGTTCCGGTTCGGACATTTTACCCAGCCCTAATAGATAGAATAAAATATATTCACACCAATGTGAAAATTGAATACCCGAGTGACTTTTCATATTTTGGACACCTAAGAGCCACATATAACCATTATGCAGACCGCTATGCTTTGCCAGTTTCAGTCATTTCAACCAATTAACACAATTAATCATATTATGAATAACAATGTCACGCAATCCTGCAACATATAATCCAAATAAGCAAGAAGACACACGTTTCAAGTGACTATGCAAACTTGAAAAATGACAAAAATTTAGGGTAATTATAATAACATTTTCACCAGTATTTCTAAATTTACCAAACTTGACTTTTCATACTAACTACTAAGAGACTATACAAGAAAAAATTGAAAAAAACACAACTGACAAACATAAATAAACTCTAAATTGCTCAACTAACAAGATTTAATAAAAAAAATTATTAATTTATTTAGAAAAAATAAAAGAAATTGATTTATCCAATATAAAAAAAAAATTCGGTTCTTATTCGATTATTCGGTTCTAGGTCTAGAACCGAGAACCGAACCAAACCATTCGGTTCTCGATTCGGATACCCGTTCGGGTATTTCATTTAAAAAAACCCGTTCGGTTCGGTTCCGGTTCGGACATTTTGCCCAGCCCTAATAGATAGAATAAAATATATTCACACCAATGTGAAAATTGAATACCCGAGTGACTTTTCATATTTTGGACACCTAAGAGCCACATATAACCATTATGCAGACCGCTATGCTTTGCCAGTTTCAGTCATTTCAACCAATTAACACAATTAATCATATTATGAATAACAATGTCACGCAATCCTGCAACATATAATCCAAATAAGCAAGAAGACACACGTTTCAAGTGACTATGCAAACTTGAAAAATGACAAAAATTTAGGGTAATTATAATAACATTTTCACCAGTATTTCTAAATTTACCAGAGAACAAAAAGGAAATTTTTCATATCACAGTAAAATATATAACTTCGTAGAAAAACAGAGCCACATAAAATAAGCTATACTTCAAATTTTTGAAAAATTATTTCCAAATTTTATCCAACAAACCCTAAGAACGACAATACACAGCAGATACATAGGTAAAAACAAAATTCAAATTTTCAGACGCACCTGAATTATGACCCGCCTCCGATTCGGGTCCGGGTTCAGATCCATTTTCGGACAAACTGCTCGGGGTAATAATGGGTCGTTGAGAAGAGAGAAGAGAAGCGAGTGTGGAGTTAAGCTGGTCCGGAAGTGTAGTTCTGTACTCGAGTACTTTCTGGGCTATTTGCTCCACTTCTTCTTCAAGTTTCAACACCTCTTCTTCTTCATAATCTTCTTCTTCGAGCTTTGAAACGGCGTCGCCTTGAGTTGGGTTCTGGTTTTGCGGTTGGGTAGACATTTGGTTTCTGGGTCGGGTTTAACCCAGTGTACTGAACCCTTACCCCCTCTTTGGGTGTATCTGAGGGGGTCTTTCCGGTGGTTGGGTTGCAAAATTTGAAATTAAACGGCTTTGCAGCGAATTAAGCACTACGACTGTTGCGAGTTTCCAAGTTGGTTGCACATATATCCCCCTCGCCGTGACTCCAGATTTCAGTGTGCACACACTAAGCCCCGTTTGACTCTCTTTAAATTACCCTTGCAATTATTATTTCCCATTTTTTTAATTTTCATACTCATTTTTAGTCATATATTTACACAATAAAATATTTTGTATTTAAATATAAAAAAAATCTTATACTATATTAAAGAATGATAGCTGTGAAACAGTATTCCCGCCCATAATTCTGACCTCCATCCCGCCCAAGATTAAAAAAATATATATATTATATTTTTTGATACCGCCCAGATTTTTTGAATTGAATACCTCCCAAAATTTTGAATTCAATTCCGTCCAACCAAAAGCTTACTCCTTGATGTAAGCGTCATAAGCTGGAAAAATGCACAGCCCACTCGAAAAAAAGAAAAGCTAAATATACCGATCTCCTCCCTCAGCGACTCTAACCTCTGTGTCTCCAAACTCTGCCCAGACATTTTTATTGAACCGTTGCATAGACGACAGTGGTGGTGTGTGTGGCTGGGTTAATGGAGTACATAGAAGTGGTGGGTAATGGTGTTCTTCCCCCAAGTCAGCATGTTATCCCTCATTGCATACTTACAGAATTCGAACTTGATGAACGAAGATGAGATGTCGCCCTATTCTCTTTCATACTGATGGTCCTAATGCCGGTGGTCAGGTAAGCTTGATGAACGAAAATGAGATATCTGTTTTGGTCTGTGATTTTTGAATATTGGATTGTATTATTTAAATCCATTACCATTAACAGATCACTCCATTAGAATTTATTATTGCAAATGATTATTTCGCGACACAGATTTCCACCGAGGACTCAACCTGCAACATTAAACAAGGCACAGCACAGCACCAATTTAACAAAAGGTATGAATTTTTAAATTAAAGACAAAACTCCGAGGCATCTCCGACGTGTCCGCCCACGGAGGCACCGGCCTCCGCTGTGAGGAAACGATTCCTCCGCGTGCGGAGGCTGCAGCCTCTGCATGCGCAGAACCCAGATCTCCGCGTGCGGAGGTGTGTCCTCCAAGTGCGAAGGCACGCCAACCTCTGCACTCGGAGGATCTGGCCTCCGCACACGGAGGCCGGTGGCTGGTACCTTAGCATGCGGAGGCACCAGAATGGTGCCTTAAATGGATTTTCATTGTGTAAATTACTAGAAAACTACTAAAAATCCAACTTGCCATGTAGATATATTATTGCCTGTTGGTTTAATTGGATTAATGGCGCCAAAATTAGATGAATAATAGTGATTTGATTTATTTCAGGGACAAGCTTGAGCTAATGGTTGATAATGACACAAGTAATTCCTTGATTCACAGTAGCAATATCCCTATACTTAAATTTTGTGATCTTTGAAAGAATCGTGATGGGTTTGTTATGGGAGAAGGAGCTGGAGTATTGCTTCTGGAAGAACTTAAACACGCGAAGGTAATCTAAAAGCACTATCAGTATAAGAATTTTATTTTCTTTTGTATTAAATTATTTCCTGGTGGCTACTAGGTTTGCATTTTCCTTCTGTATTGAGACTGTAATATTAATAAATCTATGCTTCATTGCTTCTGCAGTTGTAAATTATAGAACTTTTGCAACGTGTAATGTAAATTTCTGTTCAATATAGCTCTGGTTTCCTAGCGTATTATTTAGATGATCAAAATTATTATTTTAGGAAATTGGGATAAGTGAAAAAAATTAATTGAGAAGAGAAGTTTGGCCAATTTTTTTTCCTAAACAAGTGAAGTCAATTATTTTTAGACCCCCATTTATTTTCTTTAGTATCCAATCTAAATTCTTGCAAAAGCCTTCAAATTCTATTGAGGATATTGTGGCATTACTGAATGAGAAGCTGAAAATTAAGAATAAATATAACTATAAGGTAAGTCAAACATGTGATTTTTTGGTAATAAGTTGAGCTTTGAGTTTGGCTATTTGAATTGTTTACTTTTGTTTGAAGTTTGATATTGCTGTTTCAGGAAATATCTGAACAAAGGTTTGAGTACATAAAAAGGCTTAAGCAATGTATCAAATGGTTCCAACAGCTTGAGGGAAATTATATTATAGAGCAGGAGAAACTAAATAATTTGTTGGAAATGGCAGAGAAGCAATTCAATGAAATGGGTATGATTGGTTTTCACTTATTTTTACAGAGACACAGTGTTTTTTGCTTTGTTGGCATTGAAAAAGAAAAGAAATTTGAAGAATTGCTAACTTGTGTCGATCCTTTTATGTTTCTCTCAGAGTCGCTGATGAAGGCTAAGGAAGAAGAGCTGAATTCCATTATAATTCAATGAAATGCTTAATTTTTCCCATCTTTTTGACCCCTTTTTCAGTTGAATGATTCAACGATTTTTGGACTATATTTGTACTGGTGGCCAGTGCAAATTTTCTGAGTCGAAATCAGTAGTGAATTGTCATTTTGCTTTTTAATGATTAAACGATTCAGTCATGACCAACTTTATGTTGCAGTTACAAACCGTTCGGGATTGAAAATTCTTTGTTGCAATCGAGATGAAGTACCATCCAATTCAACAACAATGTTGTTTTCAAAGAAATTTTTCAAAATTTGAATTAGTTATGTGGTGTATATATTTTTATTTAAAATTACACATTCACTCGCAAGTTAATTTTATGAATTGTTTTGCATCTAATTGGATTGGAAAATCAATTAGCATATGTTTCTCATATTAGAATTGTTTATCACTTAATATAAATTTGTGCATCGCATGGGGGAAAGACTAGTTTCCCTACATTTTAACAACACGTTCTCAAAAAAATCATAATTCAAAACTTAGAGGGTGTTTGGTGGGGATTAAAAATATATTTTTTTGTAGATTGTGATAGAAGTTTTTGAAATATGTGGTTGAAAAGATGTGGTTAATATTGATTGATTGACTTTGTATTAGATTAAAATCAAATTTTAATTCGACCCAAACAGACCCTTAATTTTCTCAAAATAATGATTATCAAACAGGGGCTAAAATTCTTTATTTCTCGTACTCATTTTCAATAAGATATTAATAGAATAAAATATTCTATACATGAATCCAAAACTTTTTCCTACAATTTATCAACACACTCTAAAAAAAACACTATTTGTTGACGTTGGAAATTGTATGAACAAAATTTAAGTCAACTTAGGATGCAAGTAATAACTTGATTGATCGTTGATCAAAAGGTTACCCATCTTAATACAATTATTCCTTCTCTCTTTGAATGAGATATTTGAAATATGAAATGTAGGAGTGATTTTTTAGTGGAAGTGTTGTCATTTCCTTTTCTTCCCCTCCTTCTTTTTATAGGGAGAAATCTGCATGTATCCTTCATTTCCCATCTTATCAGCTACAATACTGAACTGAGAAGGTACACTACTAGCATGTTTGGATTGGTTAACGAGCTCGGCTTGTCAGGTCATCATGAGTTTAACCTTACAGGTGGTCCTCAGCAATTAATGAATTACTTAGGGAATGAAGCTAAAGCGTATGATTGGTAGACTTGGTGGGCGCTGATGTAAGATTATCCATATGCCACTTACTAATTAACTGTTTGTACAATGTTCCAGAAATCAATAATCATTATCTCCCTTCAAGCCTCAATAAATATCTCAATCTGAACTGACCTCAAATATCCGACCTGATATTAGCACAAGCTTATCGACTATAACAAACTGTACTTGTCAACCTCAGAGGTCAGATGCCAACAATTACCCCCAAGTCAGTACTTACCTAGGTGATGGGCTGACCTTGAAAGTGATTGGCACATTTTTCAATTTCTGTAATCATTATAACAATAAATGACATGAACAGGTGTCACGTTGTTTCTTGCCAATGAGATGTCATTAATATTTAGTTCTTGCTTTTGGAAGTTTCATCAAAACGATGTCGCCCCGAGACAATTAAATCAAACCATTCATTTTCCCTCAATTTCTCCATCCTATGGTCCAGATCACGCTCCTTAATATTCCTTCTCTTTAAATAAATTTCACCCTCTCATTTTCTCATTTTTACTTTCATCTCTTCATACTTTTTGCTTTAGATTGAATACTTATTTGTTTTCTGAGTGAGGTCATCCGTATTCAGGTATTCTTTTTAACAAAAAAAATACCTTTTTATTGGTTTTCTACCCCGGTAGTTTAAATGAGTTCGGACGAATCGAGGGTACATTTCTAAGGTAACCAACGAGAGGAAACAGTACTTTCTTCGTCTTCTCCTTCTGCTAGCTCTTCTTCTGCTAACTCAGATTTTCAGGAGGTATTAACAACAATTCCTATCACTTCAGTTTACCCAAAACAATCAAATACTTTTAGAAATATGGACCAAAATCGTGAAAGGAAATAGGTGGGATCTCAAGGGATAATAAGGAAAACACTCAGGAATGGAGGGCAGATTCTTATAGGTCGGTGGTTACAGGGGATATGCTTGCCAGTTTAAGGGCTAAGTTTAGTATTCCTAATACGGTAGAACTAGTAATACCAACCTCATCTGACTGAGCTAACACTTCACCGACCGGATGTGTAGTTTTGAATTCAATTATTCCCCATGTTGGTTTAAGACTTCTTTTCCTTAGGATCATACGTAAGTTTCTTTCTTCATGGGGAATAGCTCCTACACAACTTTGTCCTAATGGGTGGAGGACTTAGTGGCAACCTTAATTTTGTGGAATCAATTAGGTCATCCTGAATTAAGTATAGCTTAGTTCTATTCTCTTTTTATATTTAAGGAGGATGAGAAAACTACGGGCTGGTAGTACGCTAGCGTTAGACCTAGGAATGGAGGTCCTTTAGTGTTAGATACTTCATCCTCAATAAAAAGGTGGAAAGAGGAGTTCTTCTTTGTACTGGGAAAGTGGCAGTTCCATCCCGCCGAGGTGAATAGAAAGGATGTAATTCCTACTCTCTATCATCACCTTCAATTTCCTCTTTTGTCTTTGTATTAAGATCACCCTTTTTAAGTGACTTATTGTTCCGCAGATTACAAGAAATCTGACCTAAACTCAACCACAGAAAGTTAAGCTGATGCCGTTAGAGCTCTCCCTAAAAAGCAAAGATCCTACAAATTTATGATTTCAGACACAAGCTTATTTCAGACGGGTTTATTTCAGTCTATGCCACCGACTTCGGCCCCTACCTCTTCTCGTAAGTATGCTCTATGTACACTTATTAATCTCTATTTTTGACAACACTGATTTATATCAAAATCTTACTTCAGGCCAAAATCCAGATATGTTAGGGTATAAGGCGGCAAAAGTAGGGGCTACAGCTGCCAAGGGAAAAAAGAAGGATACCCAGCCGAGGTCGTGGTCCAACCTGAGGAAACTGAAGTTGAGCCTGAGCAGTCTTTAAAATGACGCCGATCTGAGGAGCCATCTAAACATTCTACTCTAGTGGTTCCTTCTTCCTAAAAGCCTACCTCTCCACTACCCCATCAAGGGTTACCATCAGTACCCGTTGCCATTTCCCTTGCCACTGCAACTAGCTCTTCGAGGTCGCAGGATAAGTGTTCAGATCTGCAAAGAGCCAATATTGATAACTTGGTGGGCCACCAACCTGAAATACTTCTCAATTTTTTGCAAGCTCTATCTCCTTTGAAGGAGTCGACAGTGGCACTACCTTCTCCTCTAAGAGAGTCGGCTACTCTTCTCACCAAAAGTTGGAATGAGAAGGAGAAACAATACTTGGCCGAGATGCCCGTTGGTGAAGCCATCATCTCAACTCAACTCAACTCCACGGCCATAGATCTATTTTGTATATGATGTATATAGCAGAGAAGGTAGTCATTCGAGCTTATGTGTTTTAAAATTTAAATATTATGATCCATAACTCAAACTATTTTTCTTTTTTTTAGGTAAAAGCCGAGCTAGACAAAATGCTCGAAGTGAAAGATCGGGTCATGGCCTTGTTTGACAAGGTGGAGGCAGAGAAGACGACTTTTGATGAGAAAGAGATTAACTATGAAGATCACATGAATAAGATGGGGAGGAGCTGAACGCCCGGTTGACTACAGAGCTTAAACTATAGATGATAACGAAACTTTGAAGGTCTGGGTAGAGAAAGCCATTGCTCGAGATGAGAATGAGAGGAAAAGAGCTAAAGAAGCTGATGAGGTCATAAAAAGAGCTGAAGAAGCCGGCAAGAAAGTGGAAGAGGTAAAGCTCAAAGCTTCGAATGCAATTAAGATTTGGAGGGCCTCCTCTAAGTTTGACGCACTAGATCAGGATGTCTTTGTTGTAGCCTTGGGCAAAACCATAAAACATATCAACAAAGAAAGGTCAAGCTTCGATACTTCCTTTTTGGTGGAGGCATATAAAGACCAGCAGAAAGAACTAGAACGGTTATCGAAGGTAGCAGGAGTTTGGATTTTCCTTACCGATGAAGACGTTACAAATGAGTTCATGCCTCCAGAGGACCCACCAGCCTCAAAGTCTCATTGTTGTTATTTTTGGCTTTTGTTAAACTTTAAAACTTCTTTAGGAACTTATTTGTATAATCTTGATCCATTAATGAATGACTATTAATTTTGTTTTTTTCTTTTACGTAAAATATTATTACTTTTGCAATTCTCATTATAAAAAATGAAACTTGTTATGCCTGTTTGGACTAAGCGTTGTAGCACATGCAACCTTAGTTCGACATGTTACTTAAATAATTTTCTTGTAGGAAATTCTACTAAGTGTTGCAGCATATGCAACCTTAATTCGGCCTACTCACACGCAGAGCTTAAATAATTTCCTTGTAGGAAATTTCATAAAGTATTGCAACACATGCAACCTTAGTTCGGTCTGCTCACACGCAGGGCTTAAATGATTTCGTTGTAGGAAATTTCACTAAGTGTTGCAGCACATGCAACTTTAGTTCGACATGCTCACATGCAGGGCTTAAATGATTTCCTTGTAGGAAATTTTACTAAGTGTTGCAGCACATGCAACCTTAGTTCGGTCTGCTCACACGCATGGCTTAAATGATTTCGTTGTAGGAAATTTCACTAAGTGTTGCAGCACATGCAACTTTAGTTTGACATGTTCACATGCAGGGCTTAAATGATTTCCTTGTAGAAAATTTCACTAATTGTTGCAGCACATGCAACCTTAGTTCGGCCTGCTCACACGCATGGCTTAAATCATTTCCTTACAGGAAATTTCACCAAGTGTTGCAGCACATGCAACCTTAGTTCGGTGAATTAATGGTTATGGACATTTTCTCTTTTTACAAAACATATGTTTTATTATAGACAACACACGTGTGATACAAGATACATTCGTTGTTCTATTGGTAATACTTCTTAAGGTGTTCTGCATTCCAAGGGTGCAGCTGAGGTTTACCCTCCATATCTTTCAGCTTATAAGCCCCCTTAAGTAGTACTTTGGTTACTTTGTAAGGGTCTTCCCAATTAGGTCCTAGAGATTCAAAGCTAGGTTCCCTTGTAGCCAGAAAGCTTTTTCTTAACACCAGATTACCGACCTTAAACTCCATTTTCCTAATTTTCTGATTATAGTATCATGCGGATTTCGGCCTCATTCATTTTCTCTTCTACCAAGTCCAGTTCTCCTCGCAACACCCTTTCATTTCCTTCCTTATGATACATCATAGTCTGAATAGAAGGAATCCCCATCTTAAGGGGAATAACAGCTTCCACCCCAAAAGCTAAAGAAAAATGAGTTCCTCCAGTGGACGTGGTACGATAAGACCATAGTACGCTAGAGAGTTCCTCAGCCCATCCTCCCTTAAGAGCATCAAGTTTGGCTTTCAGGGAGTGCTTGATGATCTTATTAATTACTTCAACTTGGCTGTTAGCTTGAGGGTGATTTGGCGTGGAAAAATGTTTTCGTATGCCAAATTCTTCACAAAAGTTAGCAAAGCTAATATTGTCAAATTTTTTTTCCAATGTCAGTTACGATGGAGTATGGTATTCCAAATCTGCATATAATGGATTTTCACATGAAGTCAGTAGTCTTTCGCTTGGTTATCTTAGCCGGAGGTTCAACCTTCACCCATTTAACGAAGTAATCCACTGCTACAATTGCAAACTTCATTATTCTTTTCCCAATAGGCATGGGACCAATTAAATCAACCCCCCACTTGGAAAAGGGCCATGGGCCTATCACATGGTTTAGCTCTCCTAGTCGAAGCTTGACGCTAGGAGCAAATTGTAGGCATTTATCTCCTTTCCTAGCAAATTCCAACGCATCATCTTCATGGTGGGCCAAAAGTATCCTTGACGTATTATTTTATGAACCAATGACTACCCACAAGCATGATTCCCACACACTCCTTCATGTATTTCATGCAAAGCATAAAGTGCTTCCTCATCATTCAAGCACCTCAACAAAGGTACATAATATCCTCGTTTATAAAGGACACTATCAATCAATGTGTACCTTGCTGACCTTACCCAAAGTTTTCTTGATGCGATGGGATCTTCTGGACCTAAACCTGTTTTCAGGTATGACCTGATTTCATCCATCCATGTTGATTTGGATCAGTCATCATATACACAATTTCCAACCCTTTAATGGCTGGATGACATATTCTTCCTACTGGAATACTGTCAAACTCCTCTATCCCCTCACTTGTTGCCAACCAAGCTAAGGCATCGGAATGGCAATTTTGAGTTCCGGGAATTCGTTCAACTAGCACAGTTTTGAAATTTTTGAGCTCTTGTTTAACAACTTGAAGGTATTTGTTTATCCTTTCTTCCTTAGCTTGGTAAGCTTTGTTGACCTGATTAACCACCAGTTGTGAATCACTGTAAACTATCAAATGAGTAACCCTCACATCTTTTGCCAATCTCATCCCCGCTATGAGTACTTCGTACTTAGCCTCATTATTCGAGGCTTTGAAATCAAATGATAATGCTTCGTAAAAGAGCTAGTGGTATGGACTGATCAAGACAACTCCAGCACCTGACCAAGCTTCAATAGAAGATCCGTCAACGAAAAATTCTCAAGGAGTGTCGCGAGAGAGTTCTTCTACTGGATTTGGACTGAACTCTGCAACAAAATTGGCAAGACTTGACCTTTATGGAGGTGCGGTGCTTATATCTTATGTCAAACTAACCGAGCTCTACCGCCCATTTAATCATCCGACCTGAAGTATCAGGTTTTTGTAAAACCTGTTTTAACGGATAATCAGTTAAGATCTTAAATGGGTGTTCTAAAAAGTAGGGTCTCAACTTTCTTGCTGCTATAATCACAGCATAAGCCAGCCTTTCTAAGGGGGAATAATAGAGCTCGGCTTCATGTAGGGCTTTTCTTACTTAGTAAACAGGATATTGTATTCCTTCTTCCTTCCAGGCCAAAACAACACTAGCGGCGTGTTCAAACACTGCTAGATATAACATTAGTACTTCTCCTGCCTTTGGTTTTAATAGAACCGGCGGCTGCGCCAATTCTTATTTTAACATATCAAAAGTGAGCTGGCATTCGGAGGTCCATTCAAACTTCACTCCCCCTCGCAAGACATTAAAGTAAGGTTTGCACTTATCAGTCGTTTTTAACATGAAACGAATGAAGGCGGCTACTCTCCCAGTCAAACTCTAAACCTCTTTATGCTTTGTCGGGGGGTGTATTTCAATTATTGCCCTTATCCTTTCCGAATTTGCTTCGATTCCCCTGTGATTACTAAATAACCCAGGAACTTTCCCGAGTTTACACCGAAAGCACATTTGTGTGAGTTTAGCTTCATCCTGTATTTCCTCAGGATCTCGAACATTTCAGCAAGATGTTGCCGATGGTTTCTGGCGTCTGCACTTTTTACTAGCATATCATCAACATATACCTCCATGGTTTTACCAATATGCTTGGCAAACATAGTATTGACTAGACGTTGGTAGGTGGCCCCAGCGTTTTTAAGACCAAAATGTATCATTTTGTAACAATAAAGACCTCGATCAGGTTCCTGGTTAGGTTCATACATAGGGATTTGGTTATACCCCGAGTATGCATCCATGAAACTAAACAACTCATGCCCAGCCGTTGCATCTTCCATCTGATCTGTTCTTGGAAATAGAAAGTTGTCCTTAATGCATGCTTTATTCAGGTCGGTGAAATCTATGCACATTCTCCAATCTCCGTTGTTTTTCTTCACGAGAATTGGGTTAGCAACCCATTTTGGATATTTTGCTTCACGGATAAATCCATTATGAAGCAACTTCTGCACTTCTTTGTTTAAAGTTTCGTACCTTTCAGGATTCAAAGGCCGATGTCATTGCTGTCTGGGCCGCACCGTGGGGTCAGTACCCAGTTTGTGATAAATGATTCCTGGGTCAATCCCTTCCATGTCCGAATGATTCCAAGCGAAAACATCGAGTTTATGCTGAAGGAACTCGATGATCTGACCTTGGAATGGTGGTTTCAGTTCGTGGCCTATTCTGAGTTCTTTTGGTAGATCGCCTAGTCTGACCTCCACTCTATCCAACTCTTCCACAGGTTATCCCCCCTTCACTCTTACACGTGGGTCTAATGAATTGAGATCAGGTTCTATCATATACACCATATGAACTTCTGAGCAAATTTTCATCCGACATGTCATACTGATATCTTTGTTTCCCTTAACTTTCCCTACACCATAAGAAGTGGGAAATTTAAGAGAGTAGTGGTACATTGATACAATTGTACTTAGATTAAATAACAGAGGCTATCCCATAATAGCGTCGTAAGGAGAATTAGAATTCAACACTACAAACTCCGCATTCAATTTAGTTCGGCGTAGAGTTTCACCAACCTCAACAGAGAACTTGATCGTCCATCTTGCTTTGGTGAAGGCCCCATTGAGTCCTAAAACCACATTCCGGGTAAGGTTGTAGAAAACTCAATAGGATTCCCATCCATTCCAACTTGTCGACATAAAGTATATTAAGGGAACTTCCAGTATCAACTAAAACCTTGGGGACTATAATTCCTGCTATTGATATTGAGATTACCATGATTCCAGGATAAGGATATGGATCCGCGTCCTTTTCTTCAAATGAAAGTTGATCATCCATGGTACTTCTGCGATGTTTCTTGGTAATACCGATCTCAGTGAGCTCAGCAGCAATAGGTCTTTTTAATCTCATTTTCCCTACTTGCCGATTTTGTTGGCTGCCCAACATTTGGATCTGAGGGCTAGACAAATCAATATTGCAAGCCCTTGCATCGACCTAATTCCCACGCACTATACCGACTCCATTTGGGGTAGAGAATTTCATGCAATAATGATATATCGAGGTGGTAGCTTACAACTCATGCAGTATAGGCCTCCCTAATATGACATTATAGTTGGAAGGGAGATCAACAACAATAAAATCTACTAAAATCCTTCTTTGCGAGGGATTCACCTAACTCTACACTTAAAATAATTTGTCCTAGTGCTTCAATAAGATCTCCGGAGAACCCTTGAAACCTCCTGAAATATGGATGGAGGTAGCGTTCTTCGATTCCCATTTGCTCCAGTGTTCGGGAGTAGAGCACATTGACCGAACTTCAATTATCAACCAGAGTCCGATGCACCTGTACCACTGCGACAGTCATAGTTATTACCAGCGCATCACTTTAGTCCTATAAAATTCCATATGAATCTTCTTCTGAAAATCCAAACCACCCTGAGTATAATGCTATGTTAGCCTCAGGTTCTCGTAACATCACATTATAATTTTGCCAGGTGCGGGCATTGAGTTCCGTCTTCCCGTTCTGCCATTGCTTCACGATCGTCCCTCTGTAGATCCCTTAGAAAGCCGAATGTGCGTTCTGGTTCAGGATCAACATGTAATAATCTCAGATTCCTGGCTCTTCGCATACATAGCTGAAATTAACAAACCAAAAAACTATCAGAGATTTAAAAAAAATTAAAAATCTAAATTAAAATAGAAGCTAAGTGATAATAATATTAGTAAGAATCAAATAAAACAATCTCCGGCAACGGCGCCAAAAACTTGTCACGCGTTTTCTATAACGTGATTTATACCGTAAGTGTACGGTGTCAAGTTTTGTAATATAGTAATAGAGTTAAGAGTGTTGAACCCACATGGATTATAATTTAATTTTGTACTAAGTACTATAATTATGTAACCTTTATTTTATCTAAACGAATAAGTTATGAATCTATATTGTTAACTAATCTAACGATAATTTTGGCGACGAATTCAATGAATACAAATTTTATGAATTTAATCAAGATGGAAAAGTTTAGGGAATGATTTTACCGAACTATCAAATATGATTCACAAAAACTTAGTTATCGCTAATCAATTTTCTATGTTTATAAGCAATAACCATAATGCAATTCTACCCTCTCTCTCGAATGCCGAATAAAATTAATCCTAGAAATTAATTCCAATATCTCTATTCCAAATTAAAATCTAGAAATTATCAAATTCATGATTCTTTTATATAGTAAATTTCATAGATCCTATACTTTCTCTCAAAACCTATGAAATCTATATTGTGTTAATCTTATGTTCGCGTCTAAATTCCCCTCTCTCGAGTGTCGAAATTGACTAGCATCTACTCATTCAATTAATAGTCAATTAATTGAAAGCATTAAAATCATAACACAAATAAACGGAATGTAAAATTTCATAGAAATAACTAAACTAAATTCAAATCATACTCTCAAGTTTTGGTTACAATCAAACCCTAGAAGAATAGTTTAGTTCATGATAAGAAACATGAAATCTATACAATTCAAAATAAACAACATAAAGAAGAGAATAAAAAAAATTAGTTTTTGGATAGATCTTCAATCTTCTTCCTTGATGTTGTTCTTGTCTCCCTTTGATTTCTTGAATTATACTCACTTTGCCTCCTTCAATTGCGTGTTGAATTCTCCCCCCAAAAGTGGTCTTTAGGGTTGTATTTATATCATCATGAAATCTTGGAAGGGTTGGAGTTGTATTGGGTCAAGAAAAGAGTCCAAAAAAAGCAAAAACCTATTTCTCGCACAGGCGACACCTCGACGCCCAGTATGGGCGCTGCTGCGCCGTGAATTCTGCTAAATTTCAATAATTCAGCCCTCGTTTGGTGCACATTTTAAAAAAAGAATGCATTTTCACTGTTGATGTGATGGAGAATTTATGGTTGAAAAAGAAGGAAAAGTTATTGATGTGATGGAAAATATTATTTTATTGAAAAATGTGTGATTAAAAATAATTAGAAGAATGAGAATGAAAAAAATAATGTGGCTCAAACAAGGCCTCAGTAATGTGGGCACCTCGGGGGGAGGGGGGAACTGTACTGCACGTCTTTCAGTATTTTTATCGTAACGTTTTCTTCCTATATTTAATTGAGGTGATTTAAGATGGTTTGGAAAGATAACTCAAAGAGCTACAACTTATCTTCAGATATTAGTTTCCAATTCAAATGTTTACTATGTCAAAAATGAGTCTCAATATTAGACTATAAATCTGGAGCATAATTTTTTTCAGTTGAAAAATGATGTGTGATCATACTTTGACTATATTTGATCCTTTTGACTTCTTTTTGCATCCAATTGACTCCAAACACTCTCAAATCTTCATTTTGAGGTTCGACACAACTTTTGAGTATTTGTACTTTAGTCCCAGAACTTTGGATCTCTTACAATTTAGTCATTTTCTCCAATTTTGCCAACTCTTACTTATTTCCTTCAATTTCATCAATCTATATCATAACATCAAAACACACATTAAAACGTTCTAAAACTTTCTAAAAGATAACAAAATAATGAATTAAGTGGCATAAATATCATGTGTAGAGCACTCATCAGCAAGGGTTCAGTAAGGATATCTTCAGTGAAGGGAGAATTGTGTTTCGTGAGATATTCTTCCATGTTTCCTTTGTCTTTAGCTTCTAGGTCAGCAATTCAAGGCACTCATTTCGGGCTCTGGTTGTTCCACCGAGTGTTTAATATGGGGTTCATCATGTCTACTCAACAGGTGTTCCACCGAGCGTTTAATATAAAGTGTTGAGAACCTAATCTATAAAAAATACACTTAGTTCTCCTAGCGGCTGGCTTCACCGTTATGGTAGAGCTCCTAATTTCTTCAGTTCGACTTTTGGAGGATTCTTTTCCTGAGAACTAGAGATTCGTTCTAGTAAGAGGTAGTCTAATTCTTTCCCTGTGGGGAGTTTCCACCTCAGTGTCTTGTGGTGGAATGTGAATTTGGTTTTGTTCCAACCTGTTGACAACGTTTGTCAACCTTTCAATGGCTTCTTTCATTGCAATCATTTGAGGGTCAATAGTTTCATCTTGACCTCATCTTCTTCTAGCGTTTCGTGGATTGCTAGTTTGTTGAGATTGATTTCCAAATGTTGAAAAATTATCCATGGTGATATTTCTTCGTGAATTTTATTGGAGAGATAAGGCTACTTTTACAAGTTAGGGGCCCTCCTTCTAGCGCCAAACTGTTGACATTTGAAATTGTATGAACAAAATTCAAGTTAACTTAGGATGCAAGTAATAACTTGATTGATCGTTGATCAAAAGGTTTCCTATCTTAATACAATTATTCATTCTCTCTTTGAATGAGATATTTGAAATATGAAATGTAGGAGTGATTTTTTAGTAGAAGTGTTGTCGTTCCTCCTTCCTTTTATAGGGAGAAATCTGCATGTATCCTTCATTTTCCATCTTATCAGCTACAATACCGAACTGAGAAGATACACTACTGGCATGTTTGGATTGATTAACGAGCTCGGCTTATCAGGTCATCATGAGTTTAACCTTACAGGTGGTCTCCAACAATTAATGAATTACCTAGGGAAGGAAGCTAAAGCGTATGATTGGTAGACTTGGTGGGCGATGATGTAAGATCGTCCATATGTCACTTACTGATTGACTGTTTGTACAATGTGCCAGAAACTAATAATCATTATGTCCATTCAAGTCTCAATAAATATCCCAATCCAAACTGACCTCAAATATCCGACCTGATATTAGCACAAGCTTATCGAATATAACTGTACTTATCGACATTGGAGGTCGGATGCCAATCTATTCAAAACTCTATTTTCTCAAAATAATGGTTATCAAATAGGAGCTAAAATTATTTATTTCTCATACTCATTTTCAATCACCTTCACACAATAAAATATTTTGTACGTGAACTCAAAATTTTTCCATACATTTTAACCACACATTTTTCAAAAAATCATTATTTGAAAGATTTTGCCATTTGTACACTCTTTCCTTTCCACCAAGGTTGACATTGCATTTATTTTCGAAAAATTGTAAGTGGAAAAACTGTTTCTTTTATTAAAAAAAAAATGGCAAATTACAATTTGGCATGAGACTGACTGTCAAATTTGGTGCACACCAAAGTGTACTACAAGCATGATTGTTATTCAAAATATCATTTTCCCTCAATTTCTCTTTATAATATGTATCGAATAGGGGCTAAGGTCATGTTTGTTTTCTATTTTTTAAAATTTGTTTTTTCTCAAATCTGTTTTTAACTGTATATTTTATAGAATTCAAAACTTTTATCAACTTTCAACCTTACATTTACATCATCTTTTATTAAAATCTACTAAGTTTTATTTATCCTTTTCTCTATAGTTTATTTCGCCCCCTGTTTGGGCTACATTAAAAGTAAATTTTGGTAAAAGAAAATGTGTTTTAGAATAATGATTTTTTGGAGGATATGTGATTATAAAATAAGAAAAAAAATCAAATTTACGTTCAATATTAATTTATTGAAAAATGTGTGATCAAAAATAAAAATGAGAAAAATTTATTTATTCAAGAATGGACCTCAAACAAGGGCTTAAATTATTGGGGTGGTTGATCCATTTTAATTACCTCCTAGTGATTTGAAGGCACTACTCCCTTTGTCTTGAAATCTAACAATGTTTCCAATGAAGCGAATGGTGTAAATGTTATAATTTTTGAAATAGTTTTTTTTTTTTTGAAAAATATATGGTTAAAATGGAAGAAAATGTTTTGAATTTGCATGTAATCTTATTTTATTGGAGAATGTGTGATTGATAAAAAAAAAGAGAATATAATTTTAACGGGGTCGAAAGGGAACTTGAGATACTTTTTAGTGCTAGCTTCGATTCATAATAAGTCACTGGAGAATTTCTTCAACCAGTTTTGATTGAAATCTAATTTACTTGCAATTGTTGAAGATAAGGTGTAAAGATAGATAGGATTACTTAAATTTAAGACATTTTAACTTTTATTGGCTTAACCGAGGCTTGACATGATTTTGGGAGACTTTCATAGAAAATTGAGATAAGTTTTGAGGTTATAAAAATGTCAATGACTTTTAAAGAGTTATATAAAAGTTTCTAGAGTGCTTAATACTAACTTTTAAGCAAAAGTACAAATATAATATCTCAAAATTTGTCTCTTATTCATCCGAAGATTTTAGGAGACTTTCATCGAAAATTATTTCATATGTATTTTTTGTTCTTTCAATATTACTTCTTTCATTTTTTCGTTCTACGAACATTATAGCCATGAAAAAAAATATATTTTTTTCTAGGTTATATTGTTTATATTTTTCTTTTTTTTTTCCCCTTCTTTCTCTCTCTTTTATTGTTTATCTTCATTTTTCATGAAAAAAAAATTAAATTGTAATTGAAAATTATTAGAACATTTTTTTTCAATCAATTTTTTTATGGAAAAAAATCAATTTTTAATTATTTTTAAAGATTTTATATAAAAAAGACTAATTTATAATTAAATTTAAATATATCAATTTGTTGTTTACTTTATTATATCATATTAATAGTACTAAATATTAAATAGTTATTGATGATAAAATATAATTCTGATTGAGGATGGGATGAAAAAGAGAATTCTTGGTCAATTTTCAGCCTTAACGATTGAAAAAAAAATGATTTATTAAATTCTATTTATCAAAGAATGACTCTAGTTATCAAATAATCTAACAATAGAGAGAATTTTACTTATGATACTTAGTTGACATTCATAAAAAATATCTATTAAATTATGTGTTAAATACATCTTGTTTAGTACTCAATATCAGACAATCACTTATTCACAAATTTCAATCATTTTTCTATCAAAGAATAATGAAAAATATCAATATTGATTATTTATTTATTTAATTAAGGTGAATTAGATTTTTTATTCATTTAAAAATATTTTTGTTACATGGGGAGGGAAAACAGAATTGGGTGGATCAAACCACCACCTTCTATATGAGAACTTTATACTATTGCACGAGATCTATGTGAATTCTATAGTTAAAGTCTCCAAAAGTCTATAACAATTTTAAAATGAAAGTTCATAAATGTTTACGAAAGTCTTTTATTAATACCATGTAAATCTATAAAAGTCTACAAATTTCACAAAAGTCTACCACTAGGGCTGTCTGTAGGTCGATTCGGTTCGATTCTGAAGAGAACCGAATATCCCCAAAACTTTCGGGTATTTAATAAATGGAACTGTCGGGTCCAAATATAATTATGGAACTGTTCGGGTTCGGTTCGGTTCTCGATTCGATTCCATACCATAATTAGTTTTTTTAATATTTACAGCAATACTACATAAATACAACTAATGGCATTTCATTCGTAACTTTTACAAATTAATGTATCACAATTCAAAAACATATAAATAACTAGCCGTCCAATAAGATTAATTCAATGTATACAAATACCAAAAAACAGATATTAATATTACAACAACACTACATTAAGTAAATTTATTTGCTTCAAGCAGTCTGCCTGCATGAAAAAAAAATGAAATATAAATTAAAAGTTATAAAAATAAAATATTTTGAAGTATTGGTAATACTTACCAACTATTTGATTTAATCATTTGAAGGCTTTAAATTTAATGAGCAAATTCGAATAGTCGTGTAGTCATGAGCAAATTAAAATGGGTTAATGTGCTTTAAAAATGAGTTGGGCTTTAAAATTAAACTTATGAAATAATCTCATTTATTTAATTAATTTGCTAATTTGTTTAAAAAAATAAAATAATTTAATTAATTCAATATAAAAAATATAAAAATTTATTTAGTTTCGGTTCTTATTCGATTCTTCGGTTCTTGGTCTAGATTCGAGACCCAACCCAAACTCATCGGTTCTCGATTCGGGTACCCTTTCGAGTATTTAACTTATGAAGAACCGCTCGATTCGATTCGGGTTCGATTCGGTTCAGGACTTTTGGACACCCCTATCTACCACTTAAAAAAGAAAAATAAAATAAAATAAAAAGTTAAAGTCTCGGTTGAATACACTATCGTACTTATTTCGTCCTTTTTCCCCATTTGTTAAGATGGGGATCAAACAATTTTATCCTTCATCCAAAAGAGGTTCGTATCCCGTCTATTAGCCTAGTAAGATTTTGTTCTTACCACTAGAACTAGACATTAGCCCTTACTTGAAGCCATTCGAAATTATTTTTTTTATCAAAAATTGAGCCACCAAGATGTTTTGTAAGTGGTTGATATTGAAACTTGAAATTTGAAATATATAATCTTAAATTTGTTTTTATTTATTTGACACTAATGTGCAAGAAGTATGTTGGAACCCTCACTACATTGTAAAAGAATATAGGGAGATTTGACCAAATAGCCAAGTTGGATAAAGTGTTTGGAGAAATGGCATTTGACCAACATTAAAAAAGAAAAAAAAAAGTTCAAGATATTTTAATTGATCGAATGACAAAATTATCCTTCAATTAATATTAAGATATTTATTCAATTTATCTTTCACTGTGAAACCACTTTCTCTAAGCGCATGTCTGGCCCAGCTTTTAGCCAAATTTTAATTGGTTTTGTGACCGTTATTTGACAACATGTGGGACCAATTGTGAGATAAAAAGTCAACAATGTTGGCTGAAGTAGAAGGCAACGGTCCAAAATGCAATTAAAATCCACCAAAAAATTTCTCCCACACATAGCCTAAATTTGAAACTAACGCTATCTTCTTCACCTTAATTTCCTGTCCATTTCAAGCTTACAATTTTTTTTTCTTCCATTCAAGTTTATTTCAGACCACTTCATCCCTCTTTATTATACATTGGTACAGTAAAAAGGTAAGGTAGTGTTCTCTTTGTGTTTCAGTTTTGTGTTTTGAATTTTGAATTCGTTTTGTATTTTTTGTTTTGATTGTCTGTTTTGAAATTTCTGAAAATGCGTTCTGTTTTCCATTCTGAAAAACTGTTTTTGAAAACATGAAAATGGAAAACGCGTTTACATTGAAATTTTGAGAATTTTTTTAAATAATATTTTATTCAAAAAATCTGATTATTCAATAAATTTTAATGGTTTAATGTTAATATAATATTAAATAACATATAAATTTTGAAATTAGTGAAACTTCAAATTTTTTTTTTCAGATATTAAAAATACAATCTAAATTATATTTGGCAAAACAGTTCAATTGATATGATTGGAAGTTTACACGTCATGACAAAATAATCTTACACTGAACAAAATATAAAATAATCAGTTCAATCGATTTGATCAACATAATAAAACTTCCAAGAGTCAAGCTTGAAACTGAAAGGAAAAAATAGTCTACTTCAAACTTACAAGCCTGAAACTGAAAGGAAGGCAGTATCAAACTGTGTGAACTTTAAAATCCCAAAAATAAGAGCATTTTTTTCCAGGAAAAAAGAAAAAAAAATTCCAACATACTATACCACTGAACTCAAATTTATCCAGTTAATTGTTAAACCCTAACTGACATTGGCTGCAAATCTACATAGCATTTAAATTGTTAATTTACATGGACTAATAGAGTTGGAATGACGCCAAACTTCCCCAGTTGGAGAAAAATGACTAATACCAATCACAATTTTTTGATATTTCAAACCTCTAGGTAAATTTCCACATTATTTTCCCTTTTTCTTTTCAGTTCACCTTAAAGCCTACAGTTATTTAGTTGAGCATGGCTCATTCCCTTTTTGGTTCTGCGTTGCAAGCATAAGGCTCTTCTACTTTGAGTATGTAGAATATCTCAGTTCAGTTATCCACAATACAAGAATATCTGACTTTTTTTAATTTTTATAAACATGAAACTCCAAAACTTTGAGCAGGTTACATCTAAGTTCCAATGTACATCCAAAAGATAGATGAAAAGCATAACTGATTTTCTAATTAAAAACACTCATAGATCATAACCCACAAAGCAAAATAGAATTTTGATGCTGATTGAACAATTGCTTCCACAGCCTCCCTGTCAGATGCCGCATCCACACCAGCTGCAGAAAAGACAACATTCTCTTCGGCAGACTTCAACTTCTCCCCATTTTCCTTCAATTCAGATTCAGACACATTAGAAGCCTCCGAAATATCAAGTTGAGCACTCATATTTACTTGCACTTCCTCGGTCAACAATGAAACCTTCTCCGAGTGAACAACAGGGCAAGTTTGCACAACTGAATCACCAGCCTGTTCCTCCAAAGCACCATGAATAACCTCAGCCGGCCTCTCAGACAATGAATCCTCTTCCTTAGCTGAATCAACTGAAGCATTGTGTTTGGTATCTTTATTCTTTTCAAAATTATGTGATTCATCATCTGAATTGCTACTGCTACTACTAGAACTCCCTGATACACCTCCATCATATGATTTCTCAGGGAGGTCATCGTACTCAACCACAACGAAATTTGAAGTGTGCTCTCCCTTCTCCACCTCTTCCTCCTCCTCTGTGAAATGTTGCTGGTGGCTATGGTGGTCCTGAGACGCAAGAGAGCTGACCTCTCTACCATCCGTCTCTTTATCATCTTGGTGCTTCGAATCATCATCTCCTACCATAGTTTGATTGATTCAGAAAAGTTTGATGCAAAATCAAGAAAGGCCACACAAACTAACAATTATCTACAAAGCAACCTCATCCAAACAAAAACAATTTATTTTTTTACATAAAATTCGATATTCATTGAGAAATAAATGACCGTCCATATCTCTATACAATTAAATAAGTGCCCTTCTCCAAAAACCACTCATATAAATCAAACTTTATAACCATTTTCAAATACTATATAAAGACACAGGTTCGCAAATGCTTCAAAATAAAGATCTATAATAATCTAAGAGAGTAGACCATAGATATAGATGGAAATTGTGGTAAATCAAGTTAAGCAACCAGAATTGGGGGTACCCACTAATCAAAATTAAGAAAACAACTGTAAAGTTTAATTAGATAAGAGAATTATTGAGAAGCACATGGTTCTATACAGATTAAATTAAATAAAGTAAACTCAAAAGGTTCTTTTCCATCTCAACATATTTCGAATGGTGGAGGATAGAGACATACCATGAGAGTGAACGGTAGAAGAGGTTGATTTGAGCTGTTGGAAGATGATTCCTTGTCCTTCTTTTTCTTGGCAGCTTTTCGCTTCTTAGCACCCGAAGGCATGATCTTGATTATTAGACTCAGAGCCCGTTTGGTAGAGATTAAAATCGGATTAAAACTGAAAAATTAGCTGTTATTGTTGACTTTTATTAGACGAGTGGGACCCAATAACGAGTATATTTTCAATTTTAATTGGATTTTAATCGGTACAAAACGGGCTTTAAATGCTTGAAGCTGTAAATGGGTTATGGATCCTGGGTTTTCTACTGAATTCTACTTGCTTTCTCTAGGTTGTTGATTTTGTGTGGGTGATAATTTCAAAATTATAGCAGTGTACAGTACAAGGGAAAATGGGACTGGCGAATTCGGGGTGAGGGGTAGGAGGTCTTTCAGATTTCCAAGGGAATCCCCGTGTGTGTACCGCAATGGTTTTTCCAATATTAACCCACAAAGCAACATTACTTTATAACAAGGCACTCTAGAAAGAAGATTGGTTTACTGAAGGTAAGGTAGACTAGGTAGTTCAACATGTCGAAATTTTAACTAAATCCTACTTATAAAATAACTACAAGACCTCTTAGAATTTATTCTACTAGCTTATCATAGGGGATTGTGCAAAGATATATTTTGAAGTAGCTAAGCCGAGTGCTCGAGTTCTCAAATATTCTCAAATATCTACAAATAACTAAAGATTACCAAGCTATTAGGGAGTAAATCTTAAACGTAAATATAGAATCAATCAACTACCGTTCATTATAAGGAGATGGAACCATAAATAAGATTGGAGTGCTCAATTATAACTAATAAATCAAGCAATCAAAACTAATTTGGAAACAATGAGATTTTCATTCTCTAAGCTATTCTTATCTTTTAATTTCATTATAATCTCATGTACCAAAACACCAATACTATCCAAGTATATCTATTCTTATATTCTCACCTCTAATCAATGTTTCCACTAATAAAATCCTATATAACTCTAAACAGGAACTTAAAGCGCAGTTAAAGTATAAACATGCCGAGATATTCGATACAAGAACTTCTAAACAAATGCTGAGATATTCGATACAAAGTATTCTCAGCCGATCCAGTTGAAGAAGAAAAAAAATAACAAAATCAAGTGGCAAACTTGGCCATAGTCTGCCATTCTAATCCTCCAGTAAACGTTCAAACAATTCGACCTCCACCTAATCTTCCATTCTAAAATACTATTAACAATTCCACCTCAAACAATTCCATTCTAATCTCCAGAAACCGTTCAAACAATCTCACTATTAACAATTCCACCTCCAGAAATTGTGAACAGCACAATTCCAGAAACCGTTCAAACAATTCCACCTCCATGTCCACCTCCAGTACCACCTCCACCTCCAGCTACCCTTCCCCCTACGAAATCAACCTGCAATCCCGCCTCCATTTTCCCACCAATCAAATAAAAAAACAGAGGGCAAATCGACCCAACAACTCGGAAATGGAATAGCAAGCAAATAACTAAAGATTAGCACAAGCAAAGAATCAAAACCTTGATTTGAAGATGCGAATTGATTGCAGGTGCCCGTCGTTTCAGCCTTCGATTCGGCTACACCAGAACGAACAGCCCCAAAATTCGAAGATCCCGTCTACAACCCTTCGTCCTTGGCCAACGGGATCTGCTTTTCGGTTTTTGGTTGGGGGTTTGCGGCTGGATATCGAGCTGCAGGGTGGGTGAGTGAGAGGGAGAGGAAGAGGGAGAGCGAGAGCGAGACTGAGAGTTGAGTGAGAGGAGATCGATTTAGCCTTCATCCATTTCGCGTGTTTTGTGAATTAGGCTGTTTTGGGGTTATATTTTACAAAATGATGTTTTCATTGTTTTGTGTTTTCAGTTATATTTTTTTTTCATTTTTCAAAACGCATTTTCGAAAATAAGATAGAGAACGCGTTTTCGCTGTTTTGAGAAATTAAAAACAGAAAATGGCTGGAAAACGACAAAGAGAACAGGGCCTAAATTTTTCTTCAATTTTTTTTAAATTTTGAAATGTGATTTTATGCTTCAATTGGTGTAGGAATAACATGAAAAAGTATATAAAAAATGTATAATTTATGATTTCGTAGTTTATTTGTATAATTTTAGTTGAGTTCTTTTTTTTTTAACGTTGATGAATTTTTGATACATTTGAAATTTTGAAGATAATAGGTTAAAGAGGAATTCATCTATTAGCATTGTTATAAACAAAAATTGTGTCAGTAACGTGATAAAGAACTTACTAATAAAACTTATCAATGAAATCCCTTTGTTGTTTTGATATTAATTGTAAATACGTAATGTATTGAATTAGTGATTTGTTTCTCATACTATTTCTCTTTTAGCCATAAACTTGAGTTTTTTTTTATGTTTATTTTGTATTCCTTATTGCAGTTTTTGTAGTAGGAATTTAGATTATTGAAGTTCACTAATTTGAAGGGTGTATTTGGAGGGCGTTGGAGTTGAAGTTATTTTAATTATATAGAGAAGATATGTACATAGATGTTTGGATGTGGATTAAGGTTTGATTTTTTTAGGAAAGTTTGAAGGTCATTAAAAGTGAGCAAGGAAAAAGCCTTGCTACTGTATCTTCTAGCTTGAGTGAAAAACAGAGACAGGATTTAGCAGTGGCAGGAATATTCTGCCTCTGACTGCTTGAGCAAAGAACAGAAGAAGGAACTCGAGTGGGCGCCTCTTGTATCTTGCAAAAAAATAATTCTGAATTACTAAACATGAAACACCACCTCTTTTTATGGGGGAACACACCACTACAACATATAGAAATTGATATTTTGATCTTTCAACACCTTCAAATTCTAAATTCTAGTTTTATATTTTGTTCTTTGTTTTCCTGAGAGTTTGTGCTTACTTGTTTGGCACTAGTTCATTAAAGATTGATTAATTCTTGGACCTTTACTACAATATTATATGTCTTGATTTTTGTGTTCGTTGGATATTCTAATGCATCAACATTGGCAAGCCATGGTTGATGTCACCAGAGAAATTGGAGCTGATATTGTTTTCTCATGGTTGATGTCAATTGATTTGCTTTGGTTCTTTCAGATTTTAGTTTCTTTGATTTATTGTCTTTCTATTATTACCATTTAAGATGATTTATTTTAACTTATATATCAGGTGCTCATTGAATACGATTCAAATGAATGAAGTCCTTGGAGCAAGTTGTTTGGTTATGACTGATTGGGAAAGTAATGATGAAGACATTAGGTTATGATAGTTTTTCTAGTTAAGGTTGAAACTACATATCTGTGCAAAAGTCATGGAGTTGAGTTCTAGTCATGAGGCACATTCATAATGAAACTTTTAGAAAGTCTTCAGGATTTGTTTCTCTATTAAGGTTTATTGTTGGTCAAATTACAAACAATACATTAGTGTTAAGTGTGTAAGCACAAGGCATAGGAAGAAATAGAATCAGAAGTGTAAGAAAAATTGATTGTTTCTTATCTTTGTTAAAGAAAATAAAATTACAAATATTCTTCAAACTAGATTATTTAAGTTAAATGTCTATAAGCGTCCATGAGAACGATAAAAGTGCCATGACAGGAGTTATAAGCTTCCATGAGAATGATACAAATGATGCTACTGGACTTATAAGCGTCCATGAGAGCTACACAAATATCGTTACTGAGATGAAAACGTTCTTGAGAACAGCACAAGTGTTGTTATTGACTTATAAGAGTCAATTATAATTTATATCATTTCAATTGTTCTTTATCACATGTCCATTTGTCAAGGATCGTAGATTCAACTAGCCCCTTTGACCCAATCGCAGCCGCAGTTTGCCCAACTTCGATCGCACATTGTAAATATTAGTTCAAGTTTGAGTTGTAATTTCATTTCCATTATAATAGTTTATTTCAATTGTAAAATAGCCATGATATTGATAAATATTTAGTATGATTCCTTGACATTTAAACGTCTACTCCTATCACTTAGGTTTTTGTTCCTCAAGCTATTATAGAGGGTATTAGTCTTTCAAACAATCTTTCAAATTTTCTGATTTTCGCCCCCTTCAACAGCCATTGTAATTTCCTACTTTCATCAATTGTAATTTCTAGCTTTCAAGCAATCAATGATTAGTTTACTTTCAATGCATCTCAATTTTATGTTGCAAGCTTTCTACAAATTATAATCAAATTTTCTTTCATCCTGAAATGACCGAGAGAAGACGGAAGGTAGTCTAACGGAGTAAACTACTGCCGTACGGTGTCCCTTTCTGTGTTAAGAAGAAAGGCATCCCATGAAACCATTGCTTGAGGTCGTTATGTTGGAAACAAATCAAAATATAGGAGAAAATAACAAAACGACACAAGTGACGTTATTGAGAAGAAAATAGCCCTTATGTCGTTCTATCTGTAAACACGATTATAAGCAGCCACGTCCCATTCGTGCCCCGAGAAGGTGAACATGCCGTTTACAAAAGTTACGAGATGTGCTCTAATTATATTTTCTAATGAATCAATATAATGACTTTTGATTTCGCCAACTCGATATCATATAATCTAATTCAATTCAATCATTCTTTATTACATGATCAACATTTCTGACATTTTGAAGTTAGGGGGTTCAATGCTTGAAGACATTGCACGGGAAAAGAAGCAAGATATTTGAGAAATCAACAAAATGTAGAAGTACCGTTACTGATAATGAAATGTCACTTATGTCGTTCTGTACATAAAAAAGTATAAGCACCCACGACCTGTTCGTGCCCCGATAATCAATTAGTTGAACTCATTTAAATAGCAAGATGAACATGTCATTTACAAAAGTTGAGAGATGTGCTCATTAATTATATTTTCTAACGAATCAATACTATGACTTGTAATTTCACCAACTCGATATCATATAATCCATGTCAATTCAATCGTTATTTGTCACATGATCAATCTTTCTGACATTCTTAAATTGGGAAATCTAATGTCTGAGGTTGTTACATTGGAAAAGAAGGAAAATTTTAGAGAAGTCAACAGAAGTCACTAGTGCCGTTAAACGACACTTGTGCCGTTCTGTCTATATACACGAGTCTAAATAGCCACGACTCATCTATGCCTCGAGAACTAAAAAGTTGAATTCATTTCAATTGCAAGATGAACATGCCGTTTACAAAAATTGAGAGATGTGCTCATCAATTATATTTTTTAACGAATCAATACAATGACTTTCACAAACTCGACACCATATAGTCTATGTCAATTCAACCATTATTTGTTACATGATCAATTTTTCCGACTTTCTTAAATTAGGAGATCCAATGTTTGAGGTTATTGCATTGGAAAAAAGGAAAATATTGGAGAAATCAACAAACGATACTAGTGTCTTTAAACGACACTTGTGTCGTTTTGTCTCTAAACACGAGTATAAGCAGTCACGATCCGTCCAAACCTCGATAATCGATAAATTGAACTCATTAAAGTTGCAGGATGGACATGTCGTTTACAATAATTGAAAGAGATGCTAATTACTTATATTTTCTAACGAATGTAGATCATGACTTGTGACTTCACCACTGGATATCGTACAATCTATGTCAAATTCTACTGTTATTTGTCACATAATCAACATTTATAACTTTCTTAAGTTTGGGGTCTAATGCTTGAGTTTGCTGTGTCGAAAAAGAAGCAAAATATTGGAAGAATCAACAGAACGGCACAAGTGTCGTTAAATGACACTTATGACGTTCTGTCTATAAACACGAGTATAAGCCGTCACGACTCGTCCGAACCCTAATAATCGATAAGTTGAACTCATTTAAGTTGCAGGATGGATATGTCGTTTACAAAATTTGAAAGATACGTTCATTGCTTACTCAACATGGATTCCCTAGACTCAGGGGCTCACCCTGGGGGGTCCTGGGGGTCATATGACCACCCAACTTTTATGATTTTTCTTTTTTTAATAAAGTCATGTTTGATATCGATTGAAATCTAAATTTTAATTTAAATCAAAATTAATAATTAATTTTAATAAGACATTTCATGAAATCCATAACTGTTTAACTTTTATCAAAATTTATTAAAAAATTGATTTTCATCTCCACCAAATAGGGGTAAAATCATAATAAATTTGAATTTTTCTCATTTGTCTCACTCTTTTTTACTCTTTTCTTCACGACTTTTAACAAAATCTTAACCCTTCTAATTTTTTAAAATTAGTATAAAATTTCTCTACAAATCTTCACTTTTCAATCAAAATTTCAATTAATTAGATCCTAAATTTGCATTTTCTCATGTCAAACTGTGTATATAGATGTATCTGAACTCATTATATTTAATTTGACTTATATTTAAAGAATTATATTTATTTGATTGATTATTAGTATTGAATATTAATTATATGTTTTTCCTTTTGATTACTTCAATTGATCGTTTGTATCAAATAAATTAAAAGATTTTTAAACGTAAATATGCATTTTCTTGTAATAAACAAAACATTAATAAATGACTCTTCAAAATCAAATTGATAAAAATGATTAACAAAATATTCATGAAGAAATATTTTTTTAAAAGCAAATCTATATTTTTTCAAGTCAATGAATCATTTAAAAATCTAGAACAAAATATTCCACGCCCTCTAATCTAAAACTGCAACCTTTAGCACATTCTTTATTTTTTTCTACAACAATCCTTCCAATCAGAGCAACGTCAAGGAACGAGAATGCAAAAATACCTTCTAATACTCAAACGGATGAACGGTGCCATGTTTCATGCAACGAAATCCCATATTCGGTCTCAATTCAATGAACCATCTTAGATGAAGAGTCCAAAGTTCTCATATCCAGTTGAAATTTCATATCCGAATAAATAAGCAAGGAAAATCCAGTTTTTTCATGGGATTCATCGCCTCGATCATGACTTCTGGATTGTTCCTGCATCCCACTCAAACTATATAAGACTGTAAGTCTGTAAACTTTTCACGTTCAAAATACCTTTGTTTAGTCTTGTTTGGTTGAATTGAATTCATGCTATTTATAGAGAACACCAAGTGTTTGTAAAGTTGTCTCCGTGAATCACATTTCATTTCATTCTCTCTTATTCTCATGGAAGGTGAAGGGCCTCACTCGCCAACCTCGAAGGTAATCCTTAAAGTTTGTACACAGGCTGACATGCCAGCCTCTAGAAGTTGTTTGAACAGTTACATTAGTCCATGACGTATAGGGTTTGAAATATATATGGGATAAGAATTATATTACGAAATACAACATATAAAAATGTGAATGTCTGAGAACCTTAAACATGGGAATGTACTTCTTTGCTAATCATTTCTATTGTTGCTGATGACTGTTGAGTCTTTAGAGTCAAATTGTTTTATCGTTTGAAATTGCAAAATATTCTTTCCCATGTTCATTTCAGTCTAGAAGAATTAGACTCTGTCTGACAGGGCGACTACAGGCTTCAATGGCATTATAATCTTTTCACATTAACGATGAGTTTGACTAGCTTAATGATTTTGTAAGGTCTTCATGGTCTTGCTTATAACGATGAGTTTGACTAGCTTAATGATGACCCTAAGCAGAGCTCAACTGGTTGTAAATCCAGTGTTAACTGTGCAATTTGCTGTTGGTTTCTTTTACGGAAAAATAAAAATAAAAAAATTACAGTGTCTTCAAATTAGGCCTCTTATTTGTACTGCAAGATATGATGATGGTATTCCACTATTTAAGGAAACAAGCGTAGCCACCTCTTTTTTTTTTTTTCTCAGCAGGGGGTGTCATCTCAAAGAATTGAGTGGGAAGTTCCGTATCACCTCTTGTTTTCTTCAAGCAAGGGTGATAAAGATGGTGTTATACTGGAACTGGAGAAAGGGGTAGACACAAATCAGGCGGACTATGATAAGAGAACTGCGCTTCATTTAGCATCACGTGAAGGATGCACAGAGATTGTTCACCTACTTCTTGAGAAAGGAGCCAATGTGAACATCAGGGATCGATGGGGTCGCACTGTAAGTGCAATGCACTAGAAAGTCATATCGCATAATCACCATGATTCTCAATTTCTCATATCTTGCAGCATTTTAAGTCTCTACTGCTACTTATGTTTAATTTGAAATTGTAATTTTGAGAATTCACGCGTGCAAGTGTGCTATCAATATCTGCATACAACGAAATTTGAGTTTTCACCGATTCTATTTCCGACAAAGCTTAACTAAGGATTATGAGCTTTTTACCATGCACTAGCCAAGTTTCCACAACCTCAGTAATCAGCAGATATTCTCCTGGAATATTCTTGATGGTCTTATGATAGAAAAATTTTGCAGCCTCGTTCTGATGCTCTTAGCTTTGGCCATGAAGACGTCTGTAAAATTCTGGAGGCACATGGTGGAATTGACCCGGTATATTACTTTTCAACATGTCTTATACCAGAACATACATTCATCACTTGAAAGAATTTTCATTGCTTGTTTAATTAAACTTCGCTTAGATAAGGACTGTTTTCCTCCTAACCCCCTTGGGGAGAATAGGAGAAGTTAAGGTACGCCTCTTACTCTATTTCCTTAGTTAGAAATAGTGGGAATGGGAAAATTTTCTTTTGATTAATCCCATTTTCTTCTACCATTCTATCATCTTTATTCCACGTGGTTTAAAAAGGTCTTTTAGAACAGAAATCTTTGAATGCAAATACCAAAGGCAAATGCTTCAGCAATTTCGCCACCTCACTGCCCCAGCTCGAGAATAAACATCTACAAATCAAATCAAATTAAATTCAAAATAATTAATTAAAAACTAAAAATATCATAACAATGGTTCATCTCATCCTAGTAATGTATAAAATTAGTCTAACATATTAAAAATACGAGAAACATATTTAAGTGAAAAGACATAACCTGGATTTTTGATAAATTGAAAAGATCAAGATGAATCTTGAAATCTTGAATCTCTTCAATGATTTTTTGATGAATCTCCACTTGCGCCCTCCTCCATAGCACGGACACTTCAGTTAGGGTAGCGTGTCCGTGTCGATACCAACACTTCTCGGATACTCTACCGTAATCATTTTTTCTTTTTATATTAGAAAAATTATATATTGTTAATTTAAAGTTATTAGCAAGTAACAAGTAGGTACTCATGTTTAAAAGATTTCAACGAGAAAAATTAATAATAAGTATAAAACTGAATTTATACTATATGAATGAAGAATTTTTAAAAATTTAATCAACGTGTTGATAACATGTCGTGTTTGTACTTTTTTTTTAAAATCGTGTGTCAGCGTATCCGATACGTATCATGTCGGACACACATGTCCGTGTTGGTGCATCATAGGCGCCTTCTCTTTTTTGCCTAAAAATCAAGTTTAAATCTTCACTTGATCAAGTTGGAAAATGGTCCATGGAAAATGTGTGCTATCAAACGAGGGCTTAAATAAGGACTATTTTCCTCCTAACCCCCTTGGGGAGAATAGGAGAAGTTAAGGTATGGCTCTTACACTATTTCCTTAGTTCGAAATAGTGGGAATGGGAAATTTTTCTTCTGATTAATCCCATTTTCTTCTACAATTCTATCATCTTTATTCCTTGTGGTTTAAAAATGTCTTTCAGAACAGGAATCTTTGAATGCAAATACCAAAGGCAAATGCTTCAACAATTTCGCCACCTCACTGCCCCAGCTTGAGAATAAGTTTTTCATATCAGCGTCCCATACCATCATAAAGAACATTTCTTCTCTACTCTCATACGTATGCCAGTTATTGAACTACTAAGTCGTGGTTACTTGAAATGTTAAGTATTTGACTGTGTTGAGATTGAGAAATGCATATCTATCCAAGTTCGGGTGGATATCTAAGAAAATTGGTGGTCTTTTCCATGTTAATGAAACTCATTGCTGAGACTTGATTCACTAACAGAACGTTTGATGATAAATTTTCCTTTGTTAATTCTTGACTGAAGTTAGTGGCTAACTATGTTGAATTTTATTACCTATCTATAAGTGATAGGCTAACAAAAGACATTAACGCTTATATATATTTCTTTTTGCACTACCTCTTTGAAGTCGCAAGTGTGATCACTTTCATTTAGACAATCAGCGTTATCTCTTAGTAATTCTGCAATATGAATAAACTTTTGACATTCATGTGACATATCATAATACTTCACTTCTAAATGCTTGTGACAGGTGGGACTTGAAACTCCAGCTCCATGTTGTGAAATTCCTCACACTGAGGTAGACACGAGTGAAGCAATTCTTATTGGAGAAGTAATTTCACTTACCTTAACCCAAATTAGTTCCCACAAAGCGACTTGAATCTTAATTAATTTTTGGCCAAAAGGCACTCCTGAGAACACGCAAGTCAATGTGCAAATTTAGTATTTGGTTTGCAGGAGAACGTCCTCTTGCAAAACTAATGCCATTATCAATAAATGACAGGGTGCATATGGTGAAGTTTATTTGGTTAAGTGGCGAGGTACAGAAGTTGCCGCAAAAACAATTCGTTCTTCTGTTGCATCTAATCCGATGGTGAGGTGAGCTCTACTGTGCAATTGTTTAACTTATTTACATATTAATACATGCAAATGCAAATGCAATATTCTTAGATTTTAAATCCTACCTTTTATTATAAAATCTGGATTTTAAGATCTATAATCAGTAGATACAAGCATACAACACCCAATGGCATTGATATAAAAGAAAATGAATAACACGTTTTAATTCAAGTGTAGTATAACAAGAGGAGAGCAAATATTTTCCCAAATATGTTTAGCAGCATTCCAACTAAAATCTTGGAAAATATTTCTTCATCTGTATTGCGTATGTTGACTCGTTTCTTGTTAATATCTCAAAGAATATTGTATATGTTGCATTGTGCTGTTTTACTGGATGTCTGGATGAGAACATGTTCCTATCTTGTAGAAAGTGAAATCTGGATTTATTAATCTTAAAAGTTTTTTATGTTAGAATCCAAATTACAAACATCTAAAATAGCATCTGAATTACAACATTTATAATAGCATAATAACAAATCATTTACAACTTTTTATCTATATATTATCTTTGCTTTATTTGGTTTCTGTGGTTGATTGCTTTGTAGGGACAAGTTTTTACAAGAAATGGGATTGTGGCAAAGATTGCGTCACCCTAATATAGTAGAGTACCTCAGTGTTTTAGATTTCAAGAACTCTGACCGCTTGATCTTCCTTGCTGAGTATCTTCAAAATGTAAGTATTATTCAGTTCATGATGTTGTTTTCAGAGAGCAAGAACATGATGAAGATTCCATTACTAATGTAGTAGTCACAAAACTTATGCTAGGATAGAAAAGGAAAGTGGGTATTAATTTATGTTCTGTAAGAATTATTAGTTCTCAAGTTACTTGCAGTTCAAATTGAGAAATTTTATGTATAAATAAATGAATCTAGTATGACTGAATAGATACTGATTTGGACATTCAGTACAACTGAATTTTTCTCCTAAATTCTCCAATAAATCTTCTTGTCTCTACTCTTACTGTTCTACATCAATGAACTAATTCTTCTATAAGCTGGAATCCTAGGGAAGCTTATATGATATATTGCGAAAGAAAGAAAGACTTGATCCACTGACTGCAGTTGCTTACGCTTTAGATATAGCAAGGTACATATTCTACAAGCACCATTCCATTAATATGCATTTACGAAATATCATTTCCACTTGCCTTACTAGAATGGAATTTATAGGAAGTTTTTTTGTTTTTTACTGAAGCTTTGCAATGCCATTGGACTCTTTGCTTTCCCTTCTCTTTTGCATAACGTGACACATCTGTAAACATCCCTTTCAGATGTAAATGCCATACTTAAATCATATCAGTGAAGATGATTTTATTCTCATCAGTTATCATAGTTCAGTGGTGTACAATGAATCAGTATTATCACATGCTTACTGTGTAAGAAATGTGACGCATCTGTAAACATCCCTTTCGGATGTAATCATATCAGTGAAGATGATTTTTATGACATCGGTAATTATAGTTAAATGGTGTACAGTGTATCAGTATTATCACATGCTTATCGTATATAAGAATTTGGACTTCATAAACAAAGATTAGTGAGTGGTAGATCTGGGAGATCTATTGGTAAGAGAGGAAGCTATTTTTCCTGAGTTACTCTATCACTTAAATATCCCCTCCCATCCCCAAAATGAAAATGAATCAAATCGGCTGGTAGTGTTTGGGTATTATTTAAACCTATTGTATCCTGAACTCGGTTTTTTGTGTTGGCAGAGGTATGAATTATCTTCACCAGCATAAACCTCATCCAATAATGCACCGAGATTTGACACCTAGGTACTGACGATTCATCTTTTACTGTTTTGTTTCACCCAAATTTGCATGATTGGCGAAGGTTTTAAATAAGTAAAAGGTACTTCTTATTTCCCAACATGTTTGAACAAGTTGTTTATTAATTTGAAGTAAAAATGTTTACTTATTCTGAAAGTAGAGTCATGCTTTAATGTCAAATAAATAATTTACTTGTTTCCAATTTTGATCAATAAGAAATCTTGTTTATCATAAAACTTTACAACTTATAAGCAACACATTCTAACTTATAAGAGCATGCTGGCATGCTCTTCGCATTAAATGAAGAAAAACTGAGTTAATCCTCCCTTCAACTTGTATAAGCTTTTTCTATAAGTTATTTCATTGGTCAACCATTTCTTGTAGAAATATTTTGCAAGATGGAGCAGGGCGCCTTAAGGTCACGGGTTTTGGACTGAGCAAAATTGTACAGGGAAAAGAAGCTCTTGGTTATAAAATGACTGGCGGAACAGGATCATGTAAAATCTGCTAAGTAACACACTCTTTGGAAATGGCTAATTTTGAATATTTTCTTAGATATTCTAACGAGAAGCTTTTATGATAATTTTAAGATCGCTACATGGCTCCTGAAGTCTACCGTCGAGAATCGTATGGGAAGAGCGTCGATGTCTTCTCATTTGCTATGGTTGTCCATGAGGTAAACTGAAAACATATCCTAAGTTCGGCTACAAACAATTGAAAACTTTTATGACATTTTTGGTTAGGAAGGATAAGATAACAATAGACAGTATTAAAAAAATATGAGCTAAAATCTTATTCATTATATTTTTCAGTTACATCTCAAGTTTCTTATGCTAATAGTCGTGTGAACGCTTTTCTAATCATATCCTAGCAAATTCCTTCCATATGATGCCATACCTAAGAAAGATTTCTACAGATGTTCCAAGGGGGGCAATCAAATAGGGGAGAAGATCCAGAGATATTGGCAGACAGGCGAGCATATGAAGATTCACGACCACCTCTCTCCTCAATTCTCTACCCTGAACCCATCAAAAAGTGAGTTGATTTCGCTATTGAAAGTTCATGAAAAGACACTGAGTTATCTTTGATAATGTTATTTTGTGGCTTTAGACTAACCCACATGAAATAGGATTGATCTTCTGTGAACCTCACATCCAGTTGCATTGTTTATGTATTTTAGAGTATCCCAATTTTGGCCCTAGTACTTTGTACTCTTGGTATTATCCCTGACCATGAATTTTGTGGGGGAATTGGGTTTATGTATTCTCCCCTTTTATTTAGTTAAGTTTGTGTTGTCTCCACCCGTAGACTTCTGGTCAAATCTTGATTGTTCGCTAGGAAGGTGGTGTGTCTTAACTGTGCTTTTCACACAAAATGATCCCTCTGTCATCGAGAAAACTGAACCCGAATTCTCAGTGCTCTTTATATTGTATTTTCTTTTGCACGAATACAATCTGTTTCAGCTCATTTCACAAGTATACTGATATCATTGTGTCATTATTCCGGAATTAAAATTCTCAAGCGAATGCAGCAGAAAAAATGTGGTTACATCTGGTTTTTGCCTGATGAAGACCTTGAACTCAATGGCAGGCTTCTAAAAGAGTGCTGGCACAAGAATCCGGATCGCAGGCCTTCATTCGAAGAAATAATTATGGACTTGGAGGTTATCCAAGAGAACTTGCAACAAAGAAGACTCCTAACCTGCAATAGCTGTGTAATTATATGAAATTACAGCAGTGTGCATATTTGACTGAAGCTCTGCTAATACATGCACAGTGATCTCTCTTTGAATGCATTTTTGTAGTTTCATGTTTACTATTTAGTCATGCTCAAACTCGTTTTTCTGTACCGATGATCATCAAAATAAGCAAGAATACTATGTTTTTAGATGGTCCCTTTTCAGCTTTGTAATCGTGGATGTCTACTTTTGAAATTTTCAAGTAAATGTAATTTTGAGCTCTATTTCCATTCCCAACAAACGACTATTTCTTTCTAAATAATATGTATTTTTTGTTTTCTAAAGATTCAGTTTTCCTGGTATAAATACTAATTCCTACTGCATTTTTCTCACAAGTTTCAATCTCATGCAATATTTTTATTTTTTCAATTATGACTTAATTGAAAGAGTAATACTACTTGCAGTCGCTCACTACAACAGTCGCCATATGTGGCACACACATGACATGTAGTTATTTGATACATTAATGTGGTAGTTTTTGACCACATTTAATGCATCAAATACATACTTGACATGTGTATGCCATATAGGGCGACTACTGCAGTGAGCGACTGCAAGTAGCATTATTCTAATTGAAATTGCTTTAAAAAAATATTTTGGAATAGTGATAGTGTTTACAGACGGGCTGAGCCCAAATCTCTTTAGCTTGGCCCAACCGGGGACTTGATGGGGTGGGTCTGATTTTGGAGACGGGCTAGGTCTAACGTGAACTATAATTTGAAACGAATTGGTTCGAATTTGTAATGGGTGAGAATCAAATGTGGTTGTAAGCGGATCGGTCTATAATAACCCAACTTCTAGGCATTTTTGAAAGAATAAGGGGGCGTTGTGATTAATTTGGTAGTGAATAGTGAGAGTTAGAAAATAAGTTTTGAGGAAAAAAAACTGTGTATTTAGGATTTCCCTAAAAATATTGACACCATAAAACATTGTTTATGATCTTTTATTTAATAATTCTTAGGAAAAAAATTGTGCAACATATATAATAAAAATTGGTGGTTGGCTACTCTCACCCAGATTCTTAAAATTAACTTGACCTATTTTATACTTCTATTTCAATTACTGATATTTTATTTTAATTTTAAAAAATATGATTTTGCACATAATGTATTTTTAAAAACTTAGTGGATGGCCAACTTCGTATAATCGAAATGACTTGTTTTATATCTTTACTCTCACTACTACCCAAACGATTAGCCGTTTAGCACGTTTGGCAAAGTTTAACTTTTTTGAGTTGATCTAGCAAACTTTTTTATTCACTCACATTATAGAATTCATAACTTACTATCTGCACACTTTATAAGATTCATTACTTATAAGCACTCAAAAAGTTTTACCAAACATATTAGTCGTAGTATCAAATTACTTAGGAAATAAAAATATAGAACATAAATCAAAGCTGTCTGGGTGGTGTAGTCGGTTATCACGCTAGTCTCACACACTAGAGGTCCCCGGTTCGAACCCGGGCTCAGACACTATCAATGTTATCTTTTCCTTACTCCAATTTATGCTGACACGACGTCGTTTAAGAAACCTCTCTATTTTTGGTATATAATATTCCCTGCCAATTTTAGATTTCTGCTGTCTTATTCTTCACCAACTGAACCCATGTAGTCTGTACATTTTCACACTTCATTTTCTATAATCCCTCTTAAGAATATGGAAAATCACAACAGAGCAAATTAAAATAGAAATAATCAAGCGTGAAGTGATGACTGGTCAAGTTAAAGTTGACTCTCTTACCTTTTGAGTTATATTCATTCTCTATCACTTTGGAAAAATAGAACGAACGGCTAGAAACTCAACGTCACTATTTATAAATTATATTCTTTTCTATATTTCTCGTTTACGTTCGTAGACTAATCTGTAGAGTTTGTCTTATAAATTGTTCGACCACCTCAACACAGGCAGTAGGGCCAGCCCTGACCCAAATGCAAGTAAGACCACTGCCTTGGGCCTCAGATTTTGAGGGGTCTATAAAAAAAGCCCAAAAATAGCTTAACACCCCACCCCTTGGCCCCTTTTGCCCGATTCTCTTTCTCTTATCTTCTTGATCCTATGCAACGCAGAAGAAGAGAAAGAGACCTTGAGTACTTTTAATGATAATTCCAAGATTAAACTCTGTACAAAATTTGTTTGGATGGCTTGATTTCCACCCTCCACAGTGGAGGCTCCACTGGTTGAAGATGCAAATGTCTAGCTCGTTTTGCAGTATCACTATATTCCTCCCGATTAACGAGCCTGATAATTCCATTCGCTGATCCAAGGCTCGAGAATTCCTCGCCTAATTTAAATATCGGGGGTAAGTTGCATATGAAGTCTTTGGGGACAGCATTTTCGTCTGTATCTTACCTCGTATTTCAAGCCACCAAACATTCAAAAGCTCCACGACCAATGAGAATTTGTTAAAACAAGTTAATCATTCACATTAAATTATGCATTTCAAAAACAAAAATAAAAATAAGTTAGCGAAAGGTATCGTGAAGGACCTGGAATCTACATGAGATGTCCACTTGCAATTCCTTGGAGTATCGCTCCATGAAATTACCAGTTCCCTTGCTCCAATCATATAACATTTCTTCCCAGTTATTTTATCAATATGAAAGCTCTGCCTGCATCAAGTTCAAATAGACAGTCCTTAATATTTTATTAAGTTGAGAAAAGTACAACCGAAACAAAAAAATCCCAATCCAAAATAATTTTTCTGTCACGAGTTCTGAATAAAATTTATTTAGATTGCATGAATTGAACCTTGGAACCATGGGCGGACGCAGAAGTTTAAAATTAGGGGACACAATTGAACTTGCAAAAAAGTTGAGAGAAATTTTACAATCGAAAATTTACGTCCAAAAAAATCATACTCCATGTAATTTTGAATCCGAAAATTTACATGGGATAACTTTTTCGGATGTAAAATTTCGAAAATTTTTTATGTCACATTTCATATAAAATTTCCTAATAAAATGATGAAAATTATATTGAGAAATTTATATCGCAAAAATAATAAATGTTAATGAAATAATTGAAATTTTTTTTAAAAAATGCGGTTTGACGCCTTTTTTTAAGACTCACGTTTAACGCATCTTTAACTATTTTCGATATCTGTTTGGACTATTCAATATGCATATAATGTAGTTCTCGAAATAAGTTTTAAGATGACATGAACAATTGAATATTCGATTAGCGTACGATTGTCAGAGAATTTTTAAAATTAGCATGTTATTGAAATTTTCGAAATACTAATTTTGAACGACCTACTTTGACAAGTTGTAACATTTGCTATGATTGATCGTTTCGTACGCCATTAACGACGTAGAAAACTAGACCGTGAGCACTTCGAAATGGTATTAAAAATGCAATATTTCGATTTTGTTTCTCGTCTCATAATGACTTCGAAAATTGAAACATAAACATAAAAAATTTAATGGTGAAAAAAAAGGGAGCAAAGTTGGGGGTCACGTGACCCCAAGCCACCCCCTGTGTCCGCCCATGCTTGGAACAAATTAAAATAATAAAATCTACAATTGATAACTCTATACAAAAAATAATAAGATTTTCTGATTGTGCTCGTGAAGGAAAGAAAGCTTTCTAGTTTATCTAACAAAATTTCCAGATTATCCTACTAGATGTGATCAATCTCTTTCAGAATCACAATCAAATGCCATTTTCTGACAAGTCTAACGAGAATTCACATGAGTATGTATCGCAGTTTCTAGAGTTGTGAAAGAGTTTATTTAAGAGGGAGTTTGGTGAAACCATTCAAATGCGAATAATGTAGGTGTCTCCCTACCCAATAATGTATTCTAATTCATGTTCTGATTGTTGCTTTCGAAATTTTTATTTTTAAATATAGAATATTTTGGACAATAAAAGTAGTCACCACTCCCATACTTTAATGGTTTCCTAAAATCAATAAAAGTAGTCACCACTCCCATACTTTAATGGTTTCCTAAAATCCTTTATATTCTATTTCTTGAACATGAAAAGTAACTATCGGACGAAATAAACAGTGTGTGCGTACCAAAGGTATAATGTTCCTCATCATGAGAAATTGTTTCATAAGATCATGTTTGATGCTAATATGCTTGTAAAAAAAATTACGTGGAGGGTCTCATAATAATTTTTCGTCTAGAGCCTCGAAACTTTCAAGGCCGGCCCTGACAGGCAGCCACCACCACTACCACCTCACCTACTAACTTTGTTGGTCAAGATTATTAACTTATTTCTTTAATTTTCCCTAAGGTGATCTTATCGGTAAACTTTTATTGAAACGGAAAACTCATCTTCAAGGTGGATAATTTTTCCTCACAAGTTTTCGGTTACATATGTTTTGATCACATCGATTTAAAATAAGTTATATTGTTACTAATGTTACATTAAGTTATGTTGACACACTAAAAATACAGCTCAAATTGAATAGCCCAAAGAGTGAAGCTCAATTGGAGAGTCCAGGATAAAGGCTCAAATAAGGTTATTGGTGAATGCAGAGGAAGCCCACGAACACAGTAACATCATCGCCCAAGCCTACAAGATGCCCAGAATTTGGGCGAATGGAGTGCCTCACGGTCACTCAGAGCGACAACATCGTTCTCGCTCGAACCTTCGAGTCGCCCAGAATCTTAATGTATGAGATATTATGATCATCCAGAATAGCAGTTACTGAAACAGTTATCGAGCCGATTATCACATTCCACGATTTAAGGAGCCCATTTGAAGGCAGTTGAACGACAAAGAGTAATGACAGCAGTTAGAGATGGCAGTTCCAAGACAAGTTAGCCACCACGAAGAAAATGGGTAGTTAGAAAGCAATTAAGTAGTCTCTAAGTGGTTTGTCACGAAGAAATCATCATGGGAATATAAAAGGAAGAATAGACATAGAAAAAAGGACCCCAAATCAAACACTCTCAAATAGAGAATATCTAATTTCAATTTCTTAGATTAACTTTAATTATCCCTTTTCAGTACTCGTGTGTTTGCTCCCCTTAGAGACATTCTGTTTATTTCCAATTGTAACTCTCATCAATAAAACACCCCTTTTTGAGACTTTGTCTCAAGAGGTTTGTCCCTTACACAATCGTCTGAATTTCTTTTTTAATTATTAGCGACTACTCGCGCGAAACAATTTGGCACACCCAGTGGGACATTGGTGTTTAGTGTTGAAGATACAAAAAGTGAAACATTATGCTTCATAAAAATTCTGATAAGGAACCAGCAAGTCAGGGAGTAGTCTAGTCTATAATCGAGCGATATGAGGAGCAGCAAAACTCTCCACGAACAGAGGGACAAAGTCAAAGCAGTCACAGTTGTTACGAACCAATGACGGAGTTGGGTCCTCGAACCATGCTTGCATTGTTCGGCGAATTCACACAGGATGTCATTGAGCAGGTAAATATATGAAATGTTCATAATATGGAAAGATTTACCCAAAGTGGGAATGCACATTATGATAATATGGCCAAACAACTGAATACATTAAATGAGATAATGAATAAGTTAGTAGGCCAAATGTGTCGGCCAGTTATGCCTGTTACAAACCACTTTCAATCAGGACAATTGTGGGACATAATTCACCACATAATTCTACTGGATTGAACTTAAATCAAGGACTAGAGCCACCCTTTGGTCCATCTACTTCAAACCAGGGGGGTAGTAGGATGCCAGACTTGAATGGTGGTAATGGGATGACCAACCTCAGAGGTAATTCAATTATAAGAGATAATGTCCTGAATGATAGACATAATGCCCCGCGTATTAATGATGGTTTGAACACTCAGTTTAATGGTAATAACGGCCCAAACAATGACAGCAGTTAGAGATGACGGTTCCACGACAAGTTAGCCACCATTAAGAAAATGGGTAGTTAGAAAGCAATTAATCAGTTTCCAAGCGGTTTGTCACGAAGAAATCATCATGGGAATATAAAAGGAAGACCAAACAGAGAATATGTAATTTCAATTTCTTAGATTAACTTTAATTATCCATTTTCAGTACTCGTGTGCTTGCGCCCCTTAGAGGCATTCTGTTTATTTTCAATTATAACTCTCATCAATAAAGCACCACTTTTTGGGACTTTGTCTCAAGAGGTTTGTCCCTTACACAATCGTCTGAATTTCTTTTTTAATTGTTAGCAACTACCCGCGCGAAACAAGTTACTTTGCTTGTACTTTTAAGAATACACAAGCTTACAAGGTCTGAAATCAGGGGCGGAGCTAGAAAAATATGTTAGGTTGAGCTGAAATTCAATTTTTTAATTAACTTATACCATAAAAGATGCTTTAAACCACACGAGATTTAGTTTAAATGGTTAAATTCATGACACTCATAATAACGTGGATCATAATCATTGTTGTCAAAACCGGCCTGGCACAGTCGATTCGACCGGTAAAATTCGGAATCGGACCCAAAATCAAATCATGCCCGGTTAACTGATTATGACAAAATCACTGAAAACCCACTTAACCGACGGGTTCAACCATAAACCAGTGAACTGGTCGCGATTTTGTGGTTCTCACAATTTTTTTTTACGTTTAAAATTTTTTAACTTAATGAGTGGAACTCATAAATTACAATTCAAAGGCCCATAGCGAATTATTGGATGACATGTTCATTTTATAGATGCTCTTCTCTCCAATGGTTTCAGAAACTTTTAGTATGAGACAATATCTTTTATAGATACTCTTCTTTCCAATAGTTTCATAAACTTCCAATGCGGGATAGTGGCATAATAAAAAAAATGTTAAAATGCCCATAAAATCATTTTCCAAATGTATGTCTAATTGCCTAATTTGATGTTGAATCCCAACTAATTAAATTATAATATTCACTTCATCCTTTCATTTATTTAATTTTCAAATTTAACTTAAATTGCACTTGATTATAAATATATTAATGTTAGGTATCATTTTCTATAAGTTTAAAATATTTTAATTTAACAAAGTAAACTATCTTAATATATTGATTTTTAATTTTTGAACCATCGAGACTAATTGTAGGATAATGAATCTAATTAACAAAGATAGATTTACTTTGAATTATTATTATGAAAAAAATTAGTGTTTTCATAGTATTTTATTATTTTTGTATGTATTTATTACATTCGTTTCGATTCTGGTTCAACCTCGGTTGAACTTTTTGACCCTTGACCCTTCACATTTTTCGAATCGATTTTTAAAACATTGGTCATAATATATTTTTGAACACTCGTAACAAAGTTCTAACAAATATATTTTTAACTACTAAAATTAAATATACAGCATATCACTTATTTTGATAATAACATCCATTTCATAGTCGAAATAAATAATTTTTTAACTTACAAGTATAAATAAGTAATATATGAAAAAATATATTAGAAAAAATTTAATTACTTTTAAGGTTAGTCAAACAGTTTATCAATAAAAATTATGTGTTATATAATAAACTAATTTGATTATAAGTGAACTTTTTAAACTTAATTATATATGTGTGTGTGAAATAAAATATTTAATTTGGTAACGAGTTATTTATGTATCATGAATATGAATAAAATAAATGTGTAATTATTGCAGAGTTTTAAACTAAATTTGAATTATTGAACATTGGACTTGGATTGGAAATGAAGTTAGTTTGGCTAAAATTAGTTTTTGAGCTGGGCTAATTTTATTCTTTTTAATTTTTCACCATGAATTTACTTCTGGGTTGGGGAATTAATTTTTGGGCGGGTTAATTTTATTATTTTTAGTTTTTCACCATGAATTTGCTTTTGGGATGAGGGCAGGATTGGGCTATAGCCCATCCCAGCCCCCCTCTCCCTCCGCTCCTGTCTGAAATGTTTTTGTGATAATGAGTCACATTGATGGCAATATTTTATGTGGAAATTACACAAATTCCTACTTTTCAAAATCAATATTCAAAAATCAGGTAGGAAGTTTCATTTTTCAAAAATTAGATATTCATTTAATTATTATAAATTAATATTTTAATATTAATAACAATATAAATTAATTTATATAAACACCCCTACATTATCTATCCCCATCCAAACCCTAAAATCAATTTTTCTCTCATCTCCTCTCCATTCTCTCATCTTCTCTCTATTCAAACCGCCGTCGTCGCCGCCACGGCCTCCAACGCTTCTTCCCCTCATCTCTCTCTCTCTCTCGTCTTCACTTTTCCTTTCGTCTCTTTCTCTATCCTTTTCCTCGCACAGTGGAGCTCGTCTCCGGTAGCAGCGAGAGGTGCTCCCTGCGATCGCCAGTCAATGCTACAATCCGTCGACTCTACCGTTCGCAGCAGCATCGCTTCAGCGGCAACGGCTGATCAATTCTTTTTTTAATTTTATTTTTTATGCAGTGTTAGGTGCGCGATGGTGTTGTGTGAGATCAGAACCACTGCGCTTGTAGCGACGTTATGTCGCTAGGGTGTTGAGATGATTTTGGGACGTGAAGATGGCGGACACGCCAAATTTGGGTGATTTTTGCTTATTGTTGGTTGTGGTTCCCATGGTGTGGTGATGTTTGGGTGGTTTTAGTGGCGATGGTGGATCAGGCTGCTGATGGTGGATCTAGAGTTAGTGGAGGTGGTGTGTGGTGTTGGAGCTGGCGATTGTATGGGTAGTGGCGACGATGTGTATGATAGTCATGGCGTCGTTTCTGACGGCGGCGGTGGTGTGTTTCTGTTGTTGGTGACATGGTGGTTGTGGTGTGTTGGTGGTGGTGGTGACGGTGGTGGTGTTGTGTTGTGTTGTTGGTGGGGGCAGTGGTGGGATAACGTTTGTGACCAATTATTTGGTTAATTTGTGACCAAGTATTGGTGGTGGATCGGAATCGAGGGTGGGGTGTTTGGTGTATGTGACCAACTATTTGGTTTATTGTGACTAACCATTAAACTGTGACATTAAAATTCGATAATTTGTTACTAAAAAATAATCTGTGACTAACAAATTTGAAAATATGTGACTGATAGATAAACTATGACCTATAATTTTTTTGATCTATGACAATTGAAATAAATTGTGACATATAATTATGTACATGTGATCATTAATTATATAATTTTTATTATATTTAAATAATAATTATTTTTAATTAATTAACTAAATACCTGAGTTTTGCATTTTTTAAACTTAATACCTAATTTTTGCAATTGTGAAACTTAATGCCTGATTTGTGAACTCTTCCCATATTTTATTGATTAACATTTAGCCCTTGTTTGAGACCTGGTCGGTCCTAAGATTTTGAGTGTCTTGTGTGAAGTTTTTAAAATGATGTCCCTGTCATGTAATTTAAAAATACATTAAGAAAAAAATATTTTAATATTATTATTTGATTGCAAATATATATATTTTTACATATCTTAAATAAGAAAAGTACAGTAAAGCTCAAAAGCATCACCCGAGCTTCATCAAAATTCGTACGTTATCAAAAAAGAACTATTCAAGCCACTAACCTCTTCGTGCAATTTCATACGAGCAAACCTTGAAATAAAAATAGCAAATATCAGTATATCACGTGTAAACCTTGAAATGCAGCAAATCATGTAAAAATATTTATTCTCTCATTTCTAGAAGCAAACTCACTAATTAAACTTCATAATCAATATGTTCTTGCAAATCTTGTTCAATAGATATTAAAGATATATAAGTTTTGTACTATTGTAGAGCAAGCAACAAAAACTGACATTAGAGTTTCTTCTCTTCTTTGTTTAATTGTTTTTATGGGTTAAAGGTTGTGGGTGTGGGTGTTGGTGTGGGGGTGGGGGTAGGAGTGGGAGTGGGAGTGGGAGTGGGAGTGGGAGTGACAGGGGGAGAGGGAGAGGGAGAAATGGCGAAATGTAAGATTAGTTTTTCACTCTTTACTTTAATCATTTGAAATTTGGGTTGCTTATTGTCTTGTTGGGTTGATAAATGGTTAATGAAGCTAATTGGGCATTTGAAATTGGGCTGATAAAATAAATAGTTTAAAATAGTGAAAATTACACCCACGCATGTTTTTTAACTTCCAATTTCAAAAATAAAGTATAGAAATTTTTTGTGCAAAAATCAAGTGATATTTTAATTTTTTTAATATTAAATAATAACACTATAAATTAAATTAATCTAAATACCCCACTCAATTTTACTTCCAAACCCTAAATCATTCTATCCCCTCTACTCTCTATATCCTTATCCCCGGAATTGGCGCTCATAGAGAAGAGCGCAAGCGTAGCGAAAACTGCTTTTATAGCAGCAAGCATCGTAGCGGCATTGCGAAGAGTAAGGTTATAGGGGTTGCAATTTGATAGTGGATAAGTGGTATGGACTGGTTCGATTGGCCGATTGGGATGTTGTAGACGCACAACGAATAAGGTAGTTTTTATGTTGTGTCGGTGTGGTATTGTTGGTGGGGAATGAGTGTTATTGGTGGCGATCAATGATATGCCAAATGGGAATGAAAAGCACATGTTTTGTTGTTACAGGTTGACTCGAGATCGAAAAAGTTGGTGTTGTTGATTTTATCGGCACGGGATGGTGATCAAATCGATGAGGAATGGGTATGGAGGAGCTAACTGGAGCAATGGTGGCATGGTTCAGGGTTTGAAGATGGGAGGCGTATTGATAGGCCGGATTGTTGAGGTTTAGGCCATTTTGAGGGTTGGGCTGCTAGGCTATGGGACTCGGTTACAGGTTATGGAGATTATGAGATGGTACTGTTGAAACTTTTAATGAAACTTAAACCTTATAAATTTGTCATGATCTTCATGTCAAACCATCAAGAACTTTAAATTAACGCGGAACATACCTTGATCCATTGATTTCTAACTTGTATAATGAATCTTGAATCTTGATCTTTAAATCTTCAATTTGATTGCTCAAACCTTTTTTTTTTTTATTCCTGATTGTGGGTTTATGGATCTTCCTATTCAATATGTTTTCTCTTGTATTCTTGTGTTGATGGGATGACATAAAGAATGAGAAACTCGCATATGAATTGGAGACCATAACTCTTTATATAGTTCCATATGTATTTGGCCCATCGTCTAATACAAACCCTAATGGATCTGGTCTCTACACATATTGGGGCCCACACTTTATTTAGATGCCCAAAACTCAATTACTTAATTCCTTATTAGACCACTTTAATTTTGGGTTTAACTTTAAGATAGCATTTATACACAGTTAATTACATATGTCGGCCAACATGGCAAATTAAATAATTTCCCAACAATCTCCCACTTGGGCCACATATGTTACCTTATAAATGTATACAACCTTATAAGCACAAAACTTTTGCTATCATAACCAAAAGCATCTCCGAATAATCCCGTCCATTGATTATATCAATATAGGATCAAAGCGGTCTTCGTTATAAATATCATAACTAAACCCATCAATGGTCACGTACATCAATACAATCAAATGACATAGATCAAGTATGGATGTGTAGCATGAAAATTACATGTAATGTGATCCAAACATGCATATTTCCAACTGGTCCTACTTTATTTTTTAATGAGATCAACCATAAACTTTAATCAGAGTGGAACTCAACTGAATACTTTATTTCTGAAATGAACTGAATTAAACTTGAATGTGCACAACCAAAATTATGTGTCAAAAGACAACATCCAAAATACAAACTCCCACTAAACTAGCATATTATCAAAAGATGCAATACCCATATGAGCATTATGCTCATGAAAGACCTTGAGTGGTAGTCATTTAGTAAATGGATTCATGATTATAGAGTTTGCCCTTATATGCTTTATAGAAATCTAACCACTCTGAATTTTTTTCTTGACAACTAAGAACTTAATGTTTATAAACTTTGACATCGTCATGTTCCTATTGGAATACAAGACTGCTATTGTCACAAAATAATTTAAGTGGTCTTTCAATTACATCCAAAATATGCAGCCTAGTGACAATATTTTACAGTCATATTCCATGATCAAAATCAGAATGTCCAATGATCTCCAATTGGTCTTATTTTCCTGAATGTGATCATGCTATCCTTTGTTTTCTATAGATACCGAATAACCTAATGGATGCTTTCCAAATTTCCATCGCAAAGTTAATTAAATATCTGCTTAACATTCCAAAAATGTATGTTATATTCGGATGTGTACAAACCCGAGTATACATTAAATACTCAATTGCTAAAGTATAGAGAATTTGATGTATTTTCCTTTTCCTTTAAATTTATCCTTAGGGCATTAATTGAGACTAAAGTTATCTCCCTTATTTTTAGGGATATCACTTGATTTTCATATCTGCAGTTCAAATCTTTACTCCCACTGAACTTGTGATATCCACAATCATCAACTGAATTCATCTCAAAACCAAATGAGATAATTATTTGATAAAATTGTGATACCATTTCGGGAAATCAGTTTAAGCCCATAAATGGATTTCTTTAATTTGTAAACCATCTAATGTAACTTAAGATCAAAATATGTCGCAGATACCATAATTGTCCTAAAAGAGTTTTCATAGAAACCGGAGAAAAATCTCTTTATACATGACATCAATCCACTCTTTAGAATTATTCATTTGCATGGCTTGATGAAAGTTGATTGATCAATTCTTCTTTCGTCAATCCATGCCATCCTTATTTTCTTGGAGAAAGATTATAAAGTCATCCAGAATTGTCTTTATCCTTTCTATAGTGGATTTCCTTAATGACATTTGTTCTTGAGGTTGTTGAGTTTGTTTTTCTGGAACAATCTCTTGATTGTGTATGGGGGATTTTGTAATATTGTCTTGATCCGAAATTACTTCTTGAACAAGATCTGGAGCAAGAATTTATCCCTGAACCAAATCATTGTCAATTGCAACAAAAGAAATATATACATATTCTTTATCCATGATAAAATCATTAACCTTATAACCTTATCTCCCCCCACAAACTCTACATCCTCAAGAAATCGAACATTTCCTGTTTTGAAAATTGACCTGATAGTGGGACCTTTAAAAATTTGTAACCCCCCGACAATTGTTTTACTTGTAACTTTGTTGAGAATTTAAGCTGAAGTCTTTAGTGTTTATACCTAGAAAGATCCTGATGTACTGTGGGTAAATTCCACATTCCTCTAGGAATATTGCGGAAGGCCCTGGAAGTTGTTCTCCTGATTCGTCGTATCTGCCATAGTATTCACCACTATGGTAAGATATGACTTGTTAAATTCTTTTACTGAGTTGATTTTCAAACTCAGTCTTGTATGCCTTGAACATGTCCAGTGTTTGGGATTTCTCATAGATGAAATATCGGTAGCCATATTGAGAAAAATTCGTTTATGAACGTAATAAATGACTGTTGACCATTCCAAGAATTCGAAGGGAATGATCCACATATATCTGTATAAATTAGTTCTAAGACGTTCGAAATCCTATTAGCACTTAATCTCCTTATATTTGTTTGTTTTCCCTTATTGCAATTTACACAGACACTTAAGTCTGAAAAATCAAGGAAATCAAGAATTCCTTCTGACACAAGTTTTTTTTTTTTTCATTCCCATTTGAGAGATATGACCTAACAAAGCAGAATTCTCGTTGGTTAATTTATGATCAATACCACGTGAATTTACATACAAGGTTTCTTTATAAGAGACAACCGTATTAAGCAAATATAGGTTATCGTAACTAGATAAAGAACTGGTGCCCATAATATTTGAATTAAGAAAAAGAGCAAACTGACTATTTCCAATTGAACAAGAGTAACCAAATTTGTCCAATATAGAAATAGAAACCAAATTCCATCCAAAAGGACGGTACCGTAAATGTCTCTTTTAAATTCAAATAATAATCAATCTTTAATGATAACCTAAATTCCATATAGCATCAACCTTAACTGATTTGCCATTGCCCCAGATAGATGAATCTTTCAGCATCAATTGGTTTGGCAGCTCAGACAACCCCGCATAGACACACTTATGTGAGTAGTGGTACCGAAATTTATCCACCAAGTGTGTCTAGGTATTGATACTAAATTTACTTCAAAACAAACCAAAGTGAGAAATGTATTTTTCTTTACACGCCAACGTGGTATTTAGTACAGTCTCTCTTTATATATCCCATATTTTCATAAAAGTTACAGCTGAATTTATTTCGCTATTTATTTTGAATTGAACCGGATGCACATTTCTTATTCTTTCTTTTCTTGAACTTGTTCTTAAATGTACTAGTCAAGTGAGCACTTTCAGTCCTTTCTTGTTTCAGACTTTCTTCTTCTTGCACACAGTATGAAATGAGCTCATTTAGAGTCTACGTCTCCTTTTGACAATTGTAACTGACCTTAAATTGATTGAATTGTGCAGGAAGAGAAACTAAAACCAGATGCATGAGCAAATCATCGGATAGCTCAAGCTTTAGAGCCTTTAATTTTGAAGCAATATGAGACATCTGCATGACGTACTCCCGAATATATCCTTTACCTTTATACCTTAGTGAAACTAAGTATGCCAAAAGCGTACTAATTTCAGCCTTATCGCTCTTTGCAAAGCGATTTTCAATTTCAGCAAGAAATTCCTTGGCAATAATTACCTTATTGGACACAGCGCCCCTGAATGATTCTGGAATACCATGATTCATGATCATAGAACTCATGTGGTTTGAACGATCCCACTTCTCAAAGTCTTTTCTTTCATCACCATAATTTTTATCCGTAAGTGCAGTAGGTTGTTCAGTCCTTAACGTAATGTCTAAGTCCATGCAGCCAAGAACGATCAGAACGTTCTCTTTCCAGTTCTTAAAGTTTGGTTCCAGCACATGAATTGAATTGATGTTGGCAGATATTATGGAAGTTGATGGATTAACTGAATAGAGAACTTATACTTAATTAACATGTTCACATAAGAATCAGTATTAAACAATTAATCAATTCAAATAATGGTAAACCCCATCACAAGAGACCAAACACAACATTGGTATTTAATCTTTTGACAGAAATACCAAGTTGTAAGTAGTACTCTTGGTGTAGTAATCAAGTATTGACAATAAACTATGTCAAACAATAAACTTATCTTTGGACCGATTTATTGTTCACATAAAACAAAATCTTATAATTGTCACATATTTATTACCACAGGTATGTAAATAATTAGGTCAAATATTAACCTTCCTTTGTGCTGGTCAATACCCGCATAAATTACGTACACACAACCTTTCTAATATTCCAAAATAAATTAATCTAGGCAAGAGAGATCACTTTGGTGACTTGTTGTTTCAATTAATTTATTTAGGAAAATTAGTAATCCAAAAGAAATATCAAAATTTGAATTATAATTGTTAATCCTTAATTCTTTTATTTTATTTTGAAACTTTAAGGGTCTATGGTTAATAATTCAGAACTTTAGGGATCAAAATTAATTATCCAAAACTTTAGGGGGTCAATAATTAATTGTTGGAAACCTTAGGAGTCAAAAAGGTAATTATTCAAAACTTTAAGGATCCAAAAATTAATTATTCAAAACTTTAGGGGTCAAATTAAATCAATTATGAACTTTTAGGGGCTTAATTACAAAATTTAAAACTTTAATGGCCCAAAATTAATTAATTTTAAAACTCCAGGGGCTGAATTATTAAAACTCATAACCTTAAGGTCCAACTTGAATGAACTTTAAAACTTTAGGGGCTGAATAACCAAAGTTGTAAACTGTAGGGGCTGAAACATTAAAATTAAACTCTAATTTGAAATTGCAACCAAGGACCTCAAAACTTCAAATTTTCAACCCAAGCCCCCACCCCAAAATTCACCCAAAACCTGAAAACCCTAAAAAAAAAATTTTAATAGTGAAGTAGCCGGGGGCAGGCTCGTCGCGACGCCGCTGCAGATGTTGTGAAGCGATCGTCGGCTACTACTGTCGACTCCCAGTGGCGGCGCCACCCCACAAATATATATATATATATATATTTTAACGGAACTTTAAAAAAAAACTGAAAATCTTGAAAAAAAACCATCCAAATGATTTTCAAATTTAACAAAACATAAATCCGAAATTATTAAATTTGAAAACTATAAAATTATACAAGAACCAAATTAAAAATTTTGATTCCCAATGATTTAACATGAATATACTCTGATACCACTTGTTGAAACTTTTAATGAAACTTAAACCTTATAAAATTGTCAAGATCTTCATGTCAAATCATCAAAAATTTTAAATTAACGCGGAACATACCTTGATCCATTGATTTCTAACTTGAATAATGAATATTGAATCTTGATCTTTAAATCTTCAATTTGATTGCTCGAACCTCCTTCTTGATTCCTGATTGTGGGTTTATAGATCTTCCTCTTCAATATACTTTCTCTTGTATTCTTATGTTAATGGGATGACACAAAGAATGAGAAACTCGCATATGAATTAGGGACCTAACCCTTTATATAGTTCCATATGTATTCGGTATATCGTCAAATACAAACCCTAATGGATCCGGTCTCTACACATATAGTCCGGCCCATACTTTATTTAGATGCCCAAAACCCAATTACTTAATTCCTTATTAGAGCACTTTAATTTTGGGTTTAACTTTAAAATAGCATTTATATACAATTAATTACATATGTCAGCCCACATGGCAAATTAAATAATTTCCCAACAGGTACACATGGTGGCGACGGCGGTTGTGGCGAATTTGCTCGGCGTTCAATTTGTGTCGATAGGCTATGGGACTGGGTTACAGGTTATGGAGATTATGAGATGGTACACATGGTGGCGATGGCGGTTGTGACTAATTTGCTCGGCATTCATTTTGTGTCGATGGGGATGGAAAAAACATTGTTTGTGACCCATTAATTGAGATTTTGACCAATAAATTGGTTAATTTATAACAAATAAATAATGTGACCGATAACTTGTGATCAATAAATAATATTTAAATGTGAGATTGCCATAATTTTGTAATCGTGACTCGCAATTTGTTAAGTTGTGATCGATTAATTTGATAATTTATGATCGAGAAATAACCCTGACCGATTAATTTGATAATTTGTGACCGTGAAATAAGTTGTAACTTATAAAATTTGTGATTTGTGATTAAGGATGGCAAAAAACTTATTCAACCCGGTACCCTCGAAGCTCCGTCCCGAATGGGGCAAGGATTACCCGCCTAACTTGGTAAATGGGACGGGGCGGGGTCATTACTCCAACGCGGGTACGGAAAGCAGGGTCCCCGTCCCGCTACCCACTCCACTTAAAGTTGATTTCAAATTTAAGGTTTTTATCAAACAAAAATACAAGATTTATCATCATTTTCAAAGAAAACATAAGTTGTTCTTAACAAATTAAAAAAATGATAATATTTACTAACTAAAATCATAAAAAAAAAAATAAAAGCAAAAAATAAAGTAAATAAAAGACTAAAAGAAAAAATAAACGAGGAGATGCGGGAACCCGTCCCACCCCATCCCACCCTGATCCCGCCCAGTCCCACTTTAAACCGGGCACGGGGATGTGGTAAGGTTACAAAAATACCCGACAAAACGGGGGTGAGAATGGCCGACATGTCCTATACCCACATAGTTGTCATCTCAATTTGTGATCGAAAAATAATACGTGATCAATTAATTTGATATTGTATGACTAATAAATAAGTCGTGACTTGTGAATTTGTGATTTTGTGGCTATGATTTTTTTTTACTGTTACTAGTAAGTAATTGTGATCATAAATGGTATAGTATTGTGACATTATTAAATATAATTATGACTTGATTTTTGAACTTTTAAAACATGTTTGTTAATTTTGAAATTGTATCTTCTAATCACTTATATATATATATATATAATTTTAACTCTTTTTTCATAATTATTGTGTCATTTAACTTAACATAGTAATAAATTTTAAAATTAATAAAACGTATTAAATATATAATTATACATATATATACACCTATAACAAAAAAAAACTTTTTGTGTCCCTACAATGCTGATACCATGGGCTACCTCCGTTTGAGACCCATTTTTACAAAAGCACATTTTTTCAAAATTCATTTTTAATCACACATTTTTATTATAATAATTTTATACACAAATCGAAATTTTTTTCTTATTTTTTAAAGATACATTCTCCAAAAAATTATAATTCCAAAATACATTTTTTTTTCCGGCAAAATAGGGCTCAAACAAGGGCTCTCGTCAATGAAGTGTTAAGACATTTCTTACAAACAATTTATATTAGTTCTCGAGGCTTGTAACGAGGTTTCATTACCTAACACTAACTGTAACTTCTTGATTGACCATCATGTAACATGTATCTTAACCTATATATTCGCCATAAACAATTTTCAATAAATTCAATATAAACAGATCTAAAAATATTCAGTTATTGTGAAACACAATACACACGAGTGTGAAAGATATCACGACCTTTCTATCAATAAATACATAGTACATTCACATAACCAAACCCATTAGAAATCCTTAAATTTTTTCTACAAAAAAAAAAAAAAAAAACTATGCGCGGAATAAATTGAGAAAGCAAGAATTTATTTTTTTTAAAAATGAAAGCAAATCAATGACCAAAAAATTCACATGTACACCATATCATGTTTATTCTTCCTCTGTTTTGTAGTTGATTTACCACCATTATGGCCATTTTTCATACTTATAGCACATTTAATGTTTATTTCCAACATCTTCTTAATCCATTTTCGCACAATGCTTTATATGCAAAAAACTTCAGTTTGAGATTGAATAAAATAATTAATTGAATCTTTCATAAAATTATAGGCAAAAAGAATAGGAGCATTTCAGAGGCTGTGGTGAGCACAAAATCAGAGTTTATTATGGATTGGATATATATTTTTCAATTTCTAGAATGGGATTACTATTTTGGGCCTAAATATTGTGCTAATGATCCCAATATGCATGACTTTCATACCAATATAGTAAACAAATATTACGGAGTTGTTCATGAAGAAGCATAACTTTATATATATAATATTATTTTAATGCTTAGTAAGACTTAAAATTATATAAGCAAAACTTTATATCTATTAACTTCTCAATGAACATAATATTATTGCTCCTGAAACAAATAAAAATTTTAAATTGAGAATCTTAACTTGAATGGAAAGAATTGGCATTCTCAATATGAGTTGCAAAAAAGAAAAATAAAAACAATGACATTGATTATTTCAAAGTAAAACCATTGTTATATGTTTACTACTAGAAAATAAAACTAATGACACCAATAAATAAATATTCGCATAAATAGCATATGATATACGCCATCTCATTGACCATTGTACTTTTTTCAATAATTTTTTTCTGAGCTTTGTACTTTTCACAACGTTTTAGACTAGTCACTATGTTTTTGTGACATGGTGAAAACTGATATTTAAAGATGTTACGCGTAAATATCTATTATCCACGTCAACTATTCCGTCTATTTTTCGAAGGTTGATGATACAGTGACGGATAGTGTAATGATTTGATAAGTTCACTGCTAGCCACTAACATTTTATAGTTCAGTAACCGATAGGAAATATTGTAAAAAGTATAATGATCATTGGTGCATTTAACTCTTGAACTGGGTTTATGATTGAATTGGTATTGTTTGTTTTTCTTGTGAGTGAATGCACACTTGTGTCCATCGTATTGCTACTACATAAGCATTCGTTGAATTATTTCTTGTTTGGATTGTTAACTATTTCTCTTGCTTCCTTATTATTATATCTCAGATTCTAGAATTATAAAATTGAAAAGCACCATGGGAGAGATGGAGAAGGTTAGGCACCAACGATGCTAGGAAGAGGAGTCGGAGGCAATGGACAAAGGTGGAATCACCGATGATAGTTGATAGAGGTGGTTAGTGGTAGTCGTGACGCACAGAAGAAAATGAATTGGTTTGTTGTCTTAGGGAAAAGCTAATTGTACAACGTTGCTTGATAACAATGGTTGACAATCACGTGTTAGTCAAAATTTTAGCATGTGATGTAGAAAACGATTTTTTAAAATGGATGGATATGATGATGCCAAATAGGATGTTGTCAACTAATGTTGTACATGTAGCATGATTCGTTGTCCTATTGGGTGCGTATGTGTTATTTTTTATTTACTTTTTTTGGTTTATTTTGGTTTTCCTTGTTTTTAATTATTTAAAGTGAAGGGTCAAGTTGTCTTTTCACGTGAAATTTAATAGTCAAATTGAATGGAATCTTTCAACATGGACGGAATTTGCAAATACCTTAAAGGTTAGAATGAACTATGCTAAAAAAGGTCGATTGTAAATTTGTTACTTTTTGAAAAGGTTAGGGATGAAACAGCAAAAAAATCCTAAAATTTAAGCAACGACTTAACCATCAATAATATTAAAATTGAAAACATATATATATAACTTTTTGGAGGAATAATTTGTTGGCAACTTATTAAAAAATAAAAATAAAAATAAAAATATGAAGAATAAAATTTCAAATGTTCTTTCTTCATTGATTATCAGAAAATGAATCGTCGAAATCATTATAGCGTTACCTGCAACATTGCCGTCGGTAATTATAAATGGGCATATGATGCCGTCAGTGATCACCGACTAAATTCTGTAAATAATCACCCAAGGAATTAATATACGTTTGTAAATTTTCATTGACTTCAATAATAGTTATGAGTTTTCATCAGTTCTTTGACTTCGATAATAATTTATGAATTTTCGTCGATTTATCCACTTCTATAATAACTTATAAATTTTCTTCGATTCACTAACATAAAATGTTGGAATCAACAACGGAAACTTCTGTTAGGGTCCGTTTGATTGCAAGGGTGGAAAATGGGTGGAAAGAAAATGTTTTACAGGGAATTGATTTTCTTAGAAAATGTTTTACTGAGAATTGTAATTAATTGTGTTTGATTTTTATAATTTTCCATGGAAAATGTTGAAAGTTTGGTGTCCATTTGTCTTCGTTTTTTATGGAATTTGTCCATTAAAGTGATAATTTTTTCTACCATTGAGTCTAAAATGTATTCCAATTGTAAAAAAAAAAAAAATTTGAAAAAAAAAATTTACCATACCGAATATTCTTCGTTTGACTTTGTTTTGAATGGAAGTTGTCAATAAAAGTGAAATTTTTTTTTTTTACCATTGTATCTAGAATTTGTTCCCATTGCAAAAACAAACAAAAAAAAAACTGGAAAATATTTT